>CM038703.1:34355659-34898159 GCA_021613375.1 Megaleporinus macrocephalus
AAATAAATGAAGCATTTAGGCACCACTTAGCATCATGCAAACTGCATGTCTGAGAGAGATTTGAGGTGATGCCTTTTTAAATGTGCACTGCATTTCATGCTTAAAAATAAACGGGACAGTCTTGTTATGGGGTGGATTAACCCTTCAAGACTGGCACAAATGTTGCTATGTATGGCATTTAATATACACTTTTCCATGAATAACACTGCTTAAATGACCTAACAAAGAAAAAACAATGCATTAAAAAAAGTAATTTTTTCATTTTGTCATGTTTTTCATTTATTTCATAAGCCAATTTAGCAATAGACACATAGTGAACATCCTAACTTTGCTCTGAATAAGCTTGCTGGCTTCCAACAATGAAGGAAACATTGTGCATGTTTTATATAGCAGGGGTGTAAAATTAGCATGGACTGAAGTCACGTGTCCCCACCAATATCCAGTGATTATTGAATTGTCCCCACCAATAATTTGATCCCCTCTGAAAAAAACTAACCTAGAGGTGCAAAAAGGGTTAAATCAAGTTCTCTACTTGAGACATATGGCCAGTGTGATTGGCTCTGCCTTCCCCTGCTGTCACGTGAGACTCTGTAGCTACATTTGGTTGCTAGCAGCGCCAAAACTGGAAAGAAAACTTTCCTGTCAAATGCAAGACTTACTCTGCAATCCTCAGGTGCAACGTGGGTGACACATGGGTGTTAAAAGCGAGTGAGGACAGCAAAAAAAGGCCAGGTAGATTTATAGGTCACCATTAATGTCAAGAGCAAATCTATGCCCTTGTAATATAGTGATAGAAAACTTTTAAAGTTAACAGTATTAAATTATTTGCCATAATGTGATTTCAATAACATGCTAAATCAATCCAGATGGAGGGCAGGAGATATAAGAGACTAGATTATGCTCCAGACATACACATGAAAACAAATGAAAGCATACAGAAGTATTGAGGCATACAACCTGTTTATTAACAGTTGGGTCAACTTTGGAACCAAGGTGCTCCACAATGGTCGTTGCTTGGTTTTCTTTTATTGTGCTGTAGCTAACAGCAAACGCTTAACGCCATGCCGCCTCTCATCCATAATATCAATCTTGATATTATGGATGTTTACTTAATGTAGGTTTTAAATCTATAATCAGTGACCACTTACAAATGAACTGCCCAAAATGCAATACTTTACTTCTCCTGACTGCACAAAGATGAAGGTTTCCCAATCCGCCTTAAGAAGTGCAGCAGTTATCACTAGTTTGCTGCACTATTTAAGGTGGACTGATCCAACAGGTCGGGTGGAGTGGAGTCTTGTATTTGACACAGTTTATCTAAAGCAGTAGATCTAAAGCAATAACTACAAGCGACACCACTAAAACTTTGAACAAGAAGCTGGCAAATAGGAAGTTGACTTAACTATACTGTAAAAAATGGCTCACCAGTTCAAAGATTTAAGTGTACATGTGGTATTAAACAATTTTGCTGACGTTCATTCCATTTAATGAATACTTTAAATAAAACTATGTGAAAGCAAACGTTCAGATAAACAGAAGCAATAATTTATGGCAATTCAAACATGAAATATCAGCTTCAGTCCTATTACAGATGTGTTTCTGCTCATGTGATAGAATAGCAGTAAGTATACATGTGTAAGTAGAAGGTTTTCCATCTACCTTTTATTTAGAATTTTTAAAATGCAAAATAAAATGTAACTACTTGGTGGCACCAAGATTTCAGCCTTCATGAGGTGGGCCATTGATCATCCTGCCTTTCGTATGGTTTTCGTAAAGTTAATTCTATTTAAAGCAAAACCGAGTTAAATCTCTCCATCTTGCTTGTTTCAGTGCAGTCTCTAATCTTGCTAGCCTCCGTCATGTTGTAGGATTGTCACATAGTGCCTCAAATCCACAGATCATTACACACTTATTCAGAGACTCACACCATGTCAGTGTGATGCGCGTACACTAACGCATGCATAATTACACAACACACACACACATACACACCAACACACGCACATTCACAAACGCACACACCATCTCTTTCAGAGCATCTCATAAATCACAGAAAGCATTTTCCCGCGGTGCAGGCGGGGGGCTCTCCGCTGCTATGATTCATTGGCTGCTAATTTTTCAGCCCCTCTTGACATGGAGGCGCAGTTTTGCCAAGCCTAAACGGCAGCATATGCTAGCCAGCTGGGCCCAGAGAGACACGTTCTTTAATCCAAACCACCAAACAACCAGACCACAGAAATTACTGAGGCTTAAATAGAGGAGGAAAAGAAACTGATACACTTTCAAAGAGGGAGTAAAAAGTAGAAGACTGTGTTCAGTGTCTGTGCAATTGATTTATACTACAGAGTTACTGTATATAACTGTATATATATATATATATATATATATATATATATATATATATATATATATATATATATATATATATATATATAACTGCATTATCAGTAGATAATGATATAGTTACATAATTCAATATAGATATTGATTTACATTACATTTGGCACGTTTCACTATTTTCTTGATCTTTTCTGTTTCCTTCATTCTTCTCATCTCTTCTTGTTGAATTCCCTACTTTCTCTTTTCTTTTGTTCTAATTTTCCTTGTCCTTTTCTTTTCTCATTTCTTCCTTTCTCCTCTCTTCTCTTTTTTTTCTCTTCCTGCCTTTTTCACTTTTTCTCATCTCCTCTCTACACTTTTTTCTTTTTTTCTTTCTTCTGATTTCTTCTCCTCACCTTATCATCGCTTTTCTCTTTCTTGTCTCTTTCTTACCGATCACCCTGCTTATCTTTTCCAATACTCTTCTCTTGTTTTTCTCCTTTAACATCTGTTTTTGTTTCTTATCTTATCTAAACATTGTTCTCTTCTCCTCTCTTCTCTTGTAATCTTGTTTCTTCTTTTCTCATCTTCTTTCATTTCTTCTCAAGTTGTCTTTCTCTTCTCATCTTCTTTTTTGTTATTTGAATATTCCTACAAGTATATTGAAATGCAGTTCTGAATCATTAATGTGGCGACTTGATTTATCAAAACACAAGCAGAAATGCGTGCATCTGGATCAGTGATTAACAGCACCCAGTAAAAACACAGTAAGAACACTGTGATTGGTGTGCGGGCTCATTTGCATATTGTAGTTGTGTTACATCAGTATTGCAGCGTCGGCTGATTCTGATTACGAAACGATATATTGTACAGTGCTGCTTGTGTTTTTGTTCTGAAATGCTTCACAAGCGGGGGCTTTCACGGCGCCACGACAGCCTTATTCTTCTTCTGCTGTCTGCAACATAACCCTCCCCATGAGCTCTGTGAGTGGAGAGGGGAGCAGATAGAGGAACACAGAGGGATATGGGCACGCTCACTGTGATTGGATTCCCTGTCTGAGGAGGGAAATGAAGTAATGCTCCAAAATGAGCTCCCTGAGAGTGGGGCATCTCTAGTTTTCTGTTTAGTACTGTGTGTGGCTTGTTGATCAGGTTGCAGCTCTGAAAGAGTTGTTTTTTGTTTTGTTTTATATCATTCGGAAGTGGCAACTGCTCTATACATTATGCAAACATTAAATGATGACCAGGTCAGAAGAAAAAGATTTAGTAAGTAATAAAACCATTACATTATTCTGGGTGTACATCAGGGCTGTGCATATCAGTTGCACATGGTTTATAAAATGCAGTCCATCATTTATCATAGAGAGATTTAATGAGATTCTTAAGACTTAAGTGTAAAGACAAGTGCAGAATGATTGTATCGTCAATGTGTAACTAACTATAAGTAGTCTAAGGAAATCTAGATAATTAATATCACATATTTTCATTGGTATTCAGTTTGTTCAGCACTTGCACAAATTAATGAACTCTTTAGTTTCACCTCATAAGTGTCATTACTTTGGTTCCTATAGCCAATGGGAATGACAGAATAGTACATTTTATTTTTATTCCTGCAGCAGCTTCTATATAAAGCGCCTATGAAGACTGTGGCATTTTTCATTAATAGCACAGAATTTTTTGTTGTACTGCATCACACAGATGTGTATCTGATCTCTACATGATCTATATGATCATTTATAGACATACAATGCTGTAAATGCATCCACTGTGAGCCTAAATATATACACACATGGACTTGAAACTGACAAAAAATAATGATAAATATAAATTTACTGGAAATCAACTAATAAAAATCAGACATTGTTTTTGAATTGAGATTCAACAGAATAATAATTTTTAAAAAATCTGTAAATGAAACTGGCCTGGACAAAAATGATTGTAAAATAGGCCCAGACGTGGCTGTAAGATGTGATGAGGAGTGGGTAGGGATTGTGTTATAATGTTTTATTTGGGTTTTCATTCTCTTTTTTGAATTCTTTTAAAATCTAAAACTAAGCTTTAGTTTGCAGACACTGTAACACAATAAGGTGATGGTTTTCCAGCCGTCATTCAAAAAATGCCAGACTGTCGTTCTATCAATTACAAAATGTAAAAGAGAGTTGCTAACTAGGAGAGAGAAGCTGGTTAGCATTATAGCTCTGGCTAATAAACTTGTGCTCTACTAAAACAAGTGTATGGTTTTGGCTAAGCCAATGTGAGCTTTGTTAATAACCAAACATGTCAAGCAAGACAGCACAGGCTTGGTTCCGACTAAAATAAGCATAAAATAAGTTGAGTGTGTTCTGTGGTTCGTGTGTCTATCATGCCAGCATTTTTCAAACCCCCCAGTCATAGACAGCAGTCTGTGATTCAGAACCAAAGACAGCAGTCAGTACATCAGGGCCATGCACAGCAGTCTGTAATACAGCACCACAGACAGCAGCCTTTGGATTTGGCTCCATGGGCAGCAGTCTGTGATTCAGCACCATGGACAGCAGTATTTGATTATGGACCACAGATAGCAGTCTGTAAATCAGGACCATGCATAGCAGTCTGTGATTTGACACCACTGACAGCAGTGTGTTATTCAGCACCAGGGGCAGAAAAACCTGATATTCAGAACCATGGATTAAACCCATGGTAGCTAATGAAGTGATATTTTCACATAATTATGAAAAAAAGCACTTCAGTAGTGCCACAGTGCCAACTGTCTGAATGATGAGAAGCATTCGATTGTGGTGTACAGTACCCAGATGCATGCACTCACTCTGCATGTTTAACATGAATGATAAGCATTAATGATCCTCTTTGGTCCTTACAAAGAGGAGAAGAGAGAGATTGAGAGCATTGAGAGGCTTCTTGAGATCGTCTAGCTGAGTTAATTCCACACAGATCCTGTCTGAGCACCCTTAACGCTTAAACAAACCCTCTTGTTGTCACTATGTGTATATGTGTCTGCTTGAAGTAGATAATTAAGCACTAGCGGTTGATTAGATGAGGTTGTTCTTATCCCCGGATTAGACGTGCAGTACATCATGATTCAAACAGCAAGCATCAAAGAGATCGGGGTAGGATCCCCACTGACTCCTTCAGTAGCTCCAAGCTTTTCCGGGCATGGAAAGCCAGAGAGCAGTGGAGTGTTGTGTTCCAGGGAAAGGAAAACACACACTCTGGCGCTGACATATGTGATGGATGAGGTAGCAATGTAGTACAGCCCTGCTCTTTGCCCTCCAACACACCTCCCGGATTTTTCTATCTGTTTGTATGGAAGCTTCCGGACTGTGGAGGCCGCAGGGTGTCACATCTGTGCTCAAAGACTGTTTTATTTTTTTATTTATTTTTTTTCCCCCTGCTTTGGTGGCTATAGCCGCCTTTCACGGGTTTCTGTGGCTCAGTGTGTCAGTAGAGTTTTGATTTATGGGTTATTATTGAGGCAACGCACCCTATCACCAAATCAGTACCAATATGCAGTCACATATATCACACACCTTACGGTGCGTAGCAGACAGACATGCAGGCAGCAGAGGGCTGAGTTCAGGAAACTGCTGGGAGGAGGAATCTATCACTGATGCGGCTGTAGTTCCACTGCTGTTCTGGAGTACTGTTGTAGCATTCTTCTGTAAATCTGTATTTTTAATGGGGTTTTAATTCTGTTGCTGTTCTGGTAGTATTCTGAAATTCTGTCCTGAACTAGTATTGCAACTCTTAACTATTGACATCCTCATGCAGTTGTTTAGTTCTGCTACAGTTCTAGGTTTCAGTAGGTTTCTTGAGCACTTCTCCAGTTTTGGAATTGTATGCACCTATGATGTTCTGTTGTGGAATTCATTGAGCTGCAGTTGATGATTTCAGTTCTTGAGTACTTCTGCAGTTGTTTTCTTGGGTTCTGTTGCAGTTCTGGAGTTATGTTCTACAGTCCTGAGTTTTATGCACCTCTGATCTCCTCGTGGGATCTGGAGTTCTGGTGTAGTTCTGGAATTTAGGGTGTGTCTCAAAAACCTAGTGAGCTGTTTACAGAGACAGCATTTTACATCATAGTATGTGCGACATGTAGGCGGCCCAATTCTTACATACCTTAAACATGCTGTCTACTGAGGTGCCTTATTTTGGCCTGATTTTAAGGAAGCGTCGAACACTTCCTCAGCCATTAAGGCATAAGGTAAGGTTTTAAAATGTAAGTTATTTTGATTCTATCTGGTGTTTTAGTGTGTTTTTTGTCATATAATCACACAAAACAGTGTTTTATTTTCAACTTTGTTTTATACTCGATAATTAATGCTAGCAGATTTTTAAGCTTTGGGCTATTGTTTTGAATAGCCGGCCAGTAGCTAAGCAACCAGCTAAACCACCGGTCGCGTACAGTGGGCGGGAACAAGCCCTGATCCAGTTGCTCTCTAACTAGAGCGTCTCAATAATCTGTTTTATGAGGAGAGATGTCAGACAGAACGCTGCTACTTAAGCAGCTGCCTACCTAGACAGCCTACTTAGACACTCACTAGGTTTTGAGACACACCCTTAGTTTTAAAATTGTGGAATTCTGAATTAGTGAGTTGTTTCTGCTGCATTTCTACCTTTTAGTTCTTGGGTTCGACTTTGTAGTTCTGTTTTTGGCTTCTATGCCGTTCTTGAATTACATTCTGCAGTTTTCAAACGTAATGATTTTCTGATTCTCTGTTGTTGAGCTCTGACATAGTTCTGGAGTTCTGATACCATTCCAGATTCATATGCTTCAGTTTTTTAGGTACTTGTTCTGCAATTCTCATGCAGTTTCAAAGTTTTGTTTTGAAGTTTTGAGGCAAATATGTATTTCCGTTTTGGAATTTTGCTGCAACAGAGCTGTTCTCTTATAAACTGATGCCGCTCTGTACTTGTTCTAGAATTGTGGTCTTGTTTTGATTGACCAATCAGGTCGCTACCTCTGTCTGGATTGTACTGTCTATCAATATCAGGGCAGATGTGAATCTGAAGATCAGTATAATGACCTGGGGGCAGTGGGACGAGGGTGCAGCTAAAGCAATGCTTGTCATTTTAGCTATGTGGCATCAGCCCCAAAGCCTGAAAGAGTCAGAGCAGAGAGAGAGAGGGACTGAGAAAGATGAAAGAGAAACAGACCAAGTTTAAAAAAAAAAGTAAGAGAAAGAATGGGAGAGATAAAAGGAAGTGAGAGAAGTTAAAAGAAAGAGATGGAGAGAGAGAAGTTCAGAAAGAAAGATGAAAGAGAGAAGGCTAGGCAGAGAGAGAGAGAGAGAGAGAAAGAAAGAAAGGTGGGCGTTTTCCTCATGACAAGCTGCAGTACGTAACATGTATTACAGGCTCTCTACTAGAGCCTAGTGTTGAGGGCAGAAGGCATTAAACTCTCTCTCACTGATGCTCTGATCATTTGTCTCTGTTGGCATCTTTATGGGTTCAGGTGGCTAACGCATACTTCACTTAAACCAGCTCAGCCTAAACTAGTTTAGATCATAGATCTCAACACCAAATACCGTTCGTCAGACTCAAGACTTGTATTTACTAAACACTGTAGAGAAAGAATAACTGAGTTAACAGCTCATTTGCAGTCCTGAGATGCCGATGACGTGTGAAGTCCAGATGGAGGGCTGGAAGTGAAAAACAGAAAGGATGAGACGGAGGTGAACCTGTACTGTGCTAGTTTAGACAATATTACTAGAAGGTACAAAAAAATTATATATCTTGGATGTGATTGTTGATATGAAGAGAGGCTAATTTTCCAGATGCAAGAGCTATATTCTATTCACAAACACAAATCAAAGTTTACAGAATTCATACTGCTTTTTATGCTAGCGTCTAGGTCCTTGACCTTGGCAACCAAGGTGAGCAGCAGTGGCTGTGGTTTGGTTTTCACAAGGGTGATTAGTCAAAGTCCAGACCTTAATCCAGTAGAAATGTTGGATGTGTGGGTCAAGATTCCTCCAAGTCAGTGTACAGGGCTTCAGCAGCTATGGAATCAATTAGGTTGCAGCCATTGCTGTACAAGGGGGTCACACGGTTCCTGAAAGCAGTGGTCTATATATTTTTGCCAACAAAGGCGTGTAATATTAGATTATTTTGTTTAATAAATGGACATAAAACTATTTGCTATTTGTTTTATTTGCTTATGCATTGAGTCATATGCAGATTTGATCTTATTGTAGGTCAAATTTATGTTTACAGACTTTCAAACACCCAGAAATAATCAAAACATGGACTTTAACTAGGGGTGTTCAAACCATTCCATACAGCTGTACTTTTGTCCTTATGTTATTAAATATTTTTCAAGGTTTATTTTACAACCTAGACATAATATGCTCTTACAACACGTTACTTTCTCCATGTTTTAATCATTCAGTCCCCACAAAGACAGGAAAACAGCATACACTCTCTCACGTACACAAAAAAGCATGACTCCTCCTGAGCCTCAGAGGCCGTTGTCCTCCCGCCCCTGTGCGGAGGTTTCAGTACATCTCATCATCTCTCCCTCATGTTCAGCTGAACCTCAGGGCGCTGCTGTCTCACACACTTCAGAGACACACTTCACCTCTCAATGGATCTAACAACAAGAAACTCATACAGAGGAGCATGCACAGCGAGTAGGGCTGTGTCCCAATTTATACACAGGGTATGGGAGTGTTGGATGCACTAAATAGGGCATGTTCTATCCACGTTATACCTCTCCCCCATAATGTTTTAACTGATTAGCTTTGAAGCATAAACAGGCACCAAATTAACTTCTAATAACATCCCAAAATAATATTAATATGCAAACTATACGAGATTATAGAGAGGCTTAAATGCTTTTGTACCAATCTTTATAATTAATCTGTCATCAGAAATCAGAGGATTCTATTGCCTACACTAATTAATACTAGCAAAAGTTAACTAAGTGATTTAATTGTAACTTTCAGTCATAATATAGTAAAAGTCTAATGTAGAAATCTGTTTTTCAAAACCAGCACCCTTCGTATGTTCACCCTGGTATGTCAGCATCAGGCTAGCTAGGTTAGCTCTTTGCTGTGTTGAATTATGTGGTCAACTGTAGTTTAAATACAGACATTTTAGACTCATAACAGGCATTTTTATTAAACCTTTCTATAATCTAAGAATACATTAGTCAGTTTGAAATGGTTACTGAATGATGAGCTTTAGTAGCTTGGGATTTAAAGGGGTTAAACTTTCATTGTTTTTGAATTCGCCTGTTAGCTTTCTGTTGACCTGCTCAGCCTACTTTGGTGAAGGCAGAGTATAACCAGGTATAAGAGAATACAATGTTCAAGAGAGTCTGTTAAAATAGCAAGCAGTGATGTTCATCTGAAAGTGTATCCTGTGTTACATTTTGTGGGATTTCAACTCCTAATAACTGGGCTTTTTCAAGCAGTCATGATGAAGCCACATTCACGTGTGTGCTCAAGCTCTTGCGCTGTTTATGCTCATGACATGCTGTTATTGCCATAATTTTATCTCTACTCACAAACTGCATGTTGTCCCGGAACATATCAGAGGCAAAAAAGTAAGCCAAGATTTTTAGACTGAACAGTAAAGAATGACACTTGCTGTCCCTTTCCAGATATTCCATTCACAATCTCGAAACACAGTGATCACATGAAAAACAAGGATTCTCTCATACAACGTATGCTTTACAAATGTGTTTCTGCTTAGTTACTGTTGAGACTCAACAGTCTTAACTGAATGCTGGCAAATATTCCTAATGAGAAAACGGAGTGTACAATTACATATATGTCTATTTTTCTTTATTGCTATTGCTGCAGGGGATTTCCCAGCATTTTCCATGTTGTACTTCTGTACTGTGCAATGTATGTTCAAGCCAGATTGATAATTCTAATGTGTTTTACAGCTTTATGCAGAATTGTTTATGGCTGTTGTACAGACAGATTGTATTGTATCAAACACCTTGTTGTATGGTTACAGTAATATTGTTGTAACAGTACATCATTATATACAATACATTTACGGCATTTAGCAGACGCTCCTATCCAGAGCGCCTCACAGAAGTGCTTAGTGTTCAGTCAGACTATGTATCTCTATCTAGTACAGACAGATCTAAGTTCAAAGTACTCTTGCACTCAAACACTGCTATAAACAAGTGTCAGTGCTGATACCTAGAAGGAAGAAAACAAAATAAAAGGTTAGACACGATGCAATAACTAGCAAGACTGGAATACCTACAGAGAAGAGAATAAATACACGAGTACATACAGTAGAAGTGCAATACTTAGCCAGTGTTCCTAGAAGATCAAGTGCAATTTTGGTTTGTACCAATACTTCAGTAGATCAGTGCTTATAAGTGCTTCACAAAGAGATAGATCTTCAGTCTGCGTTTGAAGACCTTGAGGGAGTTTGCTATTTGGACATCCAGTAAAAGTTCATTCCACCTTCACAATACATCATATTATACAACATCACCAGCTTTACTGCAAAACTACATGCCAGAAGTACTTTTCTGATGTGTGATTCTAGCTGCTCAACAGTCCTGGGTCATCTTTGCAGGATTCTTTGCTTTATGGTGTGTCACATGTTTTCTATTGGTGAAAGGTCTAGACTGCAGACCTTAAAATTTAGATTTGTTTGACCACAGAACAGTTTTCCATTTTAAACAATTTTCTGAATCCTGTTGACATATGACTTCTTCTTTGCATGATACAGCTTTAACTTGCTTTTGTGGGTTTGTGGTACACTGTGGTTCACAGACGGTGATTTCTGGAAGTACTCCTGAGTCCATGTCGTGATTTCCAGTACAGAATCATGACTATTTTTAATGCCCAAAGATCACGAGCATCCAGTATTGACTCTCGGCCTTGTCCCTTGCGCACAGGCATTTCTCCAAATTCTCTGAATATTTTAAACATATTGTGTGCTGTGGTTGGTGGGATATCTATTTGCAAGTATTTGCAATGTTGTGTTGAGGAATGTGTTTCTGAACCTCTGCCCATTTTTGCATCTGAAAGACTCTTAAAAAAACATTTCTAAAATGCTCTTTTTATACACAGTCATAGTAAAGTGCTCCTCCAGCTGCTGTTTATTTGGGCCCCTTACTTTTCCAGTCTTTTGTTCCCTCTGTCACAACTTTTTAATATGTTTTTTTTAATATGCTGCCATCCAAGTTCTAAATTAGTTAATCATTTTGCATAATATGTTAAAATGTCAAATATTCAACATGTGATTTATGTTCTGTGTTCTATTCTGATTACAATATTGGTCTATGGGATTTGCAAATAATTGCATTCTGGTTTTATTTACATTTATTTACCATGTTTTTGGAATTGGGGCTGTATGTTATTATATAACAGAGTTATAATTGCATCTAGGTGCAAGACTCTATGGGATATTGTCATGTAAGCACCAAGCAAGTGGTGTATGGTCTCTTTCCACACCGAGTTTAATACTTTCATCTCTGGCTTTAACACTGACTTTTAGAGACACAAATGCCACATATTTTTATTTTGTGTATTGCAGTTTTTAGTGAATGTCTTAGTAAATACTTCAACATAAAGCCTGATTGTGGATATTATTAGAGGAGCCTCTTTGCTCTTTAAGTAATAACAGTTTGAATCATTGAAAAACTGAAATGGAAGAAGTACATTTTGGTTAGGGTTTTAATCTTTTTATTTTTTTAATACTTCATTAGGTGCATCTCCTTGTATCTACATTCTTTGTCCATTTTACCACATACCATAGAGGTGCACTGTAGTCCATCAGCTTTACTTTCTGAACTACAGACTACACAAAGAACATAAGATCAGTTATTCTAGCAGATTTTTCTGGCACAGAGACTCATAAGGGGAGGAGTACACAAAGCTGCTCCATAAAAAAACTGTTCCCTTCCCCCCTCTTCCCTCTCATACCTAATGTATTCTGTCATAAAGGGAGCATAAGAACATCTTCTTTAACTCTTGCAAGCACACGTCTAGTCTCTAGTGACCTGTGACCTCATTTCTTCCCCTGTACCTCTTCCATTTTATTCAGATATGTGTCTAAAAAATTAGAGCAAGTCTTTTTAATAAACTGTTGTCAATAAAGTGTTTTGACAAATGATCTACATTAGGTCTGCGTCAGATTTTTACTTATTTAATAATGTTGAGGTCTGGACTGTGGGGTGGTCAGTCCTTTGGTTTAATTTTAAATTTTCTTTGCAGTTTTTCTGCTTGCTTGTCTTAGTAAAGGCTTCTTAACAGCTACATATCCCTTCAGACCCATAACATCGTCTCACAGTGGAAGGACAACAGAAGGATAACAGGATAACTGAAGCAGGAGAGGAGCTTTAAGTTGAAAGCTTTAAGTACTGTTTATCTGATGGCGCCAGTTTTGGTGGGCTGCCTGGTATTGCACGGTTGTTAGGAGTCACTTTATTACTGTAGCTTCTAATCATTTTTAAACAATTGTTTTGGAAACGTCAGCTATTTCATTATTTTGCTTTGACATTCTTATGCAGGTGGATTATTTTATATGTAATCTTCTAAGAAATGTCTGCTGAAAAGGGAACTTAATGGTCATTTTAATTGGAGAAAAACTGATGTGTGGCCTTTATTTGAACTTAATTTCTCTCTCTCTCTCTTTCTCTCTCTATTTCTCTTTATATCTCTCTCTCTCTGTCTCTCTCTTTTCTGTATATCTATCTATTTCTGCAGTAACAGGTTTTCCATATCCCCCTGCTGGAGCTGCAGTAGCGTATAGAGGAGCTCAGCTCAGAGGGAGAGGACGAGCTGTTTATAACACCTTCCGCACAGCAGCACCACCACCACCCATACCAGCCTACGGAGCGTGAGTGCTTAACAAATACACATGGGCAAAAATATTAGGGACAGAATGAGAGAGGGAGAGAGAGAGAGGTGGGGGTGGGGGTGGGAGAAGAGACAGATAGAATAGAAAGGGGTATGTAGGGATGAGAGTGGGAAGGATATAGTGGAGAGAGTAAGAGAGACTCCCTTGTATATGAGAGTGAGAGAGACTGAAGTGTATACTGTGCTCTATATTCCATGTTCTAATAATGACACAAATAAATAAACTAGCCCTAGTTTACACGTCAGAGCTAACTGGTGTAAAATAGGAGCTATACTGTCTCTCTCTCTCTCGCTCTATCTTTCTCTCGCTCTCTCTTTCTCTCTCTCTCTCTCACACACACACACACACACATGCACAGGTGCGCACCCCATCCATCTCTGTAAATCTCAGTGCTCCTCCTCTGCACCAAAGTGATTTGTCTTCACGTCGCATGAGCGCATGACTGCAACCAAAACTCCTCCACTTTCCCATCCGTCCAGTCTCTCTACCTCCGTACTCTGCCTATCTGTTTTACTGGAGTTGTACACTTTTTTACTTCTTTTTTTCCTTTTATAAAATGTTAAGTCTTCTTCCAACAAGAATAGGGAATATCAGTATAGCATGAGGAATTTCACGTAAGTCAATAGAACCAGAACCACCAAAAAATAAAACAAACAAAAAAAAAAAAAAAAAAAAAAAAAAAAAAAAAAATATATATATATATATATATATATATATATATATATATATATATATATATACATATATATATACATATATATATATATACCATTTAAACACGGCATCGTTTACATTGTGTGAAAATTTCATGCTGAACGGACCAAGTGCTCCAAAACAGCTTGGAAAAAATTCTGGTTCCATTGACTTACATTAAAAGTGAAGTATGTTTTGGTCTGTAAAGTTGCAATTTTGGAGATACTTGTTTTTCATTGGACAGCGACGATATAGAAGCATAACCACAAAAAACTATATATATATATATATATATATATATATATATATATATACACTCACCCCACTTTTAAAACATTTTTATTTCATGTTTTTATACTCCATAAAAGCTCTACTTGTCATATAGTTGCCATTCTCAGCACTACAGTGGATCAGACACAGTAGTGCAGTTGGAGTGTCCAGTCATTGTCCACTCTATTAGACACTCCTACCTTGTTGGTCCACCTTGTAGATGTAAATTCAGAGACGATAGCTGCTTCACAGTTTGTGTTGATCCTTTTCTAGTCCTCCATCTGTGGTCACAGGACTCTACGGGACACTTCTGGCAGGATGTTTTTGTTTGGTGGGCTTTTCTCAGTCCAGCAGTGACACTAAGGTGTTTAACTCCAGCAGCACTGCTCAGATCGGCACAACACACTCTAACACACCACAACCACGTCAGTGTCACTGCAGTGCTGGGAATGATCCACCACCCAAATCATACCTGCTCTGTGGTGGTCCATACCATTGAAGAATGATGTAAAGCAGGGATAACCTTTGCAGTACCTCAGTATTGTTAAGTAATAAGAAGGTTTATCACTAAGCATACTTAGTCGCAGTAATATCATACCTTCTCTCTTTTCTGTCTCTTTCTCTCTCTGTCCTCACAGAGTGGTGTATCAGGACGGTTTCTACGGTGCTGAGATCTACGTAAGTAGTTTTGTGTTTCCCCATCAGAAATGGTAACTTAGAGAGAGAGAGGGGGAGAGAGTTTCTGTCCGGATGTCTGAGTGTCTGTGAGTGTAATATAACTCCAGGATTGCCCCGTCTCCATTCTCCAAAAACTCAAAGCCCAGTCAATCTACCCGTACCCCCACCCTCACCACCAAGAAACACCACAACCAAACTCTAGCCTCCCTCTGCCTACTCCATTACACACACACACAGGAACCAGGATGAGATCAGTGTCTGGCGCTAGTGTTGGATCAGTCTCACTCACCATCCTCCATAGTCCCCTGCCCAGTGGTCTGCACAGGTATGAAATGAAAGCCCAAACCTGTCCCATACCTATGAGTGTGAGACCTGACCGGACCAGCCCGTGTGCTTCTGCTATTTGAATCTGAACCCAACTCGAACTCATTCACAGGAGATGGATTATCATTGTTTTATAGTTTGCTGTGTTACAGAAATGTGATGCTGAGATGAAGCAGCATTAACATTTCTGTAATTTGCCAGCAGTGTTTATTGTTGTTGTACATTTTCATCTACCCAGAGCTCTTAAACATATATTTATTTATATTTACATATTATAGTTAAATAATACATTCTTCTGCCAAATTGTACTCAATCAAAACTGATCAGTTAATTTGATAAAAGACCACTTTAGTTTTCAATTTTCAATTTAACAGCAATTATTGTTTGTTATATTCACCCTTATACACCCTTGGTGATGAAATCAATGTAATCAATTAATTCATATGCATTTTTATCCATTCCATTTCCACATCCTATAAATCCTGTACTTACAGTGTTTTTATAACTGCCTTAATAAGCTGTTATATACAGCATGCGGAAAATGTCTGTCATAGGGGTGTAAAATTGTACTGTACTTAAAAATGATAGGCTGAACTTTTTTTTAACAAAACTATATGACTGTATGATGTTAGATTTCTTAGCACATTAACATATCCACTCATAAGAATACTGTAAACATGAATATGACAATGCACTACAATATTGTTCTGGTATATTTCCAGATGTATCACAACAAGGGCTTCCAGCATAGCTAAATATAGACAGCAGCTTGTCATAACTAAAAAAAAAACATGTAAAAATATAAATATATGTAATGTGAATTTGACAGAGTAATCTACTGGTAACTGAACAGATAGTATAGTGCATAACCTGATTTTATTAAGTCATATAATCTTGCTTTCTAAAATGTTATGCACAACATTACATCTACAGTTCTAATTAAGATAAGATCTGTATAAGATCTGCCAAGATCTTTTCATCAACTCAACACACACCTCTCATCATCCAGGGTTTCATTGAGGGGCATTTTCACCTATTCAAACTCTGGAGCTATTCTAAAAAAAACTCAGCAGTCAGTGAGAGCAAGACTGAGAGAAAGAGAGACTGAGATACTTATTAGAAAACAAACCCTGAACCCAGTGTTTCTCATGAAAAATCGCTTCAGCTGCCATCTTGCATGCACGTCTCCATCTGAACAGATCAGACAGGAGAGCTGTGTGACAGTGTGCAGTTCAGCATGTCTGAGCACTGGAGTAGTAGAACGTTGATTCCGGAGACCCAGAGTGTTCATCTGTGGGTAAACACTGTGCTGACTTGGTAGTTGCACGTCTGCACCAGTGCTGTACAGGAGCAGCTGATTGTTTAATGGAGACTGGAGGCTGTGATGGAGGTTTATGATTTTTTATGATTACACAAAGGTAGTTTGCAGGACTGCGTTACAGACGTTGTTTCTTGCGGCTACATATAAAGGAAGCACGAGTGCAGTATCTATACAACGGGGTGCAATTTGCAGAACAAGGGATGACTGAGAGTGAAAGTGCGATATAAGCAAGCGGACAGTTTAACGCTTTAAACCACAGGCTTATTGTTAAGGTGTTTCATCTTAAAAGTTATTATCCTGTATCTATCTGTAAACTAATCAGTAAGCTGGATATTTATTATAGTGAGGAGTTGAACTGTGGACCCATATACAAACTCTTGGAGTGAAAAGACCCTGAATGTGCTTCACACAGACTTGATTATCAACTTTACATGTTGACTGTCCTGTGTTTCCAGTGGTACAGCATATCCTCAGTTTTAAAATGACATTTAGGTAATGTTTGCAGCTGTTGTCTCTTTTGCGCTCTCTCTTTCTTTCTCTCTCTCTCTCTCTCTCTCTCTCTCTCTCTCTCTCGCTCTCTCTTTCTCTCTCTTTCTCTGTCTCTGTCCCTCCCTCAGTGGATTGGCATATGTTCAGGTGGCCAGCAGAGAGCAAGTGATAAGGCAGAGCAAGAACAGATAAAAGGATTAATTTTCCCTCTGGTCCTGCTGTTTACACACACATAAACACACCCTTCACACACACACAACCACGCACAGGAGGCATCTCTCTACTGTGTGTGTGTGTGTGTGTGTGTGTGTGTGTGTGTGTGTGTGTGTGTGTGTGTGTGTGTGTGTGTGTGTGTGTGTGTGTGTGTGTTACGGTATAGTGCTTAAGTGTCCTGGAGTGACCCGGCTTTATCTAAGAAGTGGATGTAAAGCTTCTCTATGTATTTTTTTCTCTTAACCCATACAATCTCTCTCTCTCTCTCTCTCTCTCTCTCTCTCTCTCTTCCTCTCTCTCTCTCTCTCTCTCTCTCTCTCTCTCTTCCTCTCTCTCTCCCTCTCTCTCTCCTCTCTCTCTCTCTCTCTCTCTCTCTTCGTCTCTCTCTGGAGCTGATAACACTGTGGTAAAGCACAGAGATATCGAGGCCGTAGCAGGTTTTTCTCCTTATCTGCTGTATGTGGGACAGTGAGTGTGAGTGTGTGTGGGGGAGTGTGTGTGTTTAACATATTCAGCTTTCAGTAGGAGTGTCTGTCTCCCCTTTTCTTCTCCTTCCACTTCCTTTCATTATCTTCTTTTCTCCTCTCTTCTCCGTTCCTTTCTTAGTCCTTCTTTTCTCTTTTCCATCCTTCTTTTATCTCCTATTCAGTTTATTTTGCCTCACTTCTTTCTTTTCCTCCTTTTTTCTGTCTCCCACCCTTCCTCTTTTTCCCCTCTGATATTTTCCCACCAATTCCCCCTTTTTCTTTGCTCTTCTCTTCTGTTCTCTTCTCCTCTGTTCTCACGTCTTCTTCTCTTATTTTTGCTTTAGTTTTATTTCCCACCTTTCTTCTCCTCTGTCTTGTGACCCCTCTACTGCTCTCTTCTGAAAATCTTCTCTTCTCTTCTCTCTTCTCTTCTCTTCTCTCTTTTTCTCTTCACCCCTATCTCGTTCTCTTCTCTTCCACCCTCCTCTTCCTCTGCTACAACCTGACATACAGCGAGCACTGCAGTACACTCACACCCAAATCTACACACTCTGTTCTGCACATCCTTTTCTAATATACACACAGTCATTTTCACTGATCCAGAGACTGATCCACAGACTGATCCACAGACTGATCCACAGACTGATCCAGAGCTGCACGCACACTCACTATTACGAAATACTGTTGCGTTCTTTGATTCAGTTCTGCTTCAGACCTGCAGAGCTGGAATTATATCATCACCGCAAAGTACAGAGCACACACACTCAGTTCTGACATATACACACACACATAAGTTCAAAGCTGCATGGGTAGACCTACCACTGCATACAGTTCACACACACACACACACACACACACACACTCCAAAGCGGCTGTGGGATCAGCTCAGTGATGTTTAGCAGTGAGTGATGTGAATCCTCATGTGGTGATGATGACAGACACATGTAACATCACACCACTGCGAACAGCACAGGTACCGCTGCAATACATCTCACACACACACACACACACACACACGCATGATTTAACTCCAACACACACACAACCACACTTGCACACACACACACACACACATATGAAGTTAATCAAAGGTAACATTCTGTCCTGTATTTCACCTCTTTGATGAGATCTGTTTGAGTGAAAATCGCATTTACCTGTTATTGCGTTTATGCACGTACACAAATGCACATATATACCATTACATTAAGCACACCACCCTGTATCTGTACTCTTTATCTGTTTCATCAGTTCGTTCCTTACCATACATGAGCACTTTGTAGTTCTACTCTGTTATCACCCTTTTACCCTGTTGCTCAATTTTCAGGACCCTTACAGGACAACCTGTATGGCCCACCATCATTCTCAGTACTGCAGTAACACTGATGTGGGTGTGGTGTGTTAGTGTCTGTTGTGCTGCTATGAGTAGATCAGACAACGCAGTGCTGCTAGAGTTTTTAAACATGGTGTCCACTCACTGTCCACTTTATTAACTATTTATTAGACTCCTACAATGTTGCTGCATCTTGTAGATGTAAAGTCTACACAGATTGTATTGGTCTTCCTCTAGTCCTGTATCAGGGGTCACAGAACACTGTTGGCTGGACCTTTTTAGTTGGTGGGCTATACACAGTCTCACACATATCAACCCCATATTATGAAATTTCCGTGTTAGTTGGAGAAAAAAGTGTCTCTCATTGTAATAAAATAAAATATATTTGAACTTGTATGTAACAGTTTTAAAGTGACTTCAGCAATTGCTCAAGCCCATTGGAGATCAAAACATGATTGTTTGATTTCTAAAATAATTGATTTATTTCTCACTTCTTGGTAGTTAATCTAACATGTTAGGCCTTCAGTCCAGCTCCTAAAGATCTAACCAATGATGGATCTCGTTTGGCAGTATTTAACTAGAAATTCTTGATTAGAGTTTCAAGATCTTAATTTATTAGAACATAATGAGTACTTACATAGTTTAACCACATTAAAAATGATTTTTTTTAATTAGAAATTATTTCTAGTTTTCAGAAATCCTTAGCTTAGTTTACCTGCAGTAAATTGAATGTTAACAACTACAAAGAAAACAAAAAACGGTCACACTAATAAGACGTAGGACTACACACAGACAGAGTGGCACACACGTGCACATAGATATATCATGCAATGTAATATCTTATGATAAAGGCATATTCCTATATGGTGACATACATACAGTAAAATGGCTGAATAGTCACTTCTAGAGGAAAAGAAACTGACACACAAACAGAGGTACGCACACGCGCACACACACCCGTGACCTGATATAAGCCATGTGGTGTGTGTCGGAGCCGTGGCAGTGACAGGCTGATTTATTGTAGCGTGTGTGTGTGATTTATCGGTCTGCGCGTGTGCAGGCTATGGCACCAATCAACCAAATCCCTCAGGAAGTTCTCCACTTTCTCCTCCCTTCCACTTCCTGTTCCATTGGGAACGAGGTCACAACCCCTCAGCTCCCAAATCGCCCTCCGACCTGATTTCACACTCCAGCCAATCAGCTCCTCCCTTTAAAGTGATAGTTTCAGCAAAGATTCAAATTTACAACCTTTTTTTCCCTTTACATCAAATGTAGTTGGTCAAAATGTTAATGTTATTCCTAAAATTAAATTATGGAGCTCGGATTATATGCCAGACCCCTAATTAATAATAGCGTAAAACACTTAGTTTACTGTATGTACATTATGTGTCATTCAGCATTAGTTTTATTGAATTATAAAAATGATTTTATAGCATAATTCAGATCCAGTGTGATTGACTCCCCTGAAAATGCTATAGTGAAATGACTACATTTTTTGTGGCACACAGTCTAAACCTGTGGCCCTTTGTTCTTTATTTACTCGAATAAACCTTATTTTTTCCAGTAAGACCTATGACGCATATATGCATCTACAGACAGCAGTAGACATACTAATAAAAGAAGAAATGCATAAATAAAATTACATTTTATAAAGAATGAAGACTGTAAATCATGGCAATAAACACCATTTAATCAAGTTTTTAATCAAAATTTTCACCTCAATTTCTCACCCAGTGCTGTTGGGCTGGGACACAGGTCACCACCATGTCAGTACACCCTAACTACAAATCTTATCCATCAGCTAACCAACACCCACGCATGGGGGAGCGGGAGGGCCAACCTTCCTACCCAGAAAGAGTGAGGCCAGTTATGCTTCCTGGGACTCCACAGATGGCTGCGGCATCGCTGGGGATCATGCTTGTGATCTCCTGATTATAGGCCAAACGCATGAATGGCTGTGCCACGTGGAAGGCATTAAACACCTGTAGCAGTGTGCAGCTCAGCCGCTGATAAAACAACACATTTATTCTTTTGCTTTTTGATTTTTCTGTTTTTCACCAGTTGTTAGATAAAAGTGTGCTGGGCCTACATGATGTTTTTAGTAAGTGACTGATTGTTAATGGCAGGACATGAACATTTTGTCTGCCTTTGTCAATGTGAAATTCAGCTTGCTTTTCATTTCCCACTATAAAACAGTTCCACACTGGAGTCACTGCAGAACTGCTGAATTGTATGGAGTGCAAATAAAGAATTGTAAGTGGATTGGCCTTATTTTAGCCAATACCTGGTCAAATAACATATGCTTAGTTTGGCCCACTGGACATCACAACTGCATACTTCATTGTCTAAATCAAAAGTGGCCAAAATTATGTGTGCAAACACTTGACCATTACACTCATATGAGTGTCTTTGGACCGTGGGCTTTAGTAGAGAATTTCCACACCTCTCCCTCCTCACTCATCTGGGAGAAAACATTTGTGGGGTTTATCTGTAGAAAATAAAAATAAGTGCCATTCAGTCAGTAGGTGTATTGATGTTAAACAAGACTGTCTGACTGGTTAAATGTGGTTAAGGGCTTTATGCAGGCCACTGAAATTCCTCCACATCAAACATGCCAAACCAGGTTTTTATGGAGTTTGCTTTGTGAACAAAGGCAAAGTTATGCTGGGAACAAGAAGCGTATAGTTGTGTAAAGTGTCTTTGTATGTTGTAGTATTTATATTACCCTTCACTGGAACTGAAGGAGCCCAAACCGAGAAAAACAGCTCCCAAATTATTATCCCTCCTTCACCAAACCTTACTGCTCACACTTTGCATTCAGGTAAATAGATTTATCTTAACATCCCCCAAACCCAGATTCATTCATCACACTGCCAGATAATGCATCACTGCAGAGAACGCGTCCAGTGGCGCCGCACTTTATACAGTTTCAGCCGACACTTGCCATTGTGCATGCGGATCTGGGTTTGTGTGCAGTTGCTCGGCCATGGAAACCCATTTCTTGTGCTGTTGATGCCTCCAAGGGCTGTGAGGACCTCTGTAGTGAGTACTGGCACAAAGGGTTTTCACTTCAGCACTCCACACCTCGCTAGATAATACAGTAATGGCCCTTACAAGGTAAAACTTTGGAAAACTGACTAGTGGTAACCTTATGATGTAATGACACATTGTGCCATTAAAATGACTGAGCTTTTCATTACAACATACTGCACTGCCGGTTGTCTATGGAGATGTTTATTTGCGTTTTTATTTTTTAAGTAACAGTGGATGAGACTAGAACACCTGAAGTCAATAACTATATAGGATGTCCACATATTTTTGCTGTATAGTGTACTTGTGTGCGTTGTCGAAGTTAACAGTTAGAAAGTACATAAGCAGGTGTATTTGAGTTTACTTAACACTTTCAAGTATGTAATGATTCAGACATGCTGATTGCGAGATGCTAAATTATGTCTCTAAGCTTCTGTTCCTTGTCAGCTACATTTGCCTCTGTAAGCCCCAGTACGAAAGAAAAGATCAAACTTCAGACATCAGACATGCCCTGGCTGATCGACTTTGTTTGGAGTACGGGAAAACATGGTGCAGATGAGATTTTACTTTATTTTTTATTTGCTGAACAATCATTTTAATCCCCCCCCCCACCTCCAAATCCTGATTCCACATCAGCAGGATGGTTCTGATGTGAATGAACATGTTTGTTATTCAGTCTGGAGGTTGTGCTGGCTTTTGGTTACACACGCAAAGCAAGAAAAAAAAAGTTTTATTTATTTTATAATCCCCCAAAACTTTTCCATTTTGGTGGTGAAGTTGTCAGGAGGTCTGGAACACAGTCTCCTACTTCAGCTTTCAGAAACGCAGTGAAAGTCTCATTATCTGAAGCCTGGCAGAGGGGGGAGAGACCACCGTGTTTAATAATGCAGCACAGCTTCACTTACTACACCCAAAAACACTGCAGAAGAAACAGCACACCACTGCTCTCTCTCTCTCTCTCTCTCTCTCTCTCTCTCTCTCTCTCTCTCTCTCTCTCTCTCTCTCTCTCTCTCTCTCTGTCTTTCTTACACACACACAGACATGGTGGCATAACTACAAGGAGGGGTTGGGGGAATCGCACATGGAGGCACATGACACAGGGGGGCTGCAGCTACAGAGCTCCCTGAAATCACTGTTTGTCCCCTCTTAAAGATTCTGACACAATTGTACACCCATGACGCATACAAAGATCCAGCGTCTTAACTGCATACTTTACCAGTTCGCTTGCATCAACGCTACCCAGACAGATGCCTATTAACCTCCCTCTTAAGGGGGGGCTTAAACGATTTTTCAGATGTCTGCATTATTCAGTCTCTGTAATGTAAACTAAATCAATCTGTGTGGTTTGACTGATGGACTTATTTCTTTACAGTAGGGAACCAGGGTTGATGCTGGTATTCTATGTGTACTGTTTTGCCTGAATATGTAAAATGACAGTAAAATGATTTTTACTTGTTTATTGCTATTGTTATGTCTCAAACAAGCACATGCTCTCGGGGTTTGCCATTCCACCAAATAGCATTTAATGTTAGCCTAAACTTTTGCAGCAGACTATCTATATCTCAATATTTTGGAATGCTCAAAAATTAATAGGAGCCATTTATGCTTTTCTTTTTTCCCCTCTTTTGTTTAGTGTTTTATGTAGTGTCCCGTGCTTGTAAACAGGCTGCAGAGTTATAGTAGACACATGCCAGAGGTAGACACTCCTTCCTGCTGAAACCTCTTTTCTTAGCTGCCTGAAATGCCTGGAATTCCAGCCTTGTTCTCTGAAACAAGGTGACATCATGTCGTAACACAATCCATGTGGCCCACCTACTGGCGAGCTTGGCACACCCATCCGCTTTCAGCCGCTCTGTGACTGTCCAGTCAGAACAGAGTGGCCAACCTGACCCATTAGACTATACTAGACTCACTGGGAGGTAGGGCTTAAAGAATTAGAATTAGAATTTAGAGCTGTGTTGCCGCTTGTGTTTGCACACAGCGAACACCTACATACATATTAGGGGACAGTGAGCACGCTTGCCCAGAGTGGTGGGCAGCCCTATCCACTTTGCCTGGAGAGCAGTTGGGGGTTAGGTGCTGTGCTAAAGGGCACAGTTGTGTTCTTTTGGTTTTAAGGGCTCAAACCGGCGACCTTTGGTCATAAGACTGAATCCCTAACCTTCAGCCCCCTAAAGACACAGGAGCTCAACAGAGTGTTTCAGGCAGAGGGTGATATACAGTATGAAAAATACATTGTGTTTTGGAACAATTGAAGCATGTAAGTCTATTCTAATAAACCCCAAAAATAAAATGATGAACATTGATAATGAACTTGATAGTTTCACTATATATCAGAATCTGTTTGACAACTAAGCACTAGTGACCCCCACATGCACTTTTGCACCTGTGAGTTTTAAGTTTTAATAATATGGGTTTTAGGCCAAAACTGTTACTGCAGAACTGTTATAAAACAGTGTTTCAGGTATCAGGGAGCATATTCATATGATAACTATTTTCTATGAGGTAGTTCTTAGAGGCATTAAACTTCATTCACTTCTCTAGAGCTTTCCTTGAATTTGTTTTACACATTAATAATTTAATTTTGCGTAAATAAAGCAAAATCAGTGGAATTTCATATTATAGCGTTCATTTGTTGTGACAGATCCTGATATATATTATTGAGAATATGAACATTTATAGATATATTGCAGGCTGCAGACACTGTTTAGTTAGTGAGTGGAGTTGTAGACATTGAGACCATCAGCTTGTCAATAGTAGGCTTAACAATAGTAATAAACAAATTGGATGGTCCGACTGTTTTTTAATACAGTGTATACACAGATGAGTCACAATATTATGACCATGTCCTACTTTTGTTGGCGGCAGTGCATAGGTGGCAGCGTTATGGTCTGGGGAATGTATTTGTGACATTCTCTGGGCCCACTTATCTATGTGGAAGGTACTTTCAACTGATTTGGGTACGAATCCACACTTGCTGATCATGTACACCCATACATGCTGATTATCTTCCATGGGGCAGATGGGATCTTCTAGCAAGACAATGGGACATATCACAGCTAGAATGGTTCAACATTGGTTGGAAGAGCTGACCAAGACTATCCTGGACCCCTAATTCCCCAGACTTGAACCCAGTTGAGAATATGTGGGACCAGCTCAATTGTCATGTTCACTCTATTCAGCAGCTGTGGGATGCTCTGCAGTCAGCATGGCTCCAGATACTTGTGACAACCTACCAGAACCTCACTGAGTCACTCCCAGCCTGTCTAACTGCTGCATACGGCGGATATTATGGCGGTCATAATAATGTGACTCAAGTGTGTAGTTGTGTATTTATTGGGGAGGTTTTTATTTTTTTCACTGCTGCCCAAAAGACTCTAGTAACGCTACTACACACACACATATACACAGCAGGGGCTGCAGTACACAAACACACACACTCTGCACGCCGCAGAATCAGTTCCACTCTCGCACACCTTCAGCTTCAGTGAATAAATCCTTTATGGGTTTATGGGGGGCTTTATGTGTTTTACAGCGCCCTCTGCAGGCCCTTCCTAAATCCCAGCACTTAACATAGGCTCTCTGTCATTTCTTTTTTAAGTAACCGGAGTGAATAAATGTGTTCCTCCAGCTTTAATCACCTAATTTAAATGGTACAAGTACAGAGTTCCCATGCTGAAACTAGATATTTTTCTCTCAAAGCAAATGTACACTGGGGTCCAAAAGTCTGATACCATTAGTGAGAATGCTGACATTCTTCTTTTCCTCATTTAAATGAAGGTTTTCATTACAAGTTATATTATCAGCACATCAGTTTGAGTGAAAAAGTATGTCTTTGTTCAGAGTTTTGCATACAATGTTGACTCATGAGCGTAAGTTTGTCTGAAAGCCCATGATAAGTAGAAATAGATGTAGAAGTATCTTTAAGACTTAACAAGGTCAATGTCACAGGTTTGCTTAAATATGAATACAGAATCTTCTTCTTTAAAACTTCCTTGTTTAATTTTCAAGTTAAAAACTTTCTGTTGTTTACTCCCAGGTTTTTTTACCCCATTGTAGTCAATCAGCAGTTTCAGACATGTTGTAACTTAATGTATCTATAAATATAGTCAAAAGTCAGAAATAGGTGTATATTATTGTATATGTATATATAACTCTCTGACATGCTTAAGCTGTTTTCTGTGTTTATGTGTTGTTAATGCTGAGACTAAAATGTTCTTTATGAAGTTTTGACTAATGTTTTTGGGGTATTATGTATGTATGTTTCTCTACAGGGAGGCTATGCAGCGTACAGATATGCCCAGCCTGCCACGGCTACTGCATACAGCGACAGGTACGTGCACTGCTCATGCACATTAATGCTTCTCTAAGACTCCCTTCGGCTGATACAGTGATCTATATGAAGGGTCCCTGTTTTGCCGAAAGCAAAAACAAACTAACAGCTGAACCATATTCAACAATGACACACGACACACACACAGTCACGCCTCTAACATACCGTTGGAGTGTGTCTACGCCAACTGTATTTATGAACAGCCTGAGGTTTGAAACAGAAAGAAAGAGATGGAAAGACAACACAGTGAGAAAATGAGAGGGAGAGAAAAGAGACAGAGAGAGAAAAATGTAAACAAATGAAATGTATGCCGTGTGTGCTCAACCCATCAGACGCTGACGTACGATTAATCAGTACACAAATCAGCAGCTACAGGAAATAGACCTGTGAAGTCATGTTGTCATCCTGTAGTCTGCTTCATGTCTATATTAGGAATTTCTTGGCTGGGGTTTTGTGTATGACAGAAATGAATAGCATTTTGGAAAGTTGCCGCTGTCACATCCTATGATAAACTCCAAAACTGATATGTTTTGCCATATGGATGTTTTTCCTCTGACCACCGGATCTTCTGAATAACAGGATTTGTAGAGTTGAAATTAGACTATTACTACATCCAAGCTAAGACTGGAGTCATTGGACTGGCAGGCTCACCACAAACTGATTAGCTTTGACAAATGAGGTAGTTTACAGTGATGAACTGTGACTACTAGAGTTAGAATCCCAATGATCTCTTATCCCTATAATCCTTAACACACATTTTAAAAGATTTTTAAGACTAAGCTAATAAACATGGACATTTGAAGCTTCCATGTTTTACTTGAAGCTTGTGGCAGAAACATTATCATAAGTTTTACCTTTTATCAGTTTCATATTCAGTAAAGAGGCCTGATGTTGAGCTGCTACCACTGTTTTCAGTTTCCATATTCCCCATATTCACAGTCAGTAATGTATTAAGGACTTCCAGAAGGAGTGACGTGACAACATTGGTTCTGCCTACTGGAAATCAAAACGTGGGTGGGAGATTTCTTTGTGTTTTTGGAATGATGCTGATGGTTAATATACCACTTTAGGCCTTTTCGTCAAGTCTCAACCGATAGGAGAGTTGGTTTAGCTGAACCTACCATGGAAACCAAAGGTAACCAAAAGGTTTAGGGGTTTAACATTTTGGTTAAATTCAAATTGCAAAACTTGAATTACTACTCTTGTTTTATTGCCTTGCCAAATAAAGCAATAAAACAAGAGTAGTACTATAGTACTCACAGTTTGCATACCAACATTATTCTATTCAATTAAAAAAAAAAGGTTGGGAAATAGGAGCTCCGTGAGCCTCTCCTCTGATAAAGAGTTGCAGGTAACATGGACTAGAATCTCCCCGGCCTGTCTTTACCATTTAATCATGTAGAGGCAAACATGAAGTGTTACAACAGTACTTAACCAACATACCAGATTTAATCCAACTGTACAAATTTAGTTTATGCCGTTGTGCTACACTTTAGAGGTGTTTGGCCTGTAGAAGATGCCTTACTCCCTGAAGATCATCTCTATCTTTCTCTCAAATGTGCCTTATTTGCCTGGCAGTAGTACATTTTATGTTGCCAAACCTGTAGAATTCCTGTACGTTGGAGTTATTATTGTTAACATGCAAAAAAAAATAAATCAAAGAAATGACAGGAACTTGCCTGTATGATAATAAATAAAAAGGCAACCAATGAAAATGAGAAGAATGCAACACACAAAATAAAATAAAATAAATAATGAAGGTGAACATAAAAATTAAGCAACACATTTGAAGGTCTCGCTCTCTCTCTCTGAGTTTTGTATTCCTGTTTGACTTGGTGCCCTGTGCCCCGGGCCTGGTTTCCCTTATCTGCTCCCTGCAGACCACCATTTGTAAGCGAGCATTGAAGGAAGGGTGGGGGGGGGTGTAAAGGCAGGAATAAAAAGAGGACTAACTGAAGGAAGGAAATAAATAAATAAATATATATATAAATAAAAGAAACACATCTTGTCCTGCCTCTGAAAGAAATTTGCAGGATTAGTTCCAAACCACCAGCAATGAAAAGACAGGGGCGTGAACCCTCCGAGCACTGTGAGTAAACATGAGAGAGAGAGAGGGAGATGAACATACCACCTCCACCTCTTTCTTTTCCTTTTTCTCTTTCTAGACCTGTCGGCCTCATTTGCTCTCCTGTTGGATCTCTTTTTCTCTCTTTTGCCAGCTTCATACTTTCTTCAGGCTGGCTTGTTGTCTCTCTTTCGCTCTCTCTATGTCTTTCGTTGTAGTTTGTGCTCTCTTTTACACTCCTATAAGTTCTTCAGGTATTTAACAGGTAAGTGTGAAGTGCAAATTTCAGAGTACTAATAATTAGTTTGGGTAACATAAGAAACTCCAAGGGGTTACACTGGTAGTGTAAGTATGTGGTGTTTAATTTGGGGTAAAAAGTAGAAGGCTAAAGAAGTACATAATGGGTGTGTCTCAAAACCTAGTGAGTGTCTAAGTAGGCTGTCTAGGTAGGCAGCTGTTTAAGTAGCAGCGTTCTCTCCTCATCTCTCCTCATAAAACAGATTACTGAGACGCTCTAGTTAGAGAGCAACTGCTTCATGGCTTGTTCCCACCAACTGCAGCACACGACCTGTGGTTTAGCTGGTTGCTAAGCTACCAGGGCTTCCAAAACAGTAGCCTGAAGAGGCAAAAAAATCCGCTAGCATAAATGCTAATGGCTTGACGATAAAACTGCAAAATGGTCTACGACTCGTTACAGAGTTGCTAATAAAACACTGTTTTGTGTGATTATATGACAAGAAACACATTAAAACTCCAGAGAGAATCAAAATAACTTACATTTTTAACTGAATTCACTGCTCGTAGATTTGCCTGCGTTGCATCATGGGACTGCCTTAGCGGCTGAGGAAGCGTTCGATGCTTCCTTAAAATCAGGCCAAAATAAGGTGCCTCAGTAGACATCATGTTTAAGGTATTTAAGAATTGGGACAGCCTACATGTAGGGAGTGCGCATACTATGACGTAAAATGCTGTCTATGTAGGCAGCTCACTAGTTTTTGAGACACACCCATTGTATGTCTTACAAGTATGTATCTTAATTATTATTACCTATAAATAAAATTAATCTTTGTACTTTGTGATGCCATTCAACACCATATAACTACCCAGCACTGGTATCCGTGCCAGTGCTAGCACTTAAAGGCAGTATTAGTACTGGTGATGAGGGTACCAATACCTGTGATCAACATTTCAGTGAAAAGCACTGATCCGTGCCGAGCGCCAGAAGACAGAACTTAACAAGATGCCAGTGGTGTGGAATGACGAGCAGCAGTACAAATGCTCATGGCTGAATGGGTGACAGCAGTTTTGTGGGAAAATAATGCTAACGGGAGCCCCCAACCTCATTGAATGAGCCAGACTTCTTTCAGTAATCACCCATCTGCCGCAGTGTACTCACATAGTTAATATTAGTCCGGAGTGTCATTTAGGGAGAGGAAGGAACTGTTGCCTGCCCTTAGCTTTTAGTACTGCAGCCTGATAGCCTGGCTATTGTGTCCACGTGATGGTGGGAGCCAAGGAGGGTTAAACACCTGCACCTGTTTAACTCCCCTCAAACATACACTTCCACATCCTCACTGCTTCCTTCATGTCTTTATTCTTTTCAACCCTATTAAGAAAACTATGAAATGCATTATTAATTGCTTAGCAGGTGGTCTGTGGTGAAAAAGATTAAAGTTCTCTGTCTATTTTCCACCTCTAACAACCCGCAGTGAGGCAGGAGCGTTAAGCCTCTTTTTCTCTGTGTATGTTTTAGCTATGGGAGAGTCTATGCAACAGCAGATCCCTACCACCACACGATCGGCCCTGCCACCACATACAGCGTGGGCACCATGGTGAGTTGCTGCTCTTATCTGAACATGCTCCATCGCCATCACCGGTAAACTCATCGCTGTCTTGAGAAAAACGTGTGTCCTTAAGGTGGTAACTTTATAGGAAATGGATAACGTGTGTCTACAGACAGAAGACACTTCAGGCAGAAATGATGATTTTGGTCCTATTAACTTTTTGTTGGATGCTTTCTCTTTGACAGCACCCCAGAAAATGTGTGGACATTTATTTTGGCCCATTTTGTGAGTTTAAGTCTCATCATCTTACCGTTGTTTCCAATAGTTAACCACACTAATACAGGCTTAGCTCCACACTTACCATTAGTACATCACGTCAGGTTTCACTGAAAAGGTTGCTTCCTGTATAATATGACTATAATGTCTAAATATGAATATTTTCTGTGCACTGACCTCATTCCCACAATCTGTGCATGTTTCCTGAAGGACTTCCTAATTTATGCTAGACAAAATAAATGTCCCTGGATTGCATCTTCACAATAAGAGGAACATTTTAATTATAACACCAACCAATAACTAGTTTTACAAAACAAATACCAAAAAATATTACTTTTGCTTATTATTGGACCAAAATCCATCATAATATTTATTGTTTTAAAAATAAACTATGCAATAATTCATCATGAAGTGCTGGCAGCAACTCCAAATGGTAAAGAATAATTTTTAAAATAGTGACAGTGTTTTTCTGACAGCGATGACATGCATATCTTCAATGTCCAAAGAAGAACATATATCTCCATTTTTGTCAGTTGAGCATCACCACTGTCATTTACATTGTGTTACAATGTAGCAATATGTGGACCAATATAAATGCTACAAAATCAATTAGAATCAAATCTGTTTACATTAACTTACACTGAAAGAATTTTGTCTTCTCCTGTAAAATTACTATTTTGGAGATTACATGTTTTTCCTTGGACAGCGACAATGTACAGTCCAAAATATACAGGACAGTAAAACAGACCCAAATTCATGCTTGTATACACTCCCTGGCCACTTTATTAGAAACCCCTTCCTTGTAGCTCTGCCTTGCTGGTATACAGTTAGAGACAGTAGCTCATCTTCAGTTTTAGACATTCTCTAGCACTTCACGATTGTCAGTTTGTGTACTGACTGCTGGTGTACTGCTCTCAACCTAACAGAGACACTGGTGTGTTTATAAGACCCCAGACCTGTGCCTGACACTTGTACCAGTATGGTCCACCACCCAAATACTACCTGGTCAATAGCGGTCCTGTTGTTCTAAGGTGACAGATTTTAATTTCAGGTCTATATAGTGGACTAAGTAATAGTAGGTAAAGAGTGGAGCTACAAAATAGTGTTTCTAATGAAGTGGATGGGGATTATACATATACATGCTCAGTACCCATAATACACAAATACAAACAAAGACATGCCTATATGTAAATGTATTCTGTCTACGGCGTGTGTTTAGTGTTGGAGTGATCCATGTGACTGTGGTTTGCTCTGCCTATAGCACCTCCTGCTGGATCATGGAGGATTTTCTTGGACTAAATCTGATAATTATACTGTACAGTACCTTCAAATCATACTTTGAGGCCTGTTCCATCCAGATAGAGGAAATAAATTGTCTATGGTTTGTTCTACTTCTCTGTTGATTACTTATTTTCTCCAAACATGTCAAAACGATGATTACTTTTAATATCGACTTCATATTCAGAAATGATTTAAAGATGAAGTCAGTGTTTTTAAGTAGTAAATCAATTTATTGAGAATAAGTTCTTATTCCTATTCAGGTAGAGACAATGAGGCATACATTTAAGAGGTTTTTCTTTTCTACCTGGTGGGAACGGCCTTTCACACCACACAAAGTGGGTGTGACCTTTTCCACAGTGGTACTGTAATGCTGATTGCTTATATTGCATATTTTCATTGTTTTGATTGTATTTCGACATAAATTCACTCAACACACACACACAATCTGTCGTCCCATATGTCATCAGTTAATGTCTGTTTTTAGCTAGCGTTTGCAGCTAACATCAAAGATGAAAACTATCAGAGTGAGGAAAGCTCCTCTTTGCCTCATCGTTTTTTTGGACGGGGTCTTGGCGGAGTCCAGTGTGGGGAAAGTTGGTAGGGGGTGTGACTGTTCAACCCCAGAGTATAATGCGTGCATGCAGCAGTGTGCCGTGGGACGAAGGCGGGACCATCCAGACCTGGCTGATTGAATTAGCCTGTAGCTAACTCCAACTGAGAAACTACAAACTGCAAACTTTGCCATCGTGCCATTTTTCAATGCCAGCCAAACGAAGAGGGGAAAAAACAGAAAAAGGAAAGTTCCGCGGTGCAGCTGCTAGCTAAAAGCTTTCATTAATGAAGACGTTTCCTCCTCTAACCCTCTTTATTTGCTTAAAACAAACGTTTGCTTGTAGGATTTTATATCCTCTCCTTTCCTTTCCTCATATCCTGCCTCCAAAATCTGCCTCCTGTAAAATTCTGTTAGGATGATTTCCACACATAAATATTCAAATATTCCTGGGCTTTATGACATAAAACCCCGTTTTTAAAAACATAAAAGGCTGTGTTAAATAGAGTACTATGTTAAATAGAAAACAGAGACCACCCTTCACTTATTAAATTCCAGTCATATGGGTATACAAGTTATTAATTTTTTTAGACAATTAAACAATTACATAAAAGTCACATGGAAACATAAAATTGAAACTAAAATTACTTGTATACTGTTGCTGTTGTTGTTTAGTGTTTCCACCATATGTTACAGTGATATTTTTCCTACTTATAAAGTTCAGTTTACATATTTGGTTACATTTCCACATCTCACAATCCAAGAAATCCCAAGGTAATCCCCCAATCTGAGGGTGAGAACTTTATTTGATTAGCAAAAGTTATTCTTTTTTGTCCATTTCGTTTTCTCAGTAATGTCTTCTTAACAGCTACACATTCTTTTAGACCCATAACATAGAGCTGTTTTCTCAGAATGGATACCTGTGACAGTCTTAGTGGTTACCAGATCTTGCAGTTATCATTTGAAGCCCAGTTTCTTTTATCTTTCTCTTTCTTTACGCTTTATTATCTTCCATCTAATGTCCTCGAGACTATCTCCTGAAAAATGGATCATATGTAAATGAAATAAATAAAAGGTGGTCTCTGACTTTTACACAGTACTTTATTTATGTGTTTTTAACAGTGCATGCATGCGTGTCTGATTGAGCGAGACCCTTGATGTTGATGCAGAAGTCCGATGTGGCTCCTAACCAAACAGGACACGTCCAGATTTGCTGAGCAAAAGTCTTTTGGTGCCTAATTCTTTAATCATAATTGATTAATGTCTCTGAAAGAGAACACAGTGCTTCTTTTGCATTTTAAAGCCATTCAGTAATTAGTTCCTCCGAGGATGAGTAAAGAAAAAAAAGAGAAAAACGAAAGGAAAATCTCTGCGCTCTCTCTTTCTCCGACTTGCAGAAAGCGCCGCGCTGGTTCTTCAGCTCTGATGAAAGTTACACCCCAGCAAGTGGGCTATCCTAAATTAGCAAAAGTTAGAAGTCAGCCTTTGAAGGTTTCAGCCATAGCCCATGGAGACGGGCCAAATAACAGCAGAGCCAGAGTTCTGGGTATGTGTGTAGTAACTAAAGTATCCCAGCATGTACAGTATAAGAAATCCATAGGCAGCAAGGTTGGGACCCCTCAGTCTTACTTAAAAGGGAATATTCACACAAAGTTGCTTTGAAATGTCTTGCCCTGGTGGATCTGTGTGCTTCCTGGAGGCTTTTCCCGAGGGAAGATCCCCCAAATCCACATTTGCTTTAAATAATGTAGATATGAAGTATATATAAATATATCACTGTCTCTCACAGTGAAGCCAGTGGACAAATGACTGTATTTAATATTTAGTGGCTTTGCTAATGTAAAGATTTGTATGGCCATTTGTAGAGTTGATTGAAGGACTTTGAAAGCAGTAGTTGTGAGTGCAGAATGCATTAATACGAGGTCGGCCAAACAGACAGCTTTCTCTCTGCATCAACATCAAAGAACGCTTCCAACTTTGTCTCTCACACACTCAGTGGACCCTCTAATCAATACACGTACACTGCTCTTCAGAAGTTTAAGGACACCCAGACTTGAAGCATTATGTTTGACATTTTGCAATAACTAGTTATAATAAATAGTTAAAGACTAACCAGAGGCGTGAGGGTGGATGTTTTGTTCCACAGCTGTAGATCACTTTTAATCTTATGCACTTTATTGATGCTAAAAGGAAATTTTGTCATTGTGCCGTCTGCCTATTCCCTGTCTGAGAGCAGTATAGCATCATCAGTAGTGTACCACCACCTGAGGCTGTGGTGAAGGGCTAAGTTTTTTGCTCAAGGGCACAAGCTGGTATGCCCAGGCAGTCCTGGGACATGAAGCAGTGACCTTCCGGTTGCTGGTCTCACCCCTCTTACCACTAGGCCACTGGCCGCCCTAAGGCTATCATATCTCATGTCACAAGCTTCACCTGCTCGAGCACAGGTTATGTCTTGTTCTTTTGTTGAAGATTAAGCCACTGAACTCTTGGCTGTTTGTCCTTAATGTCATGCCGTAATATGCATGTGTTCAGGAGTCACTCACAAACTTCTGAAATCATTGTTCTGTCATCGGTGTCATGCCTGTATTAGGAACTACATAAAATAAAATAAAGTAAAATAAAGGCATTTTTTCACTTTTGCACAGTTTTTCTGTGATAAACTAAATAGTTTTAATGCGTTTTGCCATTTGTACATGTTTCCTCAGAAACGTACTCAATCCTCTAAGTTACAAAGTTAATAAGAGCCAAAAGATTACTGTGCAAGCTAAAACTGGGATGTACTGAACTGGCATCTTAACATTTTCATGCTTGACCAAAATTCCCAGCATTAACCAGTAAGCTTTGTCTGTCTGGGTATTTAGGTTGTTCTGGCAGGTTCTTGACTGGTTGGTACAGAATGGTGAGTCAGTAATGGACTTGCTCGCGCAGTGTCATTGTCATCGTGCCTCATAGTATGTGTGTAGCAATATTGTTATACACTTTATTGATCCTACAGTAAAGTTTTTATTTTGCTGTATAACTTCAACCAGTCTAGGAGCAACACAGCATCCACAGCAGAGCCTGTTGCAGTAAGGGGGTTCAAGCACCTTGCCTAAAGGGTACAATTGAGTACACTCAACCCCTCCTCGAATATATACCCAAGGCCTTCTGGTTGCAGGTTCACCTTCCCTACCGCTAGACTACCAGTCACCCAGTATTCAGAAATGACAGGGGGCTTGTGTAATGAACCAGCCACCCAGAATTCATAAGCAAATGGGTTAAGTGTCTTGCCTAATAGCACACCAGTCCTGGAATTTGAACTCCAGATCCTCTGGTTGCTGGTTCTCCTTTCACACTAAGCTACCAGCCAAACAATGTTCATCAACATTGATCCAGTGTCACTTGGGGGCAAAATAGCAATGTTTTTTTTGTCATTTCACTTTTTCTCATCAACAACAACAACTGCTTCCTAATATAGGCATGATGTCAACTACAGAACGGCACATGACTTCAGTGATCTATGGCTAAATTTAGGTTAATAGAGAAAGTTGTTAACTGCTATAGTAAATCAAACCACATAAAAACCATGGTTACATTTGTTAGGATTTGCTGAAGTTTAGGAAGTGTTAATAAGAACTTGTCTTGTGAGACAGGGCCCAGATTCTTTCTGAGTAGAACAATAACAGTAGGTATGATAATATTTTCTTTAAGCAAAAGATTTTAAATGTATCATTTTAACAATACTTTGGGAAAGAATGCAACACAAAGAAACAGCACAGAAAACAAAATGTTTTAAAATATTAAAATATTTAAGGGCTGCAACTTTATGGAAGCTTTTGTAAATTCTTATGTCAGTAACTCAGCTTTTGGTGATGCTAACACGAGCCAGGAAGAAGTAGAATTCTTCTGATGTTTGTCAAAAAGTTCTAATGTACGGGACACAGCTGATCCATCTTCTTAGCTATCACCATGCCAAAACCAGTGAGGGTTGTGGTTAGGCAGGCATTAGTTTTAGAATTAGCATACATTTACAAGTGTAGATCTAAATAACACAAAACTCTAAATTTCTTTTAAAACACTGTAGAAAGTAGATTTATTATTCACTTTCTCTTTGTATTTGTATTTGAACCACTGTCCCCAAGTCTTTGGAATTGGGTAACAAAAAAGTTTTAGGTATTATTATTTAGTAAAGGTGTCCACAAACTTTTGGTGAGCGATACACCCACACTCACTGTCACACAATCAGTCACGCTAACGCACACACAACACAGCCTGTGGTTGTTTTAGAAAATAAAGCCCCCTCCCCCAGTTTTATTGATAATACCCTACAGTGCTAGAAAGGTGAGGAAAGAGAAAGGAGAGGCACGTGCGGAGCTTTCCTCCATCACTCTGACTGCTCCCTTTTTTTCATCTTTGATGTTGCAGGCTAGCCTCTACCGTGGAGCTTACAATCGCTTCACCCCCTACTAAAGCAGAGACTTTACCCAGCAAACAAACTGATGACACTAAACTAAAGCAAGCGAAATCCTCTCCCGCCCGAGCGCCGCGTCCAAACCAAGTGCTTCCGGGCCACCACGGCAATTCAAGCTAACCACACTACCACACCATATCCCATTACACATTCATCCACCAGCGGCCCTTCCTCTCCTGTTTATATATGTGTGTTGGTTGTGGGGTGGGGGGGTGTTTGGGGGGGACAGGGAATATGATGTCACTAGTTGTGTTTGTTTGTTTGTTTGTTTGTTTTTAAATAATGTGTGGCATTATAATTAAAGTAAACATCAGCAACACTGATCCTGTGAAATAAATTCACAACTAATAAAAACTAAAAACAAACTAGATCTCAAGTAAAATGCTAGTAATAATAACTTTTACAGAAAAATAACGTGCAGGTTAAAGGATAATGTAGGCTAATTGAGTAGTGAGTAGTAAAGATTTTTATATAAAAGATGTTGGTAGACAGGAAGATTAAGTTGAGCTTAACTATAAATTAAGTTCTAAAATAAATACACAAATAAACTAAAGGATAAAACAGCGAAAGCTGTTTGGGTCTGTTTGAGAATCTACTGTATAGATATTCATTGTGCATTAAATAGAAACTTGAATATAAAACGACAAGCAAAACAAAGGGCATTAGATACTTCTAGCATCATTGAAATCCCCCAGTGTGTATTGCGTAGTGTTTGGCTAGTGATCGTCCTGGGTTTTTCCATGAGGGTAATAAGTTGGCCAGTCCTGTGTTAGGCTGGACTTATGCAGCACCAGCTTTTCAGTGTCATGTAGGTGGATTTTGAGCACAATATTCAGAAAGGGGTACTAAGGGGTAGTTGGTAAAGCTACTGAACATGTCCCAAATCTAAACTCCAGAACAGTACTATGTAGTTAGTGACACATATTTACTAACATACCAAGAATAAACATTAGTTGCATTATACTGGAGTAGTAGGTGGCCCAAGCGTCTAGCAATGTGACTAAACTCATAGTTTTTGTTTGAGATGTAATGGCTATGCAGTCTGTCCCCGTCCTGGGAACCTATGCACTGCACGTTTTAATCACAGTTTATTTTGATGATGGTTGAGGTTTTGTGCTTGAGTTAAAGTTCATGTTAGGTTTGGGCTTATGTTATTTGGGGATGGATGAGAGTAGGAGGACTCAGACATCAGGAAAATAAGCAAAAAGCAAGAGTTCAGCCACAAGAAACCTGTGAGACCACCAAAACTGTCCCTATCAGATAAACAGTGCTCCAAGCTTTCAGAGGAGAAAATCAGGCTCCACTCTTAGGTTTGAGGTATTGGATAGAGTGAGTGTTAGGCTTAGCTGTTGGGTTGAAATGAAGGTTAGGGATATACCCTATTCAAGTATGAGTTTTTGTTTGGATTCCGTTTTAGTTTTTGTGGACAAAAAGTCATCTGATGCAATTTTATTAGTAGAGGAGTATTTCCTTCTAGTTTTAAACATTCTGAGAAGACAGGAATACAAACGCAGAGGAAATTGGACCCATGACAAAATTGAAATCATTAGAATAAAGATTATCATTCAGTCCGATTTTTAATACAAAATCAAACAAGAGATTTTAATCTCAGTGTGAGAACCCTGGTTAAAGACAGGTTTAATAGAGAAAGAAAGAAACAGACAAGGAGGGACAGAGACAAAAACAAGACACCAGATTAAGATTTTTAAGAACATAAAGAAGGAGGAAAACTGAAATTCATTGTACATTCTTATTCAGAATCACCTACATCCATTTTTATTATTAAATAAAATGCACCAATGACTTGTTTAGTGGACACTATGGGACAGATTTACTAACATTTCACAAGAGGCAACGACTCTTTAGGGCTTGTATTAAAATGAAGGAGTTGGTTGCTTTTGCCTTTTGTGGTTGCTGCCAACATCATTCCATCTAGCTCCAGCTGTTTAATAATCAATCAATTGGACAACTCCTATTAGATTCTCTAGAAGAATTTTATAAAATGTGAACCTAAAGTTACCCCTAAGTAAGCGTTTGGTCAACAGCTGTAATGTAACTAAACCGGAATTATCCAGAAATGAACAGAACACAATGTGATCTTTATACAAAAGATGGCCTGTGGAATACTTTACAGGCTGGCATGAGCAAAACAACATTCAGGGTCATCTGGTGAAATCACGGTTTAATAACCATAGAAAACTCGAGACCTTCTGTTATCACTAGTAACACCCTGGCTGTTAATGTTTACATTATACACTTTAGGCTCATGGTCCCTCTCACACTACATTAAATGTAAAAGTGATAATGAACACATTTTGTTTTGATCTGAGTCTTTAATTCACACTCAATATGTAAACATTGCTGATGCCATTTGCCCGTGTAACAAAACTTGGAACAATTGTGGAACATTTTAAATGACTCTGTGAGTGAGACTACTGGTTTATGATAAAACTTTGAAGGTATTTAGTAATTGGCAGGAAGGAAGGAGTGTCCCTCTGACCATTTGACCATGCACCCATGTTTGTTCATCGCTGCAGTGGATCTGATGTGTTTTGATACTTGATTAGATGTTTGATTCTCTTGTACATCTTCTAAGAAGCACATACACAGCTAATCGATAAAAGGCCACACCCCTACAGCTCCCTGACGAACCTGACTTCTCATTTAATTAGCCATTTAATCTTAACGGGCCAATCAATGTAATGAAACCGCTCAGTGGAGCAAAGTTCCTGCACAATGACCCGCTTTGTTCTGCGCATCTGCATCAAACAGCTTCAAAAAGATCAAATATTGACATGTAGGCATCCCCATAATAGCATTAGTCTATATAAAGCACTTCACTACACAGCGCTATATTATTTTGATAGATTTTTGTGTTTTTTATTTTATTTCACTAGTTTTGTTTGCTGTTTGTAGCTATTTTAGATAAACAGAGCTTCTTGTGTTGTTATTTTATTATATATATATATATATATATTTGCACTGCTCATTTTCTGTTTGGAGTTTTATCTGTGTTTTTTTTTTTATTAACAGCTTCTTTTTCCAGCGATGGCCAGTGTAAATGATTTTTCTCTTTTCCCATATTCAGCATTGTAGTTCCCCCTTGCACTTTCAGATAAGCACTATTTAATTTCCTACACTGTACTGCCCAGGACTGGCCATATGATCTTTAAAGAAGTCTTTTAGCGCTTCTAACATGTTCCCTCCAAAATGCAGTCAGAATGGATAATAATGTTGAATTTTGGGTAAACATAAGTGCACAAATACCCCCACATTCAGCTGCCAGTTACTTCTATTGTGCTTCTGCAGCTGCAAAACGTCATCACCCCAATGAACTTGGTTGGTAAAATGCCAAATAGGACTCCACCATTACTTCAGAAGTACTTTAGACTGCTAAAGAATTACAATCTTAGAATATACGTCTAAAGTAAACAAGATATCAAAACTCTTTTTTTGATAGTCTAGGATCAGCTATTTTATTTCATATATCTGACAAAAAACTATTACATAAACAGCACTCAAAGATGAAATGCACTACAGCCAGTGCTTAATTTGTGCTGGATCTTGCTGAAACAAGATCCGGCACCTCTCATATTTCAGGTACCTGTGTTCCAGAACTTATTTATGTGGATCCACCACCTCTTTTTTTTGTAGGACACCAAAAACTATTCGTCCAGTGGCATCTCTTAGATTTTATGGTTGCAGCTCCTTACTGCATTTATTAAAGCTAAGATTATTGTATTGTATAGAATTCTACTATGTTAGATGGACACTTGAAGCACTGTTGTGCGTTCCAGGACCTTTTCCCTCACTGCCACTTGCTGGATCACCCCACCTTTAGTCTTCCATTACCTGATCTTTTACAAGTTAAGCACTGACTACAGCATCTTAGTTTGCAACAGTGAACATAAAACTTTTGAGATAAATTGAAAGATGTGCAGCAACAGTGTATGCAGTAACTGATTGTTAATGAGTTTAACTCTTGCAGATTCTCAGGAAGTGTTTTATTGCAGCTCTATTCAGATCCACATGATCCCCCCACTCCACCCCTCCCTGCCCCTGAGTTATACAGTGCTTAAAAGCTTGTTTTCCATTCGACTGTTGAAATAAATTATTGCTAAATCTAACAAAATAAAACTCTCGTGCACAGCACTGTGCGAAGATCAGAGACCACCCTTTCATTTACTTCATTTACAGGCCTAAAGGCCATTAAGTAAAAGTTTTTCATTTTTCAGTACTATAAAAAAGTATATATTTTAACTTTTAGTTTTACTTTCAGAGTAATCAAGGCTGTTTTTTAGCTTTTCACCATCTGAGAAATCTTCTCAAATCAAATTTAAACTCATTCGTCCATAAAACCTTCAATATATCAGATGTTCAGTTCCTGCACCCGAATGCAAAGCCCTTCCTTCAATGTCCTTCTCTCAGTAAGGCTTTCTTGACAGCTACATATCTTTTCAGACCCATAGTGTTCAAGTGTCTTCTCACTTCTGTCTCTTCTGGAAGGAGAGACAGAAACATAAAATCTTTTTAGATGTAAAGAAAGAGTTGAGCCTGATTTTCTCTTCTCACTCTCAAACGTAAAAGCTTTAGATGCTGTTTATTTGATGGTGAAAGTTTTGTTGGCCTGATATCCAACATCTAGCCTCTCGTAATAAATCATTTTATGACTTTTCAACCTGATATTTATTTGCTGCACTGTGTGTACTACAGTCACTTTAGCACATTTCCTTCTTTTACTTAATAGAACCATAGGGTTACTGTATTTTGTGGGGAAAAAATGCTGCTGGTGTTGAAAACATCCCTTTTTTCCTCTACTGTTTTCTTTATTTTTTGAGACTTGGAAAAAGGTCTACACTGAATTATATTAAAGACAAGATACAGAGATTTGTTCCAACAGCAGCTGTACGTATATTCTTACTAAAGTTTACTTTAGAATGTTATTCAGAATAACATAGCTGCTACCAGCTTTCTATTCTTCCACTGCAAATGTGATACCAACAGCTACAAATCTTTTCACAGACCCTCACATTGGAAGCATAGACAGAAACACTGTCTTACACTGTTTTAGATGTAAAGGAAAAAGTTGAGCCTGACTTTCTCCACTCCTCCTCTCAAAGACAAAAGCTTTAGGTGTTGTTTATTTAATGGTGACAAGTTTTGGTGGTCTGCTAGGGCTTGAACAATTGTTAGTCAGAGACCACCCCTGCCAATTTCCTGTATTTTTAATAGCTTTGTAGACTTCTTGTTCTTCACTTATTTTCCTTTATCTTATATTTAATTATATCTTCCTTATGCAATTACATTATCTTATATAATCTTCCCAGTTTAGATGAAAAAGGACTGTGAAGGCAGCTGAGGTGAGTGTGGGTAGTGGTCTGTGTGACCAACAGCTTCTGTTGTTACTGGCGGTTTGTAAGGATGGAAGTGTTAAAGTGCTAGTAGCGAGCACAACAATAAAGAGTAGACATTAATTACTAATAGATTTTATTTTATACTTCGTCTTTGAAGCTTCTTTATAATTGCTTAATTATACTTAATGGCTGCATTTAAAATTGTGACCTCAGCAAATGAGTAGAAATGCCATATTTAATACCATATTTGTTCTCTGTAGAAAATATGTTCATTTATTTGCACGTCATTTTACTAGGGCTGTTCAAAATTCTGCATATATGTATATATTTCATCACATTTCTTTTCATTAACAAAAAAGTGAGCACACCAACCTTTCATGAATGTTGTCAGTTTCCTTTTCTTTCTTTTCTCAGTCTTTTTTAGTCTGTTAAAATTTGCATAACATTTTGTCTTTGATGGCTTTCCACAATTCAATAAGAGAGCCGCACTGCAAACCTTTCGCCTATTCTGAGACAGCTAGATTTGAGGAAACTAAATGTCAGTAGCTCTGCAATGCTGTGTTGGTTGTTGACAGAAGTCTTATGTGTGACCTAATATGCTCATTTTCAGTGTCGGTAATTGTATTTTGAAGGGTCTACTAAAATAGATTTTCCAAAACACATTAATTTCTCATACTGATCAGGTTCTGATTGGTCAATCACCAGAGCTGTTGAAAGTGATAAAGTGCCCTGCTCACACAGGCAGCTAATGAGGATTGTGTTATAGTGGCTGGTACAGTGTAGTGGGTTACCCGGCTCTATGCTGAAGACTGGGGTTTCATTCCCCACCATGGCAACCACCCTATACTATACCAATAAGAGTTCCTGGGCAAGACTTCTTACACTACCTTCACTTCCCAGTGTAAATATAAACTGTAAGTAGCTCTAGATAAGAGCTTCTGTCTAATGTCCTAAATGTAAATGTACAGGATGATGTCACCTTGAAACAGAGAAAAGTTATAGAGTTTCAGACAGCTCAGAGAAAGTTTCTCGTGTACTTATAAGGGTTTTCTAAGTCTGTGGACTGTTTACATGCACCAAAAGCTACATAACACAATAAAGAAATGGAAAAAGCAGAAAAGCGTAATAAGTCCTCTTCAAAACAGCTCCTGTGGTTTTGGTCAGTAGTAACTTTCTAAGTTATCTCTCCATAATTTTTGGAAGCTATCATTCATGGCTGACTTTTCATTTGCTCTAAGTAAGCAAGTTCACTCACGACCAATAAGTATAATTTTGTGAAATTGCACCAGTCTTGTGCACCACTCTGTCACTTTGTGTCTTATTGTGTATGTGGTAGAGGAGGGGCTATTCAAAACAGTACAGTGACTCTACTTCATTCAATTGTGTACATGAGCAAACATTCTTAGTAAGAGGGCAGCTCTGCATCCACTCTGAGCCTTCTCTACTCATTTCCTGCACAGCTGAGCATCAGATCAGATATATGAGCTTATTAAGGCTGCTATATAGGGAGCCATGAACAATAATAACAAAACATATTCTACTGTAAACAATGTATTATGTTCATTTTACTACTTTTATTGTTACAGATTATAGATTTCTTTAACTATGTACAGATTACTGTTTACCGTACAAAGAACCAGCAAACACGGGTTAAAGACGTTTTTTTTTCTCAGCAGGTCCGTATTGAAACAATCCCTCGCTATATATATATATATATATATATATATATATATACATATGTATGTATACGTATGTATTTCACAGATATATCTGAAGTCTACATATCAGCACAGGTATAACGTATCTATTAATCACTTACTGTGTATAAACTCTGGGTCTACAGTAAAGTCCTGTGATGCAGGCGACCTTGTTTACTTCAAAGAGACCTTTCTCGAAAAGCAAAAAAAGAAGGAAAAAAAAAGACAAGCAAAAACATAAACAAATAAGGTTATGTAATTTGTACAAAGAGGTACATGCTGCATATAATGCTGATTCTATTACTAGCTGTTTTATATGTCTCTATGGATCAGTGGACTCTTTATCTCTCTCGCTTTCTCTCTCTGTCTCTCTCTCTGTATCCACACTCTTCTTGATTGCATTCTTCAGAACGGATGTACTTTTAGTTTTCAATGATTTTCTGTTTTTGTTGCTGTTGTTGACGTTAGCCGCTCTGAGATGAAGGGCCGGTCCAGGTTCTTGCCAAGCGTGACCATTTTTAAAGTTGATGTTTGCGTAATTCCATCTGTGAAGCGAGTACATTATAGAGTTCTTATTTTCAACGATGTCTTTGTCAAACATTTTGGATGTTTTGAGTGTCATCTCATATATTAACAGTTTCTCTTTTTTTTTTGTAAAAGCTGGAATTGGTTTGAATTCGACATTCAACTATCACACTATGTATGAATGCACTTTTTTCTTCATCTGAACAGTACTTGGTGTTTCTATATGTCTCATATAAAGGTAAACTGGTTGTTTTCAATGTCTGAATAAAAAAAAGATTATGGGAACTCATTATTCAGCATGATTTTTTAACATTTAGCCACTCTGAAGAAATAATATGATGACTTTTCAACCCGATTTTTATTTGTTGCACTTTATTTACTAAGGACAGTCACTTTAGCACCTTAGTATTTAGAAAAGAACAGAAACACACTGTTAATAGAACCATTGGGTGGCTACTGGTGTTGGAGCAATACCATTTTTTCCTCTATTGTTTTTCTCTTTTTTAGATGTTTGGAAAAAACATTCAGTGGTTACACTGAATTTAATTGAAGGCAAAATAGCTTTTCTGTTCTATAATATTAGCATTAGTAAGGTTTTGTTCCAACTGCAGCTGTATGTACTTTCCTACTAAAACTGTTTTCGAGTTTACAACGTTTTTCAAAATAACATACCATAGTACCCGTTCAATGTAGCATAGTGACCCCACATGAAACTCCTGTGATGAGAAGCTCAATGAAAATGGAAAACCAAAACAGGCGAATTGAGTCAAGCTAAGAGGTTACCATGCGGTGGATAAGAAAAATAACTGAATTAAGTCGACATATCTTCATCAGCCTTCTTAGAAGTGAAATATTCTCTGCCTCCTTTTCGCTCTCTACCATGAGGAGAGCATTCAGATCGCTCATCATCCATCCATCATGCAGCCTCGCATTATGTGCTTTTAACTTCCCCACAGGCTGCTTTGCATGAAAATGATGGAGAGCGAGTCACGTTCCCAGCAGCAGTTGCGTTGCACAGTACTAAAGAGAATAAATTTTAATCTTTAATACCTGCTAGTAGTGACCATGAAGCAGCTCCTTCCAGGCTTGTAGAGTAAAAGAAGCAATGTTACAAGAGAATGTTTAGTTTTGTTCATATTCAGTCTTTTTGCTCTGTTGTGTTCAAATATTGACCACCTTGTACACAGCAGATCTGCCAGTGGTGGATCACCTCCTACAGTGTTCATTTGTGTCCACAGTGGAGCATTTATGAGGTCAGTTGCTGACGAGGGCCTGACTCGCAATTTAGAGTTGTTTAATGAGGTTGAGGACAGGGCTCTGTGCGGCCAGTCAACACAGTGGGCAAGTTCCACATTAAACTTGTCCAGTGTAGTAAATAATGCATCAGACATCTAAACAATAAATGCATCTTAAATTGAAATTGTAATAACACCATAAATGAATGAAGAAGATGTAAAAGTTTAGTTGATTTCTCCAACAAAGCATATGTTTATGAAACCTTAATTTAGCTTAATAAAGTACTAGATAGTCAAACCAGGTAATAGATGATAACTTGGAAAGGTTTAAATAAACACACTGACACATGTAAAACCACTACTTACTGTTTTAATAGTATTTGAATGTTTAAAAGCATAGAGCATTTTGTTGAGCCAATGAAAGCTTTCTGTATGTCCCCAAGTGCCTAAAACATTTGCACAATACTATATATATATACACATACACACACACACACACACACAAACACACACACACACACACACACACACACACACACACACACCCACCCCTGGGGACATTATATGTAATGTGTGTAACTGCTAGTCATTTGTCTCGCATTTCTTAGTTCTGTTGTTTTTAAAAAGCTTGATTGATATCTTAGCAGCTTGATTTTGTTCCAGATTTTGCTTGACAGCTACAAATACTACTGGGCAGCTAATTCTTTTTTGAAACTTAAGGAATTCATATGACATAGTTTATTGGTGTAATATATTTATAAACATAAATAATTAAATATCTGCCATAAAATAATCTGTCATAACTTTTGTACAAACATTTTCCCAATATGATATTTTACCCAATAAACAGTAATTGTGTAATAACAGGTGTGTTTTATTAGGAAGAGTGCTCTCTGTTAAGGATGTGTTAACTTGAGATACCCAAACATTTGCATACAGTTGTTCTGATTGAGTGTCTTATTGGGTGCCCTGTATCTGACTGGGTGTCCTCATTCAGAAAGTGGGGCTAAAACACCCTTTCTAATCTCAGTATTAAGGGGTGGGGCTAAACTGCTGCTTGCTAATTAAATGTATATGTGAAAGTATGTATATGTCATTATATCTATGTGTACTATATTATATCTTTTTATAATACTGGCCTGTTTAAAACAAATACATTTAACTTCCATATGTGCTTCTGTCCTCTGTTGCATGTAAAATGAACTGCTTGTGCCAGAACATCATAAAATAGATTCTAACGTCTCCTGTGGTTTCATTTTTTCCTCTTTTCAGTAAATAGAAGGAGAGAGGAGGAGTGCAGCAATCCACAGTAGAGGACAACACAAAGGAAAGATGAACAGAGCTCAACCGCCTTTAGGAGAAACGACAAGAAACAAAAGACAGGAGCAAATAGAAGAGTGTGTGAGAAAACACAGATTAAGATAAGGGCCACTGTGTGTGTGTGTGTATGTGTGCGTGTCCATGCGCATGTGTGTGTGTGTATGTGTGTGTGTGTGTGTGTGTGTGTGTGTGTATGTGTGTGTGTGTGTGTGTGTGTGGCCAGCATTGGCTTCAAACTTTGCCACAGGCATGAAAGACTAAGAGGGGAAAAGAACCAGAAGGGATTGAAAAAGCAAGGAAATAGAAAAATATACAAAAAACAGAAGAAGATCAAAGAGAGAGGACGCAGCCCATTTTCACAAAAACATTTTATTTTTCTATACTTTTTTGTGATCAACTCTGGTGCAGAAACAAGTGTGTTTAAGAATATATATATATATATATATATATATATATATATATATATATATATATATATATATATATATATATATATATGAAGAGATTATGTTATTGCATTTAATGAAATGGACAGTGAACTTACGCTGACCGTGCAAGGCTGGCCACCCTTCTCCTATCTCTCTCTGTCCACTCAGACATCATCGTCTGTCCACAAGGAGGAGGTGATGTGGCCAGATCCAGTGGTCTAGGGCTTGTGTGAATAGTCCGCTTCCTGTGGGTGGAGTCTCTATGGTCTGCTATGATTGGTCCACTTCTGTGCTGTGATGTCACTCTGTCCTGTGGTCTCACTGCTAATAGCACCGCGTGTTGCTCGCGGAACAGATGGAACACGGTCTCCTGTTTCTTTTCCTCTGATTCAAGACCTGGTCCTTTTTGCCCAATTTCAAACCCACAACTAAGTGAAATGAAATAGTGATTTTCTTTTTCCCCACACGGTGCGACCGTCGCCTCCGCGTGGCGCGCCCGTGTCCTGCGGCTTGCGATCTGCAGAAAGTCATCGGCCATCTTCCTGCTTTCAGTCTGACCGCTTTGCCGCGCCAGTGAATGATCCACTTCCTGTGATGTCATGACTCTGTTCCTGTTCACTGACTCACTGGCCAGTTTCCTCTAGAGTTACCACATGGAGCGAGCGTCTTCTGCAGCTCACGACCAAGTCAGTGCTATCGTCAGCCTACGGAAAGCTGTTGGCTGTGTTTCTGCTATCAGTCCGACAGCTTCACCGCCCAAAGGCAGAAACACCTGTTCCACTTCCTGTTTACTGATGTCATGACTCTCTTCCTGTTCGCTGAATCACCGGCCAGTGTCCTGTGGTGTCACTGCAGGGACGAGGGGTGGGGGTGGGGGTTTGGGGGTGGTGGCAGTGTGCTAGGGTGAAGCTGAAGCTGTCCACTGTTTGAAAACTTTGAATGCGCTCATCTTAGGCTGTAACATACCTCTAGTGGAAAGTTAGGAACTTTGGTTTCGCAGCACCAAAGTGCAAATGACTGTGTTCCATGTTGTCCAGGTGTCCGAGGCAAAAAAAAAACAAACAAAAAAACTGAACGAAAGTGAAATAAAACGAGTGTCATGCGAGAGCTTTTCATCTGACGATGAGGTTCTGCTGTTGTTGAGTTTACTCTCTCTTTCAACAAACCAGGTACTTCCAGTCAGCTAAACACAAAGGATGCAATTAGTCTAGTGTTAAACCCAAACCCATGTTTCTTGTTATAGTACTGTCTGATACAGCAACCATAGCCACAAGTTTGAAACCCATTTATGAAAATGCTTCCACACAGTACATTTTACATACAACTGACTGTTATGGTAATTTTTGTCAAAGCTGAATTATATAAATATATATATAAATATTTATTAGGGTTTGATATATTTAAAGGGTGGGTGGATACAAGCAAACAAACAGTGAAAAAGAAAACAAGAGTTTTATTTGGTGAACTGACTTTAGGAGAGCATTTCCTGTGATTACGTGTTTTAAAGAGTTTATTGAATGTATTCATATATGTGAAGACTGTAACATTCGCTGTGTTTGTATATACATAATGCATATGTGTTATACGAGTAGCAGAGATTGGATGAGATTGACGTGCGGTGTGTGTGTGTATGTATGTATGTGTATTTATAAAAACTGGTCAGGACACCATTGTGTCACACTCTCTTGCACAGCATATCTCAGTCTGGTGTACATGCAAAAACACTTGTGCTTTTTGCTCAGTTTTCTTGTACTATCAAATTCATTCATTCATCTTCTCAAACACTTATCCTCACGGGTCACAAGGGGGAGCTGGAGCCTATATTTCAACGCTCATTGGGCGGAAGGCAGGAATCACCCTATACAGGCCCTCCCCAGTCCATTGCAGGGCTTAAACATACAGTATTGTGCAAAAGTCAGAGATCACAATAGAAAACGGTGTTCAGTGTCTCCACTCTTTAGTACAGCCTTCATCCTTTTTTTTAAAGACTTTCAGGTTTTCAAAGAAATCTGCAGGGGTATTTCTCCACAGCTCCAAAGTTTAGTCTTAAAAGTTGGTTTCTTTTGCGGCCTTTCAACAATCTGGTTAAATTCCAAGTCTGGACTCTGGGACGGTCAGTCCATTATTACTATGACCACCAGCAGCTTTTATTCAAGTCACATTTTTTTTGTCTGTTAGCTTCTTGACAGATACACATCCTTTCAGACACATAGTGTTGAGCTGTTCTCTCACAGTGGAAGGATGGACAGAAACCATCTGTAGATTATTTTGAGATCTGAAGCAAGAGTGGAGCCCCCCCTCTCTGTCAAAGAGAAGGTACTATTTGTCTGGTGGGGACCAGTTTTGGTGGTCTACCAGGTCTTGCACAGTTACACAGAAGTCTTACTTTCTCCATATCTCTTGATAATGTTATGAAATCTAGTTTGGAAAAGGTTATGTCATTGTATATGTAATCTCATCAGAAATATCCCCTAAAAATTAATTTGTACTTAATGGCTGTTTGAGCTAATAATTAATGGTCTCTGACTTTTACAGAGTAGTGTATATATGAATCATTTTTGTTTTATTTTTATTTATTATCAAATCAAATATCTGCTGTTCAGCACCAGTGTAAATCTTATATATGGGCCTGCATAGTGTTACCAGTCTGTGCCCTCTACTGCTAGTAAGATGCAAAATATTCTGTTTTTATTATTGTTCTGTGTTCTTGAAGAGAGAGCAGGCCAGCAAATCAGATGATTCCCATGTACCATTAACCAACTTGTTTTCTATCACCTCATAACAAATTTCAGAAACTTTTGTTAAATAAATTTGGTCACATTTAATTTAGATGGTCCCCGGTAGATGTACGGATGCTCAGATTATCAATAACATTAAGGTTAGGTTTAGGAGTCAGTGTAGTATTTGCCTGGAGATTAGGGTTAGGTTTAGGTTTAGGGTTACTGTTAGATTTATTAGAATCTTTTATGTGCAACTTCATGTTCAGTTAGAATTAATAGATATTTAGTTGAATGTTATTTAAAGATACAATGAGCATCATCAAAGCATCTACAGTGGACAATCAAAATAAAATGTTACCATAGGTTCATTAAAACTTGCTTTCCTGCCAAAGTTTTAAGTGTTTTTTATGTAATACTTATTGTGGGTTTTTATTTATTTAATTATATTTTTTGTATTTTGTTTTTAATTAAGAACTCCCATATATTTATTAGAGTTTACTTTCCTATGGAGAGTCAAATTTCATTTATTTTTTCATTTTATTTTAATAATATGTCATTTTTATTGATTTTTAAATGAATGTCTTTGTAGTGGAATTACATTAATTTCAGAAATGGAAGCAGTTTAGAAGCAGTTATAGAACTTATAGAAATGACCATACCACCAAAAGTTGTTTATTTTAATACAGTGTGGATTTTCCTTTATTGTCATTTCCTGATTACAGACTGTATGTTATTTACAGACTGTATCTGTTTTTATGAATAGCTCCATAAATGTATTAGTCTCACCGATGTGATTTTTTTTTCTGATTAAAGCGTAAGACCTGTAGCAGAAATATGTGTTCATGTCAAATAATATTTAAAATAATTTTCCCCCTAAATTTGAATAATTATCCCCTTAAATTTGAATAATTTTCCCCTTAAATTTAAATAATTTTCCCCTTAAATTCATCACAGGTTTAAAAGTGAACTCAGTTTTCAGTGTATGCGCGGTATAAGATGTTGATATTTGTAAGCAGTTTTCGTAGTTTGAAGGTCCAGCCCCTCACAGCTCGGTGTGTGTGTGCAGCTCAAAGGCACAAAAACACAAAACACTTGTAGGACACTTGTAGGATGAGAGAGCGAGAGAGAGCAAGAGAGAGAACGAGAACGAGAACAAGCACCCCTCTGATCTGACTGTGCAGAAGTCTCTTTTGTATTCTTAGTGTCCTATAAATAAAATCCCACTCCACCTCCTGTAAATAACGACCCGCTCCTTTCTCTCCTCCTCCGTCCCTAACGCCCCACAAATCCTGTATTTTGTTCTATACTGATAAAGTTTATTTATAAGGATTTTTAAAAAATAACTACTATCTTTCTCTTTTTTGTAAATGTTCATGTTAAATAAAAAGTCTAAATGTTTTAAAGATGTAAATTGATATATTGAAAGGTAACTTTTTCTTTTCTTTTTGTGCCCTTCCCTCCTCCTTTCCCCCCATTATGCCTCTGTGCTCTAAGGTTTTTTGTGTTATTTCTCTCTTTCTGTATGCTTCTTATACGCTTCAGAGGAAACAGAAGAGTTCTGTTTATTACGACATTACCGTTGTTATTATTCTTCTTATTAAACTAATTACTCTTTATTATTAATACCATGGTCATCATCATTATTACCATTAAATAAGCTTGACAACTATCCCAGTTGTGGTGTTTGCTTCTGATCTTGTGTACAAACACTCAGTGTACTGGCAGAGATACCATCTCTCCAAAAGATGTTCCACCAGTTGATGTTTGGATGATGCTGGTGCAGAGGGTATATGTAGCGTGTTGGTCCAAAATCTCCTGTAGATGTTCAACTGGGTTGAAATCTGGTGACTAGGAAGGCCATAGCATATCGTCGCTGTCCAAAGAAAAACATGTATAAACTTTATGTCGAGCAACAATTTCATTATGAATGGACCAATAGAAATGCTCCAAAACAGCTTGAAAAAAACTTTGGTTCCATTGACTTAAAGGTTTTTGGTCTTTGGAGATACTTGTTGTTTTGGTGGACAGCAGCAATATAATTTACATCTTTTTCCACTAATCTGTGGGTGATAATTGGCAGGATTGTACAGTACGCTGCAGATTCAAAGGTGCTGTAAACAGAAAACACTTTCATTAAAACGGCAACACAACGGAAGTGTTTCCAGGGGACACTTAAAGGTTGTGGGACCACAAACGGCGACGTAATGTAAACAGAACCACGCGGAGCTGCGGTAGCGTCTAATAGTGATGGTCAAATGACACCGATGCTTTAGAGCTTGTGTTGAGAAATCCGTTTATGAAGTGTGTATCGATGCTTCGTTAAGGGCGAGTGACGTCACTGATGACGTCTGAAGCCTCGCTGGTTCAGGACGTGGTTCAAGTATTGGCGTGATTTATTGTTTCTTAAAAAAAATTAAAGTAATCACCCCCCCACCATCACCGTCCCAACCACTGCAACAGTTTTAACATCAATATCTTACGTCCTATTGGACTTTTTTACTGACTGAAATCACACGGGCAGTTTTTTTAATCAACAGACCTCTATTACCCACACAATCAAACTAAGATCAGATGAACAAATGAATGAACCACAGAAAATGATATTAAGGTGTTTTATGCATATGCACTGGTTTCCATGCTGACAACATTGCAAGAGGCCATTGCAAGTAGTTTAAAAGACAATTAACGTTTTGGCCAGCAGGGGGGTTCGTGTGCACATGAAGCTTCGAGTAATTAACCTTTTTTTGAACCATCTGGAGGGAGAGCTTCAACGCTTCAAGGGCCATCTGGTCTGGCCATCACTAGCGTCTAATGTGAAGTAAGTCTGGATAGTTAGCAAATATAGCCAAACTTACTTCTCATTAGAAGCTATGTGGTTCTGTTTACATCGCTTAGTTGTTTGTGGTCCCACGTCCTTTAAGTGTCCTCTGGAAACACTTCCGTGGTGTTCTGGATGGTTTTGCAGCATGTTTGTGAAATGTAGTGCTCATGTTGCCGTTTTGATGAAAGTGTTTTCTGTTTGCAGCGCGTTTGTGAATTTGCAGTGCGTAGGGTCTTCTCGGCCACCGTAGGATTGCACCTGCACCCTGTTTTCAGGAGTAACAAATAATGTTAAGTAGTAGTGGTGTAACAATGCATCGTGACATTGTGATAACGACTGTGACAGTATGCATCGTGGGGGTGTGAGAGAACATCATAAAGCATTGACATTCTGTTAATTATGCCATCTAATGCAAATGAATCAGCACCAACCAACAACTCCTTCTGCCCCCCAGGTCTAGTTTCATTACTGTACAACATCATCGTCTGTGTTCTTTATTCAAATTTTGTATAAAATACTGTGAGAATGCTGATTCAGCATCTTGAATTGAATCAAATTGGAGGTTGAGTGTATTATTACACCTCTAGTAAATGAGTTTTAGGAGGTTGAAGCTGTGGAGGACCTATGGAGGAATCCCTGGTCCATAGTAGCATCAGCATGAAAAGAGGATGCAGGAAAGAATGGTGTTTTACTGAAGACAGCAGTGGTGAAGAACCATTACTCAGCACTCCTGAAACAACAGGCAGCTCACTTATAGCCATACATTCACAGTTAATAGCAGATACTTAAACCTTCTACTAACCCACAGCCCAGCACAGAACATCACTTCCAGCACTGCTGCACATCGTTAAACTAACACCAGCAACTTATTTACTGCAGGCGCTGCACCTCCCAGGAACCTGTGTGCATGACTGCACTGCTGTGTGTCCATGGCTTTGTGTGCCGGTAGCGGTACATTACAGGATCATGCAGTACAGTCGTCTCAAAGGGTGAAAAATAAAGAAGTCAGGTTATGATGTGTGTCATAAATGGAAATCTCGTTGTTTTTTTCTAATAAGTTTAGTCTCACATTGCAGAGTGTCACATGCATGTAACATGGTTATCTCTCTCTTCAACAATGTTAAAAGTGTTGGAAACCTGATTATCCTAATGCGTAGATTAGATTCTGCAGTGTTTTCTCAGTTGCAGTGCCTTCAGCGCTGAACTAAAGATGATTTAAAAGGCCTCAGCGACAGTAATTTGATCCACCTTAATCTATGTAACCATTATAATTTAATGTGTGTCCCATAAACTGCCACTTATGCCTGTTGTTATTTTATACTTTGCGCTGTAGTATACTTTAAATACTTCTACAAGTGGTGTAAAGGGATTATTACGCTAACAGTGCAATGACAGGAGGTGATAAAAAAAGAAAACTAAGCTCCTAGTTAGAATCAGACAGAGACAGCAGTCCAACACAACTGAAAATGAATTACATGACAACATGTTGTCAGTCTATTCCACCTAGGTAATAAAATATATACTGATTCATATTTAGAATCTATACATTGTCATTTATATAAAAATACCATTCAAAAGTTTGGAATTTCTTATTTTTTACACTTTTTTTATTATACAATGCAGAAGTCAGAGACCACTCTTTATTTATTTAATTTCTAGTCAAACAAGCTCATTTTTCAGTGTTTAAAACTTTGTATAAATAAATATGTTACCATGTTTTCTTTGTCTTTATTACAGTTTCCAGTCTTTTAAGGACACTTACATTCAGTTTTTTCATGCCTCTGAAGATCAGTCTAAGAAGTAAGAGCTGCTTTTCTTGTGATCTAAAAATTTCCAGATACAGTTTCACAGTGTTTTTATATTTGTCCACAATACTTGAGTCTGCATGCAGGTTTGATTCAGACTCGATTGGGGGAGGAACACAAGAATTCTATCTGAACTGCAGATTAATTGTACAGCTCTACAAGTCAGTCATTTTTTTGCATGCAGCTTTGCAAAATAGTAGAAACTAGCTTCACCTGTTTGCTATGTTTTATAGTTGTTAGGTACAAACACTAAAGCGGCAAAGAACGTTGCTTTTTGTCCACAATAATTCAACACAAACCTTAAAGTAATAAGTTGATCGTTAAAAAAGTAGATGAAACAAGAATGAGAGATGAATAAACGACAAGCAGAGGAGTGCGGGTCAGTCTGTTTGGGGACCTGCCCTGAGTGAATACATGCAGTTTGGCAGCTGTAGGTTTAACGAAACCATAATGTTTGGCTGTGCTCAAAAATGAATATGACTCTATGGGGGGAAAAAGAGGGATGGAAAAAAACAACAAACAGATGAGTGCGGGTCAAAACAACACTACAGTCGTGGTAGATTGGCATACACTTTTCCATACTATTCATTCTCTATGGAAAAAAAAATCTGTTGTTTTCCGGAATCTGCGCAAACGATCAAAATGTTGTATACAAGCCCGAATCATACAATCAGATCAGACAATCTGAGTTGGAACAGTGTTGATATTTCAAAAACTGCAAGATCTGGCAAAGAGCAAAAAATAACAATGCGCAACCATAATAGGTCGCTGAGGCAGTCCCGATTCAAACTATGCAGTTCATCTGATGGAGACAGTTTAGGTGGTCTAGCAACTTTTAATAATGTGTTTACACCAGTTTTGGAAACATATTTGTTTATTCACATACTTTCTTATATCTTTGCCCTTAAATTACAATTTTAAGAAAGGGTCTCTCAGTTTTACACAACACTTTATGTGCCACACTATCTCATTATAATAATCTAGAATAATTGAGAATATTAACAAGTTATATATGATAAATAATATACTAAACTATTAGAAGGCTAACATTCTGCTTTTATTTTATAATCATCTTTGTTCATTACTTTGGACACATTTAACATTGCTTACAGTTTTCTACTAATTATTTAAAGCTATCACTTTGTACGTCTATCTGCAACCATATTGGTTTGACATTATTGAAACAGTGACTCGAATTGTTTGGCATCTGGTTTAGAAAGAGCTTTGATGACAGATGTCGGCTCCTGTAATGATTCCATTCAATTTGCGATGACCTTGTAGTGATCAGGGCCTACTTGCTTGTCTGCAGCACTGCTGATCATCAATAAAGGCTGTGGTGAGAGATGTAATGACAAGTGCATCCTTTAGACCAATACCATGAAGGCAGCCTTCAGTCAGATCAATGGTCTGTTTGCCTCTATTAGGTAAATGGATAGCTACGACACAGGCAGGTACTTTTGACCCACCGTTTCCAGGCTGGTTAAGGTGGGAAGAATTAGTATTGGTGATGATGTTGAAAGGAAAAGAAAAGATTGGATTATTAATTAGTTCTAGGACTAAGGCTGTAGCCCATCTGCATACTTTTATTCTGTTCAATGGTCAGGACCCAAAAGACCACCACAGAGCAGGTATTATTTGATTGATCATTCTTAGCACTACAGGGACGCTGACAAGGTGGTGGTGGTGTGTTAGTGTGTGTCATGCTGGTATGAGTGGATCAGACACAGCAGTGCTGCTGGAGTTTCTGCTGAGTGAGAATAGTCCACCAACCAAAAATATTCAGCCAACAGCGTTCTGAGGGGCAGCGTCATGTCACCACTGATGAGGGACCAGAGGATGACCAACAGAAACTGTGCAGCAACAGATGAGTCATCTCTGACTTTACATCTACAAGGCAAACTAATAAGGTAGGTGTATCTGACACACTGCACAGAACCCCCAACAACACTGCTGTGTGATCTATTTGTAGTTTTTTTTAAGTTTTTTAAGTTTTTTAAGTGTGCATTTTTTATACCTCATGTTTCCTCATAACTCCTAAACACAGTTTATTGGCTGAAAGTGTGAATTACCATCAGATTATCTTCATTAGTGCCTTCATACAAAACCTGCCAAACAATAATTATTTTTAATTTAAAAAAATGAGGTAATGTCCATGTTTTTTCCTGTTTTGTCTCAAATGAGTTGTTGCTCCCAATTTGTTACTGAAGTTATTATTTTGGTTAAAGGAACAGACATTGACAGAGATTGAACAGTTATTTAGGACCTGAAGGAGCTGACTCATACTTGGTCGGTACAGTTACTCTGACTCACTGGTACTCATCATTACACAGTCATTTCCTCCTTTTAGTGTTTGCTACACAGAATGACTGAGAATTGAATTATACAAGTGTATTGTTTTCAACTCTCCGAAGAGCGCACTGCTTATGAAGCGATGCGTTATCCAACAATTACAATAATGTGCATTACTGTACATTTTTTAATGGTTTTTCTTTTGTTTTCTTTTTGATTTTTCTTCTGCAGCAGAAGCACTATTTGATGGTCGATCATTTTTAAACAGTGCTTTACACTGATATCTTTGTATATATTCACTGCATAGTGACTTGATGAGTAGAGGGTATAGTATAAATTGGAAGCTGGTATTTAATAAGCCTCTTAAAAAATTATATTGTTTACAAAAAGCTATAACTATTTACTATTCACATTAATGCAGAGCATTCAAATATTAACATTATATGTTTACTTCAAGATTTTTAATAATATATATATAAGTAAACTACCGGTCCAACATTTTAGAACTGTTGTAAAACTTTTGACTCGTAGTGTTCTTATATAAATATTTTTTTATATATATTTTTTCAAATAAATAAATAAAGTTCATTTTTGAATATATATATATATATATATATATATATATATATATATATACATAATTTATTTAATGCAATTATTATTCTTGTGGTATACCAATAAATAAAACTCCTGAAATGCCAGCAGAAAACTGTCGAATCAGAAATGTTTGCAGTAGTTATAACCAAGCCAGCTCTTCCATTGGTTACATTTTAGATTAACTACCAACATAAGTCGGAAAGGACAGAAAAGGTGGGTCGGATTGTGAGCACTCATAATCTGGTCATAGAGTAGAAATAAAATGTAGGAGTTTTAAAGCACTGTGGAACTGTAGTGTTTGATCTGACCACATGATGTCAGTAAATCACCACACTTTGGATCCTCAGTGTTTTTTTGTTTTTTTTAATGGGAGCTGCTGACCAGTCATACTGGAAGGTTCTTCCGCTGTGTGAGAAAACTCCCTCTGTGTTCAGCCTGTTTCAGTGCTGCTATGCTGACTGTGAAGTTTAATTTGTACTCACCGTCCATTTTATTAACAACACTTATCTTGGACTTCCACTCACAAGTCACTTTATAAGCTCAACCTACCCCTTACAAAAAATAAGTATACTTACAGTTCATTTTATTAAGTAAACTTCAGTAAAGCTAAAATATATTTCACACCTATACTTTATGTAGTAAGTATACTATATTAATATACTAGGAGTGTAGTTTTAAGTGTACTATTTAAATACTTCTTGGGACTAAACTGGCCACTTGTCCGCTTATACTTCAAGTACACTTTAAGTGTAAGAGCAGTAAGCTTTGAGTACTCAACTAGTTTACATGCAAGTACACCAAAAGTAAGCTAGATATTCTGTTTGTTTACTAGTAAATTAATTTTCTTCTTCTCACAAACATACTGACACACATTCACACCTAAGGGCAATGTAGCATCTTCAGTTCACCTGACTGATAGGAACCTGCTCACAATGGCTGGGAATTGACAGCACTACCCACTGTGCCACAGTGCTACCCTTAGTTTATTGCTAATCCACTTTGTAGTTTATGAGTACACTTTTAAGCATACTCTCAGTAAACTACTAGTTTTATTAATAATTAATTAATTTTGGTATTATATTTTAAACTTAAAATATACCTTTTACTGTACATTAAGCAGACCTACCGGTGGACTAAATTACACTATTACACTACACTTAAAAAACACTATTTTTTTCAATATACCAACAAATGTTTGTGATTTCCTCATTAACAAAATTATTCAGACCCTCTCAGACCACACTCAGGAACAGAGTTTTCAATCAGGCATTTTCAATCATTGAAAGCACCTGTAGATGTGAACAGAACCATAACGAGCAGCATTTAAGCAGATTTAAAAGGACTGAGCTACTCAGCTCCTTCTAGACAGTTAATGGTGTCTTCGCAACATGGTAAAGTCCAAGGAATGGTCAAAGAAGTAAAGAGAGGATGTACTTTCTCTTCATAAGCAAGGATATGGATATAAAAAGATAGCAAAGACAGTAAACAGTTCAAGAGAGACAACTGGAAGCATAATTTGCAAGTTTAAAGCTAAAAGCACAGAGGAAACACTACCAAGGCGTGGCAGAAAGAGGATGCTGTTGGCAACTGCTGTCCAGTACCTGAAACAAAAGGTGGAGAAAAATCCCCAGCTGAGGAACTGCTACAGAACTTGTCAAAGGGAGGTACTCAGTTTTCAGCCCAGACAATAAAGTACACACTGGGAGATGAAGGCCTCCGTGCCAGAACTCCCAGGGGCACCCCTCTGCTGACTCCAGAGCACAAGAGTCGACTCCAGTATGCCAAAAACCATGTGAACAGGGAATCTCCACCGTGTGGAAGGTACCATGAATTCAGTTACCAGGAGATCTTGGGTGGAAATGTCATGCAGTCACTGACAAAGCTGAAGTTTTGAAGATGTTGGACCTTCATTCTGGAGTGGCCATTGCAATCGCCTGACTTAAATCCCATAGAAAATCTCTTGAAGAAGGCAGTTGCAGCACGCAAGCCCAAGAATGTCAATGGACTGGAGGCCTTTGCTCGTGTGGAATGGGCTAAGATACCTGTTGATCGCTGCAAGAAAAAGCTATGTTTCACGTCTGAAGGATGGTACCGAAGGAAGTTTTACTAAGTACTAATGATGTATGTTACTAAGGGGTTAAATAACTTTGTCAATGAGGAAATCACAAAAAGGACATTGGTTGGTATATTAGAAAAAATATTGTTGTAGTTTAAGTTGCATTACACAAGTCCTCATTTGATCTGATTGTGATCAAGATAAAAAATAAATGTCAAACTTGCTAAAACACTTCACTGCAGTCTTAAAAGACACAAGCCTTTAACATCTTTGGGCAGTACAGCACCAGAGTATGGTCATGTCAACAAATCTACCAAGTACTTTTCTTTTATCAAAGGAGGCCAATTTTGGAAAGTAGGTAAACAGCACCATCTAGTGGTCAGTCATTTATCTTGCTTTTTTAAATGAAGGAGTTTCATGTTGTAAGGAAATGCTGTAAGTTTCTGAATGTGCCTATACTTTCCAGTCCATATAGTCAATAGATAGAAACAAGGCTGCAAACCAGCCTGCTTTGATGTCACTACTGTTGTGATGTTACAAAAACCAATACCTATTCAGCCTACAGCTGGAAAAGCAAGTTTCAGCACAAACAGCTTTTTAAATCAAGTACAGTGGAGTACAGCCAATCAGAACTCAGGCCATTTCCGTCTTAAAGGCTCAGTAACAAAAACAGCTTGTTTCGTTCTTGGGGATGAAGTAAGGTTTAAAAATAATCATATAAAAATGAAACATAAGAGTGTTTGGTAGATAAAACAACACAAATATAATAAGCGTACCTGGAAAGAGAACATAAAATCTTAGTATATGTCCCCTTTAAAGGCCAGAGCACCGCAACCAGACAAAACAACAATAAATATTTTGTTTTATAGAACATTCTGTTTTCTCCCAATAAATAAAAACATTTCTGATGATTAATTGTTATATAAACAATTATGATTAACAATTGAATAATTCAATTTAATTTAGCCAATATAATGCAGGTTTTAAAGTTCAAGCCAGAAGAAGTTGACATTTAATGTAACGTATTTTGACCTGTTGTAATGTAATAAACTATGGAGAAGGCTAAGAGGCATACATTTCCCACAGAAGATTCAGTGGTTGTATAAGACCATAATTCATATTCATATGAAATATTTTGGCAGTAAAAAGAGATCTGTGGCTACAGCTCAATAGCCTGATCCAAAACACAACCCCTCTGCAGTTCTCTAGACCCAGTTCTCGTGAGACAAAGATGGCTGCTATCGACATATACCATTTGTCATATATGGATGACTGAAAAAGTGATACAGTTAAAAACAATGCACATTGTTTGTAGATGATATAAGAGCTGCATTCAAGTAGACTGTATGACGGTTCAAATTAGGCAGCCTGCCCGTCACCTGGTAGTCCAATACGAGTCCTGTAACCCTGCTATTACTCCTGTGCTGCCTCGTGCCTTTACCAGGGGTTTGTATTCACTGGATACTTGCTAACTTCTGGTTGAAGATTACACAGCATTCTCTAATCTAAGCAAGCAAGTGGTAGAAGTGGTTAGTATACTGAAGTTGTCCCCTAATTCGCCAAAACAAGACGTCTGCCCGTGTACCCTGCTGCAGGTCTTTGTTGGAGACTTTACAGTGTTTTTAAATCAAGTTAAAAAAAGGGGGGCATTTCCAGGTATAGCTCCAGCGAGGAACAGACCACCAAAAGCGGGGACTGTTTCAGAAAACCGGGACGTCTTGTCACCCTACTAAACTGGCTAATTATCTTGTGTCCTTTTAATAATACACTGCACTGTTGTGTGTATACAGGTATCTCCAGTCACATGAAATCATACGTATAATCAACCAAAACTTGAGGAGGTGAGTGAAAAAATCTTGTTCTGCAAGCTTACATGCTAACATTAGCTTAAGTTGTCAAGCTGATGAATAAGTAGACACACATCCACTGTTACAGCAACCAGTATAAAGTTAGAACGTTTGCTGTTTTTGTTGTTGTTTTTAAGACCCACCCCTAGGAATGTGTTTCCTATATTATTTTATTGATTTGGTAACTCACTTCAATAATTGTGGTCAAGTGATCATGTAATAATAACCACAGTTCGGTGCAGTAGTATGTAACCCCCCCATAATGGTAATGCAAGGTGACCAGTAGACACCAGGTTTTGTTTAATATATTTCTGTTTTTAATCATATGGAACACATTGAAAGATCCTGAGACTGGACCAGAGGCCACTCTCTAAGCACCTAAGTAGATACCTCTCAGTGCTGTTTGCTCGGAGGTCTTTTCAAATAAAACTTGGAAACCCATCAGTTTGGAGTCAAAACATAGTGAATATGTATCTAAACCTGTCAAACTGAGCCAAAACTTAGTTTGTACGTTTCCTCCTTAGCCTGACTTCCAGCACCAGCAGCTGCCAAACATGATCAGACGTTTCACTACTTAGGTCAGAAAAAACACCTGATCAGTTAAAGCTTTTATGATCATATGTGTGGGCAAACACATTGGAAACTTCTAGTTTTGTGGGGGGGTTTCATCAGCTGACTAAACAAACCATTCATGGTTTGAATGGAGCGTCAGAGGAAGGAAAATGCTATGATGCACAGGAGCCTGTCCCGAGCATGGGTCATTATTATTGGATGGTGTTTATCCAGAGTATCCTCTCGTCTGTTTGGATCTTCAGGGTTCTGAATGGCTGGTTCTTAATTCTTCTGATTGTAACACAGGGGTTGAAATTATAATATGACAATGTTTTACAACATCTGTTTTATGACTAAGATAAAACAAAATTATCCCAGTGAAGCAGTTTTGCCATTTTATAAAAGTTTGTAAAAAATATCTATTTTTGATTCTTTGTCTTCAGAAGTAAATTGTGTAAGACAGACAGATGAGTCAACAAATAGATTTTTATAAAATTCTCAGAATAGTACCATACTGCCCACCTGTATGTCTACACAACTTGGAGTGGCTGTTACAGTTACATAACTGAAAGTTGCAGATGCATTGCATTTGCAGAACAACAGCAGAGCGAGCAGATCCACGGAATAACAACTACAATGCCCAGTTGTGCTGTTGGGTGCCAGAATAGCAATAAATATGACCTTGATTTTATTGAAAACTATAATCAGAGATGCCTTTTAAGGCAAAACACAGATGCTTATGCCTTAAAAAAGCAGTGTAGAACATGTAATAATTGGCCTACAGCAGAGCATGAGTTTAATGTTACTGATATATCTACACAATATTCACATACTGCCTTAGCCCTACATTAGCCGTACAGCATAAAATCAATAAAATCAATACGCAAACCAAATGTTAAAAAGAGCTGTTTTATCTCATTTAACAAAAATCTAATCATTTTGGGAGCCACAATATTTCATGTCCATTTTATTTGTAAAACATTTTAACATCTTGGTTGCAAATGTGTGAGAATGCGCTGATGTCTTCAAAATATTATATCATCACTGTTTAAAGTAAAACATGCATCTCCATTCTTTTTTCTATAATTTTCTATCATTTGTATGCAACAGCTGCTTCACAAAACTTTCATGATGAATAGAACAGTATATATATATATGCTCTGAAATTCCCTGGAATAAAACCTTGTTACATTAACTAACATTGTCTGCCTCAGGCTTTCTTTGCCTCGTATTATTCCCATGTGCCACAAAGCACAACGTTGTATGAAAGGAGATTTGGAGTCTTGAGGGGTTTTTTTTGTATAGATGCTGGATTTACAACAAGGTATATAAAGATGACATACTGGATGACAGCTCATCATCTGAAGCTCAATCCCGGCAAGACTGAGCTGCTGTTCATCCCTGGAACTACAGGTCCTCAGCAGGATCTTGCCATCTCATTCGAGAACTCTTTGATTGTTCCGTCTAAAGATGCAAGAAACCTTGGGGTGACTCTGGATGACCAGTTATCGTTCTCAGCCCATATGACGAACCTGACTCGGTCATGCAGGTACATTTTCCACAACATCAGACGCATCCGACCCTTTCTCTCTCAGGAGGCCTCCCAGGTGCTCGTCCAGTCTCTTGTCATTTCAAGGCTGGACTACTGCAACTCACTCCTGGCTGGTCTTCCTCTGCAGGCCATCAGGCCCTTACAACTGATCCAAAATGCAGCAGCACGGCTCGTCTTCAATCTTCCCAAGTTCACTCATGTCACACCACTGCTGCGCTCCCTTCACTGGCTTCCTGTAGCTGCTCGCATTCAGTTTAAAGTTCTGATGCCTACAAAGCCAAGAATGGACCAGCTCCTCCTGACCTTATGGCAGTGGTCAAAAGTCGAACTGCACCTCGAGCCCTTCGCGCTTCAAGTACGGCTTGGCTTGACCCGCCATCTCTCAAGATTCATGGATAACACGCAACAAAACGCTTCTCTGTCCTGGCACCCAGGTGGTGGAACGAACTTCCACTGGCTGTCCGAACAGCGAACTCTCTCACTGTCTTCAAACGCAGACTGAAGACCTATCTCTTTGTAAAGCACTTATAATTACTAATATACTAAAGTACTGGTATAAACTGTAATTGCACTTGATCTTCTAGGAGCACTGGCAAGTATTGCACTTGTACTGTATGTAGTCTTGTATTTGTTCTGTTCTCTGTAGGTGTTCCAGTCTTGCTAGGTATTGCATTGTCTTTTTTCTAGGTATCAGCACTGGATCTGTGTTTATGGCAGTGTTTGAGTATAAGAGTAGTTTGTACTTAATCCTGTTTGTACTAGATAGAGATACATACTCTAACCGAACACTAAGCACTTTTGTAAGTCGCTCAGGATAAGAGCGTCTGCTAAATGCCGTAAATGTAAATGTAAATGTTTGGTCCCTGTACCTTTGGTCATTTAGCTTTAGATTACTGACCCACTGACCCTACAGTGAGAATGGATTTGGAAACCCATTGCTAAGCAATGGTTAGCTTATTAAAGTACGACAACCTGGCTTCTGCTGGGAAACCAATAATGAATAGCTGGAGAAAGCGTTCAGATGATCCATATTCCTATAGGCTATTCCTACACCTGACACCTGTCACTTTCTGCTACCAGTTAAGCCCCGCCCATAAAACACATCATCGCTGTTTACAAACACTGAAATGGTCTACAAAGTCCTTTCCTCGACTACAAAAGACCAGCAAAGGCGGTGAAATTCATATCAATCTTTATTTGTACTTAGAAATTTTGCGCGACAAATCTTTTTCTTCCTTTGAAACGGTTCAGTGCCGGGGACCGCCGAAAGGACTCCTGGTATCTCCCAGCATGGCCTGCGCTCTTCACGATGGGCTGAAATGGAGCTTGTACATAAAGTGCTTCTGCCAACGATCTTTTTTTGTTGTTTTGCGATAGAAAAACAAAAATACAGACAGGTGGTAGTGGACAAAAACAATCCCATGGCTCACATGAGTAGAGTGAAAGAGAGAGTGAATTCCTTAAAAAAAGGGAGAGAGAGAGAGAGAGAGCATGAGAGAGAAGGAGGAGAGAGAGAAAGAGAAAAGTTCAGTGAGCACCCTCAGCCCAGTATGAGGCTGGATTTGCCACCAGGAGGGTTTCTGCGGCCACCGGCGCCGCCAGCGGGCACCGAGGAGCCAGAGGGGTGTGGTTCCTCCTCCTTCTGCTGGGGCTCCTCAGGGGCCTCCACCTCCTCAAACTGATCTGCAGACACACACCATACAAGCCAACCATTAATCTACATGCTTATAAAACGAACTGCTATGCACATTAGGATTAGGCCACTGCTGCAATAACATTAAAGCATGCGGCTGTAAAAACGCATCAGTCTGAAGCTCATCTGCCAATATTGATTTCGAAATTTTAGAAAAGATTATAATCAATTACATCAAGTGATGCATCCATTCGAAGTGCATGTATATATGCAAGGGTATAGACATAGATGTGTTTTGGGCAAACTGTTTGGAAAAAAAACTTATTGTGCACAAGGTATTGGACATTTTATATTTATAAAATTTTATGTTTAAAAGTTGTTCAACCAAGGATATTTAAACCTCTGCATGCTGCTGAATATGGGTTTTTCTACAGTATATAATGTCACGACTGGCTCAGAACCGTGACAAATAAATGGAGGACACACAGTGTTAAAATAGCACAAAATAGATTTAATGAAAAAATTAAGAAAAAAGGATATGTCCAGACAGCTTAGAACAAAAGGTGGCCAAAGGAAATCTAAAGATTAACAAAAACAACTAAAGCATAATGTAAGTAAACCCAAGCAGGCCTAAACATGAGCTGCTTGCAGCAAACAAAAGAAAAGGCCCCCAAAAGCACACCTACACAGGTGTAAACAGTCTCCTGATGAGATCTAACCCCACCCACTAACACCCAATCAGGGAAAAGGCACAGACACCTCATCATACACCGTATATGGGAAAAGAATAGTGGAGGCAATCATACTTGCAGACCTGGACTACAGCGATGTAATCAATAATAAAGCGTCCGCCAGTGCCCTCAAAGCGCTAGATTCAATCTATCACTCTGCTCTGAGATTTATAACTGGTGACCCTTACAGTACTCACCACTGCAGACTCTATGATAAAGTTGGTTGGTCCTCACTAGCTGCACGAAGAGAATCTCATTGGCTTATTTTTATCTATAAATCACTCTCTGGCCATTTGCCAGCTTACATCTCTTCTCTGATTTCAATAAATAACAATAATTATCAGACTCGCTCTAGTGGCTGGATCACCTGTCAGGTACCGAGAGTTTTTAGTGAACTGGGAAAATCTGCTTTTAGCTACAGTGCACCAGCGAGCTGGAACTCTCTACAGGTAACTCTGAAGCTCAGCTCGCTGGGATCACTGAACCATTTTAAACTTTTAGTTTCTAATCACCATCAGATTTTTTTTTTTTACGTTTGTTTTATTTTACTTTTATTTTAGTTATTTTTTTTCTTTTTTATTATTATTATCTTTTTTATTTTTTATTATTATAATTATCCATTTTTTATCGTGATTGTTTTATTGAGTATTTTTTATTAGCATTTCAACTTTTTATTATATTGGTGTATGTAATATGTTTATTTTATATTCTTTTATAATAATTTTCTAACATTTTTTACATTGTATTTTTTATGCATCTATATTAAATGTTTATTTAAAATTTGTATTTTATTTATTATTTTTGCTCATTTTGTTTTCAATCCCTTTAATTGTATATGCTCGGCTGCATTGAAAATGAGGGTCACCCCTCAATGTATTTCCGAGAATAAATAAAGGTTGACTGATTGATTGATTGATATGAATATATAGCCATATGTTAGCTGTCAAAAGAAGTATTTTCATACTTTCAAACTGTGTCAAAAATGTATGATGATTGGACCAATAAGACTGCTTCTTAACCTGCTTTAAACAGAATATCTTTCTATTAACTTACATTGTAAGTGTGTAAAGATATAAAATACAACATCCTCTAAGGAGAACACACACCTTAACACACAATTACTGTTTATTTGCTGAACTGAACACAGTACGGGCTGGGGAGGCATGTGGCCTATGATCATCTGCCCATATGCAGTGTTAAGTGGCACCTAACTTGATAGTTAGCGCCAGTAACCCTCCCCCAGCCCAGTTTTACCTTCTTCGTGCTATAATAATGAAGGCTGTTCAAAACAAAGTTTCTTCGTGATCACAGCTTCGGCTGGTTGGTTGCTCATGGCACACGTGGTTCATTCACATGATGAGATAGATGTGTGTATGCGGGTGGGTTCATGGCAAAGCAAAACAGCACTGTTGTTCTGAACAAGTCCTGTTGTTTATGTTCTATTCATACTTTACTAGATATTTACTACATATAGTGATTTGTAATTGTGTCAGATTATGCAAATTGTTTACTAATGGAGCTGCACAATGCTTTAAACATTCAATACATTTAATCAAACTTTTAACCTTTTAGTTATTTATGTAATAAGCTGGCACAAGTGCAACATTAATTGGCTTCCATTTTTAAAAATAAAAGCACCAATATGGTTTTTAAAAACGATCCCAATAAAGAATAACTTTGTCTCCTGTTGAGTGAAAAGATTTTTAAAAATTTAAACGGAATTGAAACTGTTTGTCCCACCAAAGAACCACTTAGGAAGGAGTCTATAGGATGATGCTGATTAGAGCAGAGACACATTCAGGTAAAGAGTGCAATCATTTAAATGATATATATATATATATATATATATATATATATATATATAATTCGGATACTATCTGAAATTCTAATACAACCCTAATGAGGAGCTACATCATTTACACATGACGTCTTCAGCACATTGTGAGGTTTAACAGTTTACCAGAATGCCGATACGATAAACACAATATAGCTTAACATTCATCATGCTGTGTTTAAACAAAAGCAAAATAGTTTATACAATCCACTGGTTCCCCACAGAAGAACCATAAGAGGTCTAAACTGTATACTCCACCAGAGGGCAGTGAAGTGTTTTGGTCAGAGTTATCACATTTGTTGATTTAATTTTGAGGCCGGGGCTACGATTTCAATATTTAAATACTGCTTTGGCTCTATTTTTTTCCCCACATTTCTCTGAGCTCAATCCAGTAAATATTTGGTGTTCAGGTATAAGCCTATTCATTTATTTATTTATTTTTGCCCTGGTATTGTTTTCTGTTCCACACTGTGTAGCCATTGGTTTCCACATTAAAATTCTGCTAAAGAATTCTAATAGAATAGAGTCACTTTGAGGTCAAAGACACTTCAGACAAAAGGACAAAAAGTAAACCTCTGCGGCCGCAGACACAAAGACTACACAAACATATTGAGGCCAGGGAGCAGAGAGCAGTGCTGCCATTCATAAATATTTAGAGTGGATGTTCTCCCCAGTGCCAGGGAAAGGGCGGATCTGAGAGGATTTCACTCAGTCTCGCCTGGGCTGTCGGACAAGACGCTCTGGGAAATGGGTCACATCATTACAGCTGCATGGATTTTAAGTGAACTTACTATATAAGCTTTTAGTTGTCCTGGAGATAATTAATGAGATTACAGTGGCTTGAGTCAGTACTCAACGCAGTCTCAAACCACAACTACACAACAGTGCCTACGTACTGTGTATTTTCACCACAGGACTGTGACAGATTTCAGTATAAACAGCACAGTCTTAGTCATCTAAGCAAACTTTATCAAACCATTTATCTTAGCAGGACTTGTAGTAATAACATTAGAATAAATGTAAACAAACATTAATTCAGTGATATTGTTAGAAATTGACTGCAATCATAGATAACTAGATATACTGACCATCCGGATATTTACTAATGTCTTTTTTACTATTTTACTTTATGTTATTAATTTCTTACATAAACAAATTAGATTTATTTTAGTTTTTCAGTTATTTTTGGTTGATGTAATTTTTGATTGCTGAAACCCAATAAATAAATAATTTACAAGCCTCAATGCTATCAAAACATCTCATTACAAGATGTTCAATTTAATCTATGGAGAAAGTGTTATATCAAAAAAACAATAACAATACAATAATTCATCTTTCATCTATTTGACTAATGAGGTATGATGCACGATTCAGCTTATAATTATTACTATTCCTTAAGGGCTTATACATATCAGATATTATAAAAGAGGACAAGATCACTGGTTGGAAAGTCCTGCCATTCAGTAAAAAGATCTAATTGGCTTGTCGCAAGTGGGAAAAGCCCCTTTTGGTTGTAAAGGTATGTGTGAGCATACTATTTTATACATACTATTTTGTCAGTATGTACCAGCTATTTATTAAGTGTATTTTGGCTTTCAGTTTCAAGTTTTTAAGGCACTCCCTATTCAAAGAGATAAGAGTCTGGTGTCATATGACTGGACATAACTGCCTGGCAGTATTGCCAACATCGCCACCTAGTGGACAGACTTTCTTATAAAGACCCTGTACAGACACTATATTCTCACTACTTCATATCTATTTAATGATATATTTTTAAAAAGCACGCAAAAACATGCAACTGGTAATAAACGAACCGACAGAGAAATAATCAATTGTTTATTTATTTTATTAAGCACTGCAACCTCTTAAAACATACTTAACCTCTTAAACTCAAAGGGCCGTATGTAGGCCTACACTTCAGTCTCCCAGTCTTGTAAAAGTTACTGAATAATTTATAGTAGTTACTGAGTAGCTACTAGACATGGCATCTTGCTACTGTTAGGTATTGGTATTGGGCTGACATCAGCAGATTTGGTACTTTTTTAAAGAATATGAAAATGCTAGCTGGCTTTTACAGTAGTATGCTAAACGTTTCAGGATGAATGGACCAATCGAAAAGCTCCAAAAAGATTAAAATTCCTTTAATTCTAATTCAAAGTTAAGATTATTTTTTTCCTCCTCTAGTAAATTACCATTTCAAAAATACGAGGTCTGACAGCAGCAATATATTACATAATCACAACGTTGTGTTTTAATTTACATGTTTTTTTTTTCAGCGTACTGTCTTTACTGAAGAAGGGCGTAAGGGTGTGGACGCTCTACATAGAATGCTCCTGTCCACTGCTCATCTAACAGAGACACTATTTACCTTAATGTGTCTCATGTGCTACTGTTTAGAAAGGATTGGTTATGGGGGAGGGAGAGAGAGAGAGAGAGAGAGAGAGAGAGAGACTACTTGCTGTAACTACACTGGTTTTATGAGGCCGGACATTTGCTTAGGTTCACAGAGAGAAGTAAATTTGCTCTCACCATTTTCTTGCTCGTAGTTCTCCTCCTGCAAAAAAAGTAACAGAGAGGATTAACAGATCGACTCCTTACCGCCATAACTCGTCTCAAAGAAAACACAGGCTTAACTTTCAGGCAAAGGTTCAGCCAAAAAAATCTAATTTACACACCTTCCCCCTCATCCCGGTGTAGTCAATCAGCAAAGACATGTTTGGTATCTGAAGCTCCTGGAGTTTTGCACTGAGGCTAACAAGTAATGGAAGCCTATATCCTTTTTGTTAACACTGAATTCTCCTCACTATCTTCAAACCATCTTGAGTTGATGAGTAATCTCACATACACTTTCTTGTGTGGTTTCTAAATCTGTATGTAATTTGTAAAAACAGACCAGAATATTCTGAATAGGAAAAACAGTGAGGGTTTTATAATAGTTTATACTGATTTAGTGTACAAATGCATGCTTAGTGGGTGGCTACAGGCTTCTGTTACTTGCAAAACCTACAACGCCAAATGTGTTAGTTGTAGGCTTTTCATCTGGCCTTAAATTAACTAACATTTAATTTAATTACCATTTAATTTGGCCACATGACTGTAATTTAACTACTACGAAAGAACTATATCACAATTCACTCTCAGAGAGTTATTTAAGTAGTTATTTAAGGCTGTTGCGCCTCGTGTACAAAAGCTGTGATGTGCTTTTATTGATGTTTTGCTTCTCAAACAAACTCATGTATGTTGGAACAATACATGTGACATCACCCAACGGAGCAAAGTTCAGTTATGGACTGTCTGTAGGAACTTTTACTGCAGTAGCTCTGTTAATCTTCACCTGGCACAGAAATAGCTGGTTAATTTACTATATTTGGGGTAAAGAAAGCCTGTACAAATTAATGGAGGACTAATAGTGTTTTCCCAAACATCTAGTGAACTGCAGCCTGACAGTAATCATGGTTGGAAAAAAACTGGACTTTCTTCAAAGGTATGTGACGCTGGAAAAGGTTAACATCAAAGCCAGTTCATTCCCAACTTTCATTTGAAAGGATCTGAATTCATGTTTTACAACTGCCAAATAAAGTATACATGAAAAGGATCAAGTAAACATGCTTTAAAACAAGCTGCGGTGAGTAATGTGTCTCTGTGCTGGTCGCGGTCAGGCCTTGGTGAGAAAAAGCAGAGGAGAGCTTCAGAAGGGAGGGATAGTAGGTGTTTCCCAAACTTGCTCCTGGAGAAATCCTGCCCTACATTTTTTAGGTTTCCTGCTGTAGCACAAGCACGTCAACTCAGGAAGAGCCCATTAATGAGCTGATTGGTTGGGTCAGATATAGATCAGGATAATCAACAAAATATGCAGGTCACTGCTGCAGGGCCAGGCCACACCTCTTCAGCATTTCTTCCGTTGAAACGTGCTACATTTCACACAATAGTTAATCATCATGCCAAGTTGGAGCTGTATGGTCTGTTCTGCAGTGCTGTGGTCCCTGCACAGCAGTAACCAATACAAACGAAACCTGCCCGGTAGTATAGCCCCTTTAACTACAGATATATATGAAACACTGTGCAACTGCGAAGCTTTTACTACTGTCTTTACAGTATGGCCCTAAACCCACTTAACCTTATTCTACTCGCAGTGAGTATTTAAAGAAGTAGTTTGGAGAAAAAATTTATTTACATTATATCACTCTATTCTAAACGCAGCTGCGCAGCGAAGACTTGTTTAATGTGCAAAGATTTCTACAAGGCTAAAGTAAGGAAGCCTATAGTCATCAGCTAATAACAAATACATACTGTTATCCACAAAAACAGACAAAGGTATGGATAAAGTCAGGCTAAAGGTGGCTGCTACTACCAATTTTATTTATGCAGTGTACCACTGTACATTTTTAGATAATAGTATGCCATATAGTGTCAGAAGACACATAACTGAGCCAGTTTAAGATTGCTTAGTCCAGCTTAAAGCAAGCAACCTAGACTGCATGTTGTTGAAATGCTAACTGATGAGGTATTTTATTATTTGTTGCCTACAGTAGCAAAACTAAAGAAGTAAACAGACGGCAAACATGTCTTGACTGATGGGCTACAAACAGGGGGTAAGGGGGAAGCTGGGTGAAGTTTTGAGGTCTCTATCTCTTAAACATTACAGTGGTGATTAGCTTGTCTTCCCAATGTAACTGCACTGCCACTTGTTTCCGAGTCTTGCGTGTTCACTTACCGCAAGGTTGGACGGGTACTGGGCAGAAGCAGAGTTGTTCAGGTAGATTGGCGGCTGGGGGCACCGTCTCAGGGGGGCAGAGTGTTCCCCACAGAGCACACCGCTGGCCTCCCCACCTGGGAAAAACACATGGAAGACATTGTCAGAACAGAGAGCTATGAAGGGTCTTGTTTGTTTACTGGTCACTTCAGGAGCCCTCAAAGCACATGATCATAGCCAGTAAAACATTCTGCACAACTCTTCTGTCCTGATCATCAGTGTACAGTAAACTTAGTTTGATCTAATCCTTGATTTATATTTCACATCACTGTGGCGACTTGTGCTAGACGTCTAACTTGCGCTGGAACAGAATTAGTCCTGGCGGGATCTGTTTTGGATTTGGAATCATAAACAGCTCTTGGATAAAATTAGGTCCAAGCTTCTGATCAATCAGGGACAGTCTTGTTTTTGGTCCACTTTTTAAATTTGTTTGGGGCATCAATCATGCTTACTTTGACTTATATAACAGAATTTATTTTCCTGTAGGCTACTCCTAAAGTTCTTTATCACAAACATCACGCTTGCACGTGGATGGGGATTAATCAAAGCTTGAATATCTAAACCTGGGTTAAAGAGGTATTCCATCCATTTTTTTTATTTCTTGCATGGTTCATTCGTTGACAGTCATTCAGAGGTTGAATGCAAAATGGTCTCTTGTAGAGAAACTTCCTGGCTCATTTAAATTTTTTTTACAACAGCAGTGATCAGAACCAGGTGTTTTGACTTCCCTCTCCAACATGAATAAATTTCAAAAATATGTTTTACATTTTACATTTCATGTAATAACGTCCTGTGAGGGAGCTTTTAGAGGCATTCAGCTTTTTTAGACCGTAAACGTTCTCCAGGATTTTAATTTCTACCAAAATGACAATAAAACAATGCTAATAAATCAAGCGCACTTTTTTTTTTTTTACACAGAGCAGATGTATGAATCACAAAAGCCACATATGGAATACAGATCAGAGGCTTTACATAGCGACAAACTGCAGAGTGGCTTTAAGTGAACAGGAGGAAAAACTGACATAATAAAGATGATTTGATGCTTGTATGACACAAAACGAAGCGACACCAGACTTTTAAAAGTCTGTTCTTTCTCCCATGTCATCGGGAAGACAGCTTTACCAGTCCCCCCTCTGTCTTTCTCTCTATCTTTTGCTCTCTGTCTCTGTCTGGGGAAGGAAAGAGTGAGGCACATTTTCCACTGCTTTAGCACTGTCAGATTTAGTGCGGTTTCATGATGCTCGGAGGCGGAGTCGGTCAACTGATGAGTCCTGTGTGTTTTAGCCATTAAAATCTGTCCATACAGAACAAAAGGCCTTAAGCGTGTAAGGCATCAAGACCCAGATCCTTATACGTTAACATCGGAATCGTATTTGCATGGGTAGACAATAGCCAAAAAGAGATTAGCATTCAACTTCTGCTCGGAAAAAGAAGCACATTCAGGCAACAACTGTACTAAAGTTTCTGCAATGTATTTCTTTTACTGAGTTTGTAACTGTTCTTCATTTGGGGATAACAGTTTGACATGCAGAGGTCTGTTAGAGAGTAAAGGGAAAAAAACAGAAAACGTTTTAAAACGTAAAGCAGGCTAAAATGCAGCAACAGAGATGAGCTAATGCTAACACTACAGCTAATCAGTACAATACTGGATGGGACTTGTTGTCTTCAACACAAGGCATATTTTTTTTTGGTGTTAGTTGTGCCAACATGATTTTTTATCATTATTTCCAAGCCTAGCTAGCTAGAGCAGCTAGCCTCTTTAGCATAAAATCTGCACCACAGCCAGCAACACTATTTCTACCTTCTCGTTCACGTCTGTAACAATCTGCTCAGATTCACGAAACTGCTGGGCTGTATATTTTCTCTGACCTTATGTAATGAACTGGGATTACAGTATTTGAATAGTAGCACCTCGGACAGTTAAATGAACACTCAAATGAACACACATCCCTAGTTACGTTCCCTCACAATGTTCGCCCAAATAGATACTGTCGCAATTTCAACATTTTGTTAAGTGTCGTTGGTAATTATTAGGGCTGTGTACTGGCAAGAACCTGGTGATACAATACATATCCTGACACAGGGGTTACAGTATAATGTATTGTGATATTGTATAAACGTCACAAGTTTGCTTATGCTACTGTTAGTATTGCACCCTTGTATCTTTAGGTTGGAGTGGAAGAGTCTACTGACTGAAAATGGAAAACAACACTGCTATCTAGCAGTCAGGGACAAAATGAACCACTGTCTGCCACAAATCTTTGCATGTAATTGAACCAGTGCTGTGTTTATTGCGAATGTTGGGATGACTGTCCGTACCGTTTTTATTTGCAAGTGATCAGATCGAATTTGTGTGTCTAGACATCACCAACCTATCTGCATGGGTTGCTATGGCACTCCTACAGCAACTGCAACTATGTAGCTACACTAGTGATAAGGGTTTTTAAACATGAATGCAGGAGAGATAGAGGTGCATCATCTCGCCCTTCAAACAATCGCTCTGGATCTGACATTGCTGTTGTTTGTCATGTTGCCTGTTACGCAAAAACGAAAAAGAGCTGCCAGAGCAACCAGACTGAGATGCATCTGTAAAAACAAACTGGAATTACATTTGAAACCACCTCCAAATGTGGTTTGGATCTCATTGCAAAAGTCAGACTTCATATTTTGTTGGTATCCAGACTATCAAAGAGTTATCTGGATACACTCTAGATGTCAGGTTTGGGCTGGCAGGCTGAACAAGGCCTTAAGACATAACTTACTGCAGTGAACAGGTAGATTTCCCGTATATTTTCGGTGTAATATTGAAGTAATTCACCACCATTCTTTATGATCCATCTTTAACAAGAGTGCCAATAATTACCGAGCTGGTGGGACTTATCTCTACATCTGTAGCAAGTCTGCTTGAGGCTATTTAACTCAACACAGTGTGAAGCAAGAGTATGGGCTGATTTAGACATGCAGCTTGCACCGTGCTAATCACTGGGGTATATACTTCCATCATTTGTTAGCTTCAAGGCTCCAACACAAAACTATACAATAAAATATCAAACAGCAAACACATTTGGGCTGACTGAGTACATGGGTTTAGGGTAAAAATGGAACTCTTTTTTACTAAAACACTGCAAATATACAGGGAAAACGCAAAGGTCTTAAGAAAATCTGTATTTTTCTTAAGGCTTTTATAAGGACAAAGAACCGCATATACGCACCTCCCTCAAACCTGTTTTCGACCACTCAGCCACAGTAATGGACTCTATTGTGTCCGTCTTTCACCAAAATTAGTTATTCACCCAACAAAGAGCCCTTTTGAAACAATGCAGCAGTGGGGGAACATTAACTTAGATGGAGTGGCAGTGAGAGGTGTCATTGTGCCTGCGTTCACTCTCCACAGTCCAGCATGTCCTGCTAATGCACAACCTCTGGCTCTGCCGCATTAGCCAATTTGGCAACACACAGGGATCATCATGAGAATTATTAATCAGGCCTACATCTCCACCTGATCCCTCAACCACCTCCAAAAAAACACTTTAACCATCACTCTCTCTATTGCTTGCTCGCTCGCTGTCTGACCCTCCCTGTGCCTGTCTGCATTTGTCTGTCTGGGCGTATCTCCCGCTGTTTGTTAGAAGTATAAAACCACAATCACACACTAAGAGAAAGCTTTAAGGCTGTCCTGAATGATTTGAGTGCTTGAGTATTTGTTAGCTTGATATTCTTTAAAACCTGGAAAAAACGGCCATCACTTAATACTGGACATGATAATAGGCTATAAAAAATCATGTCACTCTTAGTAAACTCACTAAACTGAACTCTCTATGCCCCTCTACGATTTTGCAATGTCATCACTTTTCTTTGATGACTTAAGCAAGAAAAGTTAGTGACAGATGTAAAAAAATGGCAAAGAGAAACAGCCATATGGGTGATAATGCTGAGTTAAATATTTTTAAATAAACCTGAATTATTTAAAAGATTCAAAGTTGTTTGTGTACATAAAACATATAACACTTGCCATTAATTGAACTTGGGCCACTACGTTAGCAGTAGGGGTGGAAGAAAATATCGGAATATTGAATATCGGGATATTGTGTTTTGTGATACTGTATCGATTCTCAAAAACACAGTATCGGTACACAGATTCCTGGCAGACAGTGAATCATTGTGTGTTCTGTTTAAACTTCTGACCACTAGATGGCAGTGTTGTAATCCATTTTTAGCTCCACTCCAACATTAACAAGCAGCACAAGGGTGCAATGCTATTGTAAGCACTGGCCAACCTGTTCATATAGGGTGTGTTTTGATGGTAGGACTTGAAAAATTGCAATATATCACTTTGCTTGCAGTATCACAGTATATCAGGATATATTGAAAGGTGACCGTTGTATCACGATACGTATTGTATCACGATACGTATTGTATCACGATACGTATTGTATCACGATACGTATTGTATCACCAGGTTCTTGCCAACACAGCCCTAGCTAGCAGTACAACATATACAAAGTATAAACTTGGCTATCCATTCATCAAACCAGCTAAACTGACTATGAAAACATCTAACAAAGGTTTTACATCTCAAACCTGTGGCATCACTGCTACATAGATAAGCAAAAATCCATGCAGACCGGTCTGTCTCTTATCTGACATACCACTGCAGCACATCTGTCTCATGGCATTCAAAGCCTGTAAAATGCTCTTTGTGCCAGCACTAGAAACCTTGAGTATCAGCCAATACCAATACTGATCCTATAAGCTTTAAAACTAAATAGACAGCTTCAGAGTCCCATTCCACCCACAATGGATGAATAGATTTGCAACCCTAATAAATAATCTGTTACTGTTGTCAGTTTCATAATTTTGGCTTCTTCACTATGGTAGCCATTAGGGCTGTGTATTGGCAAGAACCTGCCGATACAATAAGCAACGTGATATATTGCAACTTTTCAAATACTACTATTAAAACACACCACTATATGAACAGGTTTGCCAATGCTGACAATAGCATTGCACCCTTGTGCTGCTTGTTATTGTTGGAGTAGACCTGAAAATGGATTACAACACTGCCATCTAGTGGTCAGAGGTTTAAACCCAACACACAATGATTCACTGTCTGCCAGAAATCTGTGTATTGATACTGTGTTTTTGAGAATCGATACAGTATCACAAAACATAATCTCTCCATATTTGATATTTCAATATTTTCTTAAACCCCTAGTAGCCATCAGCCCAAAGTAGCCAGTGGTGACCCAGGGGGTGGTGTAGGCTGATACACAAAATTACTATTTTAATGGCAAGAATTAAGCCTGAAATAAGCTTTACGGTGTATACTTTTTACATTTCATCACTGTGTAATTTCACAATAAAATGTGTTTTAATTTTTCAAGTGACAGAACAGATCAAGTGACCTCACATGTGCAGAGCCAAAGTGATGTAATTAGACTGGCAGGACCAGAGCGTTATGAGACCAAATTGCTTCCCTGCTCTAGCCCTGCACTGCTGTTACAGAATTAATGGCACAAATTCTTTAAACAAGCCTTTAAAAATACTTCAAATGACTATTCTCACCCTCAGTACTGTGTGTAGAATGCATAGACTGTATAGTAAAATGTGTAGAGCAGTAACAGCTACTGTCACAACAAACCTGCATCATCATAAGGAACTTTTTAAGGAATTAAATATGCACACGCCGGCCACTTCATAACGTTCACTTCCTTGAATGTTATCATTCTATCAGCTCTACTTGCCAAAAAGGAGCATGTTGTGGTTCTACAATTACATTATCTGATTGGCTGCATACTTTGTTAGCCCACTTTCACTCTTGTTCTTCAACAGGACCCCCACAGAACCACCAAAGAGCAGGTGGTTATTACTGGTGGATCATTCTCGGCACTGTAGTAACACTAAAGTGTTAGTGTTTGTTGTGCTGGTACGAGCAGATCAGACACAGCTGTAGTGTTATGTAACTTTGGTGGAGGGTGCACCGCCACCAACTATCAGTCTTCAGACAGTTTTAAGAAGACGTTAGCATGGTGTTCTCAGCATGGACATTATGGCAGAGGCTACCTCGTACAGGCTTTAACCCGTTGGCGAGACGTAAAAGAGATAAAAGGATGGGAACCAGTTTCACAGCTAAAAATCTGACAGCAGAGTTTACGTCCCTGTTAATGTTATTAATAAAAGATTATGATGTAGGCTGTAACCTTATATATTTGTCATCCCTGTCTCGGAGTTCCTGAGTGGGTCTGAATGCCAAAAGTCATCTAAGCTCAGTCCCCTTTAAACCAGCAAGCAAAGAAACACATGCATTTTAGGCCAAAAAAGTTTGGTCAGTCTTTGTGAATCTGGTGCCAAATAAGCCTGGAAAGTTTGCACGCTTCGGTAATAAAACCCTGTAATATCACTCTAGCTCTTCCACACGGTTCCTTCAGTTCTAACGTTGTGTTTGCAGGTGTTGTGCCAAATTACACTCACAAGTTCAGTTATTTATACGCCAAAAAGTCATTTGTAAGCTTCATATGCCTGCCTGGTGCGCATTCATGCAAAGTTGGATTATGTATCCTTCAGCTCATGCACAGCTGAGTTAATGCACATGTACAGCCCCCATGAGGGTGGGTAGCGACAGGGGGCTGACAGTGGAGTAAAAGTGAATTACACTCCACGACTGTAAGGGAAAGCAAAAAATAGTCATTGTCTGTGTGTTTAGTATAATTGTAACCACAACATATTTCAGTATATACTCATAACTTCATTTAGTTCATTTGGAATCATAACAAAATAATCCGAGACTTCGTGATTCACTGCTAAAGAATCGGAACCAAAGCTGAATCCTCTCAGGTCAGACAGTTACAGACAGATTGTCCGTCTGACTCGCTCTCTCTCTTTCTCTCTCTTTCACTCAAAATCATCGCTCCGTGGATCTCTCCCGGCTGCAGTTTACTGGACTTCCTGTGGTCGAAGCCACAGAAGTTTCTTTGTAAGGCTGTAGAGTCTCCACCTGCCAAACTAGGCTTTGTGCAAAGGGGGGAAACAAAGTCCCACGAGTTTCTGCCAGCTCCCACGAACCACAGATTAACAGCCATTCACAGGCTAAGAGCAAAATCACCAGCCACTACAAAAACACGAATCCAGACTCTCCAAAGACTTCGGAGAGAATAAGAAGCATTATTCACTTAGAATCTACAGGTGTCTGCGTCTGCAGAGCTTTAAAAGCAAAGAAAACAGATATTTGTGGGTATTTCTAATCAGCTGGCCACAGACAAGCTGCTGACAGCTTTAACAGGTACTGAAGAAGAGACATTCGTAGAGCCTGTGGTTTAAAGGTTTTAAAAGGTACCACCTACTCGGGCCGGCTGGAATTTTTTGTGGCTGATGTCACGCAGTATCGTGTTGCCTGTAATCATTTCACTGCTCTTACTAATCAGGAAGCGGAGCTGAGTATCCAGACCATGAGGTCATCTCTACTGGAAATGACGTAGCAGGACACACAATAAATCACCGGCTGAGCCATTCACAGGGCACGCAGGAGGCCGCTCACCCACTGGCCAATCACTTTTACTCTCTCCGCGCTGTTAGCTGTGAAAATGAACAAAAGCTGCAGGAAAACAGCAACAGTAACAACAAGTAGCTAACTATACATCATAAAGTGTCTGAACTCACATGAGCAGGCACCTAACAAAGTTTAAGGCAAGAGTGTGCGGAGTCAGGCACGCAGTTTGCACAATGCTAATTGGTATACATGAGCAAACATGACTTGGCTGATCGATTATAGTCACCCCCCTATTCCTTTCTGCTACCCTGCCTTAAGGATGAATTCCACTGATTTTAATTAGTCAGGTTTATCTGTATAGCACTTTTTACAACCATGTCACAAAGCAGCTTTACAGACGTTTGAAAACATGAAGTCATCTAATTAATCTGTTAAGATATAAACACAGTGGTTCTTTAAAAGTCTTTAAAAGTCTTTAAAAGCTTCCTCAAAGAAAGTTACAAATACTTTGTTTGGTGGAAAAGATTGGGCAACCCCAGTCAACCTCCATGTTCTTTACAGCAAAGATGCACTGCTTATGATTACTGCTCATTTGTTGAATTTTAAATTTTGAGAAATTCAAAAAACATATATTATATTTTGTGCTTTAAATGGTCTTATATATTAAACTCATATGGAAATAAATCTAAAGTGTGCACTAACACTACAACATGCAGCGCATTTGTGACGCAAAATAATTTGCTTTTTTTTTGTTTTTACTGCCGGTTTTATCATTATTAACATGACACATATTCAGAGTTGGCAAGTTTCATCAAACTAATATGAGTGCAGTGTAATTATTTAATTAAGCAGAGATTTTGAAAAACTTATCAAATTCCTCTTTTTCAGCACTGATTCAGCTTTCGAAGGGTGGTGATTGATGGAGTGTAAATAAATAAATTATTACACCATCTGTGACTAAATAACACTGGTTTACAACCATAACAACCTATTAAACCCCTCCCCCCTGCAGTCAGTGCTCCAGTAAACAAGGAAAACAAGGAAGGCTTGATCATGCGCTGGAGAGAGCCTGGAGAGCCAGTGTGTGTGTGTGTGTGTGTGTGTTATATGTACTGGGTGGGTTGTTCCTTCGATGGGCGTGGGGGTCGTCAGGCTCAGCGAAGATGTTGGAGGCCATTCTGTTCTTACGCGCCGGCTTCTCCTCATCTGTGCCGAAGCAAATGTTAGAAGTTCCACCAGGGGGCCGCAACACCCTGTAGAAGAGCAGGGAAGTCCATCGTGTGTCAATATAGCTGGAATTTACTTTCTTAATATGGACATTCTGTACTGACCCTCCTCTACTGTACTGTACTCAACAACCAGAGTGATCATCTGCCATAACAAAAACATGCTGTACTCACAGAAACAAGCAGAGAAAGTTGGAGAAACTTCATCATTTTTTCAATCAATATCACATTTGAGTTTGATAGTGAATAAATATATAAGTCAATCATAGTTAATTATGCAATTACATTTAAACTGTATAGCAACATCACAGCAATAACTCAATACCGCTAAAGGCTTATAAAATATTTACTCAACTCAAAGTTAATGTGAACCACTAATCGAACACATTTTACTTCTGACATAATTCCAACTAAAACATGGTTATCAGGACTAGCTCAGTGGTCATCAACCCTCATCATGGAGATTCATATACATCCCAACCCGAGTACTAATGCATGTAATCTAGCCAGGGAAGTTCTTCAGAAGTTGGAACTAGCTTCTGCAGGAAGGTGGTTCTTTAAGAGACCACCAGTCTACCTGCTAGCTGAGCGAATCCTTAATTCTTAAGTCTGTTTTGATTGACTTTAAGTGGGAAGTTTAAGTCTGGCTTGAGCCCAAACTTGCTTTTATCCTGGTGGAAATGAACAGAATGATTAAATTGGGTATGACCAAATGTGGGTGTGGAAATCTAAGAGTGTGTTTTGGAAAAATAAACAAATCCCAAAGTTGACAGATACACAGTCAGGGATTTTTAGCGCAGGACAAAGAGAGAAAAAATACATGGTGCTGTCACAGATTTGTGGTCATGCTGACATTAAAAGAACAAAACAGCTGCAGGGGATGCTAGCTGGAGTCATCTGCCTACACTGCAGCTTTAACAGAATAACCACAGGAAGGACGGGTGTCCCACTCACATTCACACATTCTATACAGTGTCAGTGGGGTTATACATATGGTACACATGTATTATACATATGCAAGTAATAAACTATGTTATTACCTGCATACTGTACTACATCAGAGAGCAGCACTGATTTACTTAATTCCCAGATTAAAAACATTTAATCACTCTATTTAGTTTTCAGGAGATCTAGGACTGGAGTTCAAACAATTGTTTAAAGATAAAGACTTCTAACAACTGTGTAAGACCTGGCAGACCACCATAAATGTCACCTTTAGATAAATAGTGCTTAAAGCTTTGATCTTTGAGAGGGGGGGAGAAAAATCAAGCTCCACTGTAGCTTCAGATCTTAAAACCTCCACAGGAGTTTCTGTCTATCCTTCCACTGTGAGAAGATAAACTAAACTATGGGTCCGGAAGTCAATAAGTCCAGACCTCAACATCACTGAATGTATATATGATGATTTGAAAAGTGAGATTTCCAAAACCAAAAGCAAGTGTGGTCTCTGTTGGTTGCATTGTATTGTATATATATATATATATATATATATATATATATATATATATATATATATATATATATATATATATATATATATTGTAATACTAATGTAATACTAATATGTGTAAGTTACTCTATATATTAACAATTTCCTAACCCTAATGTTAACCTCAGTAACTGAAAAGAAATAACCTAACTTTACAAAGTTGGGACATTTGTTGTCCCCACTACGCAAAAAAACAAACACACATACACACACCCCAGAGACTGGCTGCTGCAGAGGATACTGTCTAGCATTAACAGAGTTACCATATGATGGGAGGGTGTCCACTCCCTAAGCCCTTCTGTCACACACACATACCCTCTAGCTAACTGGAGCCCACCCCGTCTGGTAGCACCAAGTGGAGATTCCACTGCTGAATGGTTTTCATTTGTCCCACATGTCAGATGGGCAACAGAACAAGCAACCCAAAATTGCTCTGGGGGTTCTGACGGTCGGCCCTCATGAGCACTCCAGCCGTGACTAACCTTGGTAAGGGGGCGGAAATGGAGTTTCATTTAAAGGAAAACGCCACCCCCCTCATTTTTGCATGCCGGACCCAACAGCTGACAGCCAGGCAGCTGTCCTCCAGGTCTAGGAGCTCTCCAAAGCCCAACTTCAGACTACCCTTTGGAGGGGAGAGGGAAAAGTCTTAGCAGATGGGTGGGGGGGCACACGCGGATTTACAAAAAACACTGTCTGGACAGTGCTTTAATCATAATGCCTTTACTAGCCTTTACCTCCTGCTCGGTGGAGTCCGTGATTTGCCCTGCCTGCCTCTTTCTCCAGACCCCACCCAACCATGAAACAGCAGATTATTTTCCCCTCCGAAAGAACAGGAGACAATTCATAGGTGTTCCAGCCATGAGGCAGGTTAACGCCTCTTACTGATGAGAGTGCTCCATTTGTTTGAAAGAAGCAGCAAAATGAGTTGAGTGGGGCTTTGGGGTGCGACCTACATTCATTCCCTCTGCTGGCCTCATGTCCAGCACAGCATTAGATTAGATTCAGGATTCGGGAGAAGATCCAACATGCTGAACTGAGCAGAGAAAATCGGACTGTTTTTCACATTTTGACAAGCGCAGCGTTCCAATCCAGCAATCAACATGTTGCACTAGGATGATCCAGCTATCTCCTGTCGAAGGAGTGACAGGCTGAATAAGACATTCCTATTTTTAAAGGTAGACAGAAAGATATGCGCTGGTTCACATGCTCTAAATATTTGTTCCTTTCATACAAAAGGCTGGAAAACCCCTCAGTGGATCCAGCATGCAGCCTCATCAGAAAGTTGGCCGTGCGGCCCTAAGCAAAATGCTGAGATATATAAGGCAACTCTGGGTCTATAACCTGAATACTTGTGGACAGCCAGGCTAACAGTGAAGACTGGCTGGATGAAGAAAGTGAGTGTAATAAGTCCAACACGTAGCCAAACCCATAAAAGGACAATAGAGGGTTCAGGGCCTCTCAACCAGGCCTGGCCAATGGAGCATACAACTGGACTAATATCAATACCAAGCAATATACAGTCCTGTCCTCTTTCTATGACAGCAGAATAGGGGATAGATAGCTGAATGTTCCCTTTCCACCAAAGTTTGTTGGAAAAATCCAGTCAGATCACTGAAGCAGCACAAACGAAGAGGAAAGAGCATAATGGCAGCTCGCCAGGGAATTTCTTAGCTAAGCTTAGAGGAGGGCAAAACTTTAGATTTTTGCGTTTGATAAAATTTCCCATGCGTGATCAAACGTCTGCTTGCTAGTGTCGATCTGCTATAGGCTGCAAGAGAAAAACCTCGAGTTAAAAGGCTATACAGGGTGGATCAGTGTTTGTCAGTGCTGCTTGCTCATATAGCCTCTCTGCATTGCCCGTTTTTGTGTTTTTCCTGCCCCAACACACCCATTTTACCTCATGCAGGGCTTTCTGCTGCTCGGAACGGTGTGTCCGAGCAGATAAGACAGTCAAAACGTGCAGTAAATGGTTGACTAGAGGAGCAGGATTCAGATATACTGCCCTTGCTCTGGCTGCCTGGCTCAATCTGTTTCACTAGAGCAGATGACAGACAGCAGAGAAACGTGTCATTTAAATAAACTGACACTAAAACACAGCCTCGGTCGCCTACGCTTTCTATAGTCTCATCACAGGCAGCGGATAACAGCACCATGCCAAATGAACTGGCATCATCATCATCATCGTCGTCGTCTTCCTTCATCCTCCTTCTCCTCCTCCTCCTCCTTCTCCTCTATAGCTGCTGTCCAACTGCCCTGGATCCAATTTTCTTTTGTTTGCTTGAGCGGTTTAGCTAAAGCTGCTCCCTTTTTACCTGGAGCTATTTTTCGCGCTGGGGTCCATCCCTTGGAAAGTGGTGGTCGTCGTCATCTTGTCGGGGTAAAAATCGCTGTCCTGTAACCTTTCAGCCAGTGAAAAAAAAATCGTCTAAGTAAGTCCTTTATCCCCCAGCTGTCCGCATGGACTCCGCCCGACTTCGACTGAACTGGAATCTGAGCGAGGAGCAGCGTTTGCTCGAGTTCACTCCAGCCCACACGGCCCCGCCCACAAGGAAATCCGCGTAGTGTGATTGGTCAGCAGCTAGAGTGTCGCGTCTTTGATTGGAAGATTGAACTGTCACTCCAAATCGCATTTTTTTCCACCTCCGTTCACCTAATGACAGACGTTTAACGGTTAATGCAGCGTCCATTACGGAACCACACTTGATTTTTAATCTATCCAGTACATTTGATTTACACGGACACAACCTGAACACATTTTAATGAGAAATTATTTATTAATATGCCAAATAAAGCACATGCCTTGCCCTGTAGAATGTCTAGCAGCCGTTATCTGTAGTTATAATATTCATTTATTTTTATGTTGGTTTTTTTTCAATAAGTTCTTTTGTTTGCTTTTTTGGGAGAATAAATAAAAAGAGTCTGGTAAAAAGAGAATAGTTTTATTTTAACAAGTGATTTATTAGACAATACAGATGCTTAACTTGACTGAAACATTTTGTTATTCATATATAACCTACTCAGTATTTTGACAAGTCTTACTCTAACACGTCTACTACAATAAAAAAAAGGGAAGAAAAAAAAAGCTAAAACCCAATCTGTCCAAAACGGGTAAGAGAAAATATAGCTAGGTAATAATAATAATCATAACCTTCTCTTGGCTTAATGAGTATGGGCTCAGCTCCAAATACCAACGTCACATATTATATGGTACAGTTTTTTTCCATTCCAAACCAAACTATCACTATAAAATGTAAAACCAACCTCATTTTCCATGTGGCTTACACTATGAATTAGTGAACTAAAGCTAGGCTTAATATAAGGTAGCACTAAATAGAAAAGACTTGAAAACTACCTTAAAATGACCTAGCTAGCTCACTAACCAATGAATACAGTTTGTAGATGCCCTAGTACAGGGGTGAAGGGTAAAGCTCAATCCAACACCAGATTGCTGGAGAAAGATGGTCTGAAAGACTCTGCTAAACGAGCAGTATACTGGTGTACGTGTTTCTGAATACATAACAGCATCTCTACACTAGTTGATTTGCATTATGTTTGGTGAAAAGGATTTGGATACACATGCTCAACCTAAAAAAAAACCTCTCCCTGAACATCTGCAGCTTCAGCAGTTCAAACCCTTAGCACACGGAGCTGGGCTTTTGAAAGATTTTCCGGGAGTTTCTGTGATCGCCTCTTCCCAACGTCTAGGGCTTGACATGTTTCGTATCTTACAGCATTCAACACTGCCAGCTTAATATTTTATGCGTGTGTAGAGGAAATCATTTATGTACAAAAAACGAAGGAAGGAAAGTCCAACTCAAGAAGAAAAAAAAAACACAATATACAACAGCAGTCATGAATAACTGTGAGGGAAGAAGGGGAAAGCATGAGAGAGAGAGAGAGAGAGAGGAAGGGAGTGAGCGAGAGGAAGAGGGGGAGGGAAGAGGGGAAAGAAGGAGAAAGGGAGTAGGGGGTGGTAAAAGTTGGCGCACTTAGATGAAACCTCCTGTCTGTTGCTGGAAAACGTCAATTGTGTCTTCATCCTCCATTTCCAACTGTGGAAGGGAAAAAAAGCCATGAGAACCATGTGCCTTTCTCCGGGGGCTGCAGTGACAGTCTAAATGTTTCACATGCAAAATATAGGACTGCACAATATATCAACTGTAGCGAAAGAATGAGGTATGCAAATAAGCCTGCTAACCAACCAGAGCAGGTTTGCTGTGTGCTGCGAGTGTGCTGACTAATTACAGCTCCGCATTAAAGCATTCTCCAAAAGCAAATTATGTTGGTCAACATTTTTTAGCTAATGAGTTGGCACGGCATGTAGGAATCACAATATGTAACAATATAACCCCAATACAAGTACTTTATGCAGAAATATAATCACAATATCAGGATTTTGTCAGTATTTTATTGGTATGTTGCACAACTTAAAAGGGGCATCTCTTTCAAGTCTCACTTCTTGATCTTGACTCAGGACTCCTGGGGCTCTTTGATGCCCATATCATATCATATTGCCAACTTTATATTCATATCTTAGTTCTATACTTCATGCTACTAAAATGCAATATCACATTAAGCTGCCAGCATGATTCTAGGCTTTATGTTCATAATGGGTGGAGTGAGCCTTTCAGCGCTATTGATCTATTGACTGGGTTTATTGATCACGAGACAGACAAGAGCCTGCACAATGGCAGACTTCCTTTGTGTTGTAAAAATGAAAGGAAATGAGGAGGCATTTACATCAGTGCATTCGCAACTGACAGATGTCTTTTTGTATTTTTAAACACACAGATTCAGCGGTAACTTTTGTCAAATCCCAAGGGAGCAGCGCGGGGGTTTACTGTTCAAAACATATTGTTTCAACACAGCAGTGACACTTTATTTTGATGGTCAATTTTGTAGAAGCACACACTCTTTAAATGACATTCAGCTGAGCATCTACTAAATTCAATTGCAACTGTCAATATTTATAACGTCATGATATTTGAAGATTTTTTCACATTACATTTTTTCTTACATTCATATTTAAATCCACTTGGTGAAGAAGCAGAACAGGAGTAATTGTAAAATAAATAAAAATAAATTAACAAATAAAATGAGACAATGGTATAATAGGTTAGCATTGCATCAGCTAGACAGTAGCTTACTATTACTGACCTCTAATTGTTATAATTATGACACTATTGTCCTCTGAAAAGCACTGATAACACTCAGAAAAGCGTAGCGGCTTAACTGATTATGGTAATATCATCATATTTTCCACCCGCAACCTTTCCTATCGCTAAGCTCAATCCATAATATTAGCTACCCCTAAAGCTGTCGAAAACAATAACAGTTTCAGTGTGAAACGGACTAACGTTTACCTTTTTTTGTTCTTTAGCTGTTTTTGGTACTGTGACATTAAGACTGATCTATTAGCCCTTTACTAATTTGAGGATTTGTTAATGCTAGAGCATGAAACAGGAAATGTAACAAAGTATATATTAATACAAAGTATTATCATACTTGTGCAGGCGTGTCTGTCTCATTTATGGGCTGTCCGTCAAACCGGAATCGAATTTGCCTCATCGTTAGTCCCTGAAAGAAAACCCACAAAGGTTGGTTATTTTATTTATGTTTCGCTTTGGACAGCAGTTCATTAAATTGGAACTCCATGGGTTTTTCCAAAGAATCAATTCATTAAGATGGCAACAAAGTCAGTCAGAGTGGTCAGAGGAATTTACAGTGTTGTTCACAGTAGTGGGAATAAGAACTAGACTGCTGAAGCATTTAATCCCCACAAACATTACTAATTGTACTGTAGACATCACAACCCCTTGTTCCTTTCACCACCACCTCAACAGAATTAAATTGTGCAACTTTGAAACATTATTAGAATTCCCTTTTAATACTGGGCCCTAAGTCATGAAGCTGGTCAATATTATTCTTTTGTATTGTTTAAGGCTTTTTTATATAAGAAAAAAGTACTTCTTCAACTTTCTTGACACAAGTGTTAAGGTTAACACTGGTGTTAACTATATCAGCACTATACTGGGGTCAGTTTAATTCTGCACCACATTAAATTGCACCGGGGGACATTACTGGTTACCAGAATATGTAACATCAATGAAGTACATCAGTAAAGTAATACTTTGCACAGATGTTGTGTTTATAGAGAATGTGTAACCAATCAAGTATGTACCTAGAAGCTCAATCCCATTTTATTTAAAATAGTCCTTGTCAGACATGTTTAAGTGCCTGGCAGTAGCTCTGATCTTGACTAAGATGGCTATAAGCAAGAGACAAATCTGACGCTTGATCAGCATCTCTACAGAGATGCATACTTTAAAAATACCAACACAACCATGTGCTACAAAGGCTCCATATTTCTAACTGCCACATAACACACAACAGCTGTCAAGTGCTGTCCTGATGACAGTTCCACTGCACTGTGTGACTGCCGCCACAGTTTTCATTTGTTTTTGATCAAAAAGCTCAGCTGCACAGTGTTGCTTTCTCAAACAAGCGGCGTCCTACTTCTACTGCCGGGGCCGCCCTCACAGCAGCGCAATCCATTACTTAGACAGCCCACAATAAGATTAGGTGCAGCAGCCTGGCCAAGAACACACGTTTGTTGGCCTACAGAAGCATGTTGATACTTGTACCATCTGAACCCTGTACATTAGTGGCCCGCGACACGATAGCATCTCCTCAGGAGATGTTTATGAGAAGATGAGATATAAGATATAAAAATCCACTTGCGTAAGGACGGGTAATGTCAAAGGAAAATAAGTATTTAAAAAAAACCAAAATTTTCCAAAACTGTAGTTTAAAAGCTATAAAGAAAATGGGAACCCTAACAAACATATAAAAATGAATAGACCACCCAAACTTTGGGCAAAATAACTTTTTATGAATAGGGAAAAAAAGAAGCTTCCACACGGGTGAGGGAGGCAGAAAATGCAACCAACTTCTAAGACTGAACTGTGTAGAAAAATGTCCCTACAGATTTCTTTAAAACTGAAAGCAAATCCTTTGTAAAGAATGGAAGCCGTAGTAAAATTTGTAATAAAAGATGGACAAAAAAACGTTGTTGAGTGTCCTGTGTAGTTTTCTATTAAATATATATTTTCATGTACAAAACATTGTGTATAACAGCTTAACTACACAAGTAATTACATAGTTACAATATTCAAGTCCTGAAATACACTGACATTCAATTTAGATTCTATCGTTTTTACATTACTGCTGACTTTGTCTCATTGTCTAAAAAAACACAAAACATAAAGGCTGTACACATGACACTTCTGCATATTGCTATATATTGCATAATATATATGGTAGGGCGGGGGCGACGCATCGACATAATCGATTATGAAATTACGTTGATTAGCATAACATGCGCCAATGCGTCGCCAATTATTTTATAATTTTATCGGGTTTGAATAATAAAATACATCTTATTATAAATAACTTAATATATAAACAACAGGGAAACTAGAAGGCAAAAAGGCCTAAAGTTTCAGGATGCAGTTGAGCTTCATATTTTAATATTTCTATTAAATTATACTTAGTTAAATTTAATTAAATTACCAACCACCACATTTCAATTTACAAACTGGTGAGAAAAGAACAATACTAGTCCTAAATACATCACTGACCCAGAGAGAAAAAGTGGTAGCTTGACCAATGTGTTTTAGTCCGTTATTAGAAACAGTAAACAGCAGCTGCTTTCTGACAGGACTATTTACTGAGTCACTATAAACCTGCAGCATCGAATGCAAAAAAGATATGTTAATGTTTGTTACAAGCTTCAAATAATAAAAACAAATGTAAAAACAATACAAGTTTCAAAATGTAGATGTTTAACCTAGAACAGCTAAAAATGCTTAAACTAACATACTACCAGTATCCCATAGGGGTGCTAGACAAACTCTGCATTACTAAAATGTTTCCGACAGTATTTACACAACTCTAATAGTCACAGTTCTGCTACTAGCATTGTAGCCTTCGTAATTGATATTGAGGATCTGGCCACAAACGGGGATAAAACCCACAAGATACATGCAAAACACTACAGAGAGAACAAAACATTAACACACTCATGCACACAGTCATGCCCAGTTCCTGCTCACCTGTCTCTCACAGTAAGCCTTCATAAGTTTGCTGAGTGGCGTGTGCCTTTTTATTTTGAACTGGACCACAGACCCGTCCTGTCCCGCCACCTTCAGGTTGATGTGGTCATTGTTCTCAGTCTTGACTCCCTCCTGCAAACATACACATCATTTACAGCAGAAGACAGGGGCAAATCCTATGGAAATAAAATTGCCAAAACCAAAAAAAACAACAACAACTTAACCAATGGATTTATATCAGGGTTGAATGCGTTCGAATAAAAGCAGCGCAAATTAATGGCCCCTCAGCTGGATAAGAGTTTTTCCTAGTTTGATACACTTAAATCAACTCAACAGTTAATCTTTTCAAAATTGGTCATGTTTGAATGCCAATTTTAATGAAATTATTCAATGAATTAAACAGATAAGACATTAAAAAAGTGTTCCGACATAAAATCCACCATCTCAAAGAAACACAGTCCACCTGTGTGACGTGTCCAGCCTTATCTGCAAAGGGCTGATGCGTGGCTGCAGGCTTTCATTCCAACGCAGGAGCTCATCAACGGGAGACTGGGACCATCTGATTAAACTAGCAGAATCAGGGGTGCTTCAGCTTGATTGCAATGAAAACCTGCAGCCATGCCAGCCTTGTGAGGATATTAATAATAATAATAATGTGAGGATATTAATAATAATAATAATAATAATAATAATAATAATAATAATAATAATAATAATAATATATGGACTATTCATGGTCTAGAACTATCCATACTGCATTACATGGCAAAACTGTCTACATAGAAAACTTATTCTTGTTTACTACTGTTTTGCAAATAATAAATCACTCTGATTCCATTTTAATGGATAAATTAGTGGGAAATAAAAAAAAATTCTACAAAGAGTCTACAAAGAGGTTTAAGCAAGACACCTGCAGTGATGCTCTGAGACTTTTGTTCCTACACTATCTAGCTACAAAGGCAATCAGCCAAAAACATCCTGTGCGTGCAAAGGGTTAATTTAAAGGTCTGGTCTTGTGTATAATTCAACAGATGGACCAGCAACATCTTAATAAAGATGTTAATAAAAGGTGTTTGGGACACCTGGACCCGTCCTATTGAAATGTTTTTATCGTTAGTTATCTTGTTAACCAACTGTTAAATATTATCCAGCTGTAGAACTGCCAACACAGCGAGTCTCATCCCTTGCAAGAAAAGGTATGATTAGGAAACCTAACGGGCTTAAAACACATTTTGCAAGCCTGTGTGTTTGGAAAGAGAGAACATCTTTTAATACTACAGGCTCCCAACCGAAGCGGCCAGGTTTAGTGGAACAGCAGAGCAGTCCGCAGCTTTACGTTACTGTAACAGCAAACAGCTGGAGGAGTGATGCTGAGAGAGTCAACAAAACGGATGAAAATAGAGTATAAGTTTTCAAACCGAACCTTTGAATATCACAGAACACTTGCTGTTATCAGTTAGTCACACTTCGCAGAAAAAAAAACGTTGTCTAAAGCTTTAGTGAGGTCTCTAACCGTTCGCATTCATTCTACTCCCTTTCAGCTTATTAACGTGGTAGTAAGCTAAGATGCTAACATGCTAGATGCGCGTTCACGACTCTTCCGGCGATTCTACGGCAGCAGTTGCAGTATTTATCCACTAAGCGGAATTATTCTACACCAAAGTATCGATGTTTTTTCTGTATGTTTTTATTTCTTTTTTTCCTCTAATCATACCCGCCGTGTGGGTTGCAAATATTTTGCGACGATTATTATTTTTTTAATTCTCTCTCACCTTGGGCTTCTCGTCCGCCATCGTTATTGTGTGTTATTTCTCGCCGCCGCACAAAGACACATGCACGCGCACGTACGCGCGCCACCCTGCCCATTCTAGAACGTACGTGCGCGCGGACTCGTTCCGCCACAACGCGATGCGACCGAACGTGCGCGCTCCCTCACAGAGCGCGCGTCCGTGATTGGTTCAGGAGCGGAGCCGGGGCGGTCGCTTTGGGACACGAGTGACGTCGCAACGCGCGAAACCAGGATGGAGTGCTCGGCGCTGCGCACCGCTCGTGCACGCGCACATTTCGCAACGGCCCGTTTTGTTATCAGACGTTAGTGTAAAATCCCCTCAGGTCGCCTAAAGTGCTATTTATTTGAGTGTAAAATGTATATATGACAGTTTGAGTGGGAAGTTATTTACCTGTGGTGTGTGAAAAGGTTGTTTTCTAACACTACTGGAATTCCTCCAAGGGGGGCAGCCATTTTGTTATAGCTGTGGGACGTTCAGCTGTATGGGGAACCACAGTAGATAAAGAATGAATGAGAATTATCTCCTGTACAATTTACATGAGGCTTTGTGACTGGAACATACAGTCCGGTAAACAAGGTGTCAGTTCTGATATGGAAGAACTTTGGTATGAGAGCATTTACAAAATAGTCTTAATAAAATTTTTACTGAGTGCCCCAGCAAACACACAACGTTGTCTACTTTCTTTTTTCCTTTTCTAAAAGGTGGTGCGTTTTACGTTGTCTGAACAAGCTTGTCACATCGGCACTATTAAATAACATTGTCTTGTGGTATTATGAATACCTGATGGCAACTTAGCAAAATTCCTAGTTCTAGGCAGATATAATAGAACGTATAAAGGATTATAGGAACTTGTAACAACATGCTGACTAGTAACCACTAACGTTCTGTGGCATTACACTTGAACATTGTGGGCACCAAAACAGTACGTTGTCAAAATGTTGTCATGACGTAACTGTGTTTGCAGGGTATGTTGAACGTCATAACTTATTAGCCATTGTGATACACAAGCATTTGGAGCATATCATGGATATCATTATTTAAAAAACCCACTGCATATTTAATTACAAAGACAAAATAATCCTTTTTATTTTTTACTGTACTGTATGTGTACAAAAAAATATATTGTAAGTTTTTAATGCCAGTTTTTATAAAAGTGCCCCGTGCATTTTTAATATTGTAGTATGTTACCATTACTTGCCACACAGCCTCCAAAAAGCTTGGGAGGTGTAGCAATGTGAATGCAAGGTGTCTCACAGGAAGCACGCACTCTCAGAAAAAAGACATTTTGTTAAATGTTGTCCGTTAGATTAAAGATGTGTTGTTTGTTGTATTATGTCTGGTGGTATGTGTGTTATGTGTTGGGGGTTGAGCACTATCATATGGATGCTTGGGGCTGATGGTGAGAGATACCATAGTGGTGTTAGGGGTGGGAGAGTACCCCGCCAGCAGTCTTGAGTGGAACAGTGGCATGGAACAACCGGTAAATGACCAGAATGGAACTAGAGCTGGCCCTTAGTGTGCTACCAACACCTGCCAATACATGGAGTCTACAAGACCTCTGAAAGTGCCCTGTGGTATCTCACACCAAGATGTTAGGAACAAATCCTGTAAATCCTGTAAATAGCAAGGTGGAGCCCATGCATATCAGGCTTGTTTCAGCCTATCCCAGAGATGTTGGAATACAATGAGATCAGGTGAATTTTGAGGGCATAGCAGCATCTTAAACTCTTTCTCCATGTTATTGCAGCAAATGGGGAACTTTGTCGTTAAAAGTTGTACCTGTCTGCAACAATGCTTATGTAGTGGCATGCGGTAAATTGACTTCCACATGAATGTCCGGAACAAGGATTTCCCAGAAGAACATTGCCCAGAGCTGTCCCTCTATCTGCTGGTCTTCTTACCACAGTGCATCTCGGTGCCATCACTTACGCAGTGCACATGTACGCAGCTGTCCACATGAAGTACAAGTTTCAACTGTGGACATGCATGAGCGCACTAATGCAGCCCCATAAATAGCAGGTGATGCACAATGTTGTGACACATCCCACAACCATTATTTAAAAAATCATGTGACACAGATGCCCTGTGATGAGTCCTGGGTAGCCAACACTCTGGCACAAGTTCATGATTTGTCCCTCTTCTAACCACTGCTGACTGGAAGTACCCCACAAGTCTGGCCCAGTGCCAGACCTTTTCTCTGCATAAAACTACAGAAACTGACTATTTGCTTACCATCTAATATAGGCCAGACCTTGACATTCACTGTTGTCACAATATAATATTCACTACATCTGAGAGTGGTTGTAGTATTTAGACATATACATATCTTTAGCTTAAATGAAAAACTCTAGTGATTTCACAAAATATGCATAATTTTTAATAGTTAAGATGTAAACAGTCATTCAGAGTGGTGTGACATGAAAACCTAGAAAAACCTAGAGAGTAGAATTGTGGAAAATGTTAGTAATAAGGACCAGATGTCTGATATCATTGCTGTCCAAAAAAACCCCCAAAAAACAGGCATTGCCTTTTTTGGTAATTTAAATTTTTCTACAACATTAAAACACAGTTGCTGCCTTTTACACTGTATGGAAATTTGTGATGAATGATAGAAATGCCACAAAACAGCTTGGAAACAATTCTGGTTTTATTGACTTACATTAAAAATAAAGACAGTTGTCGTCCTCTCCTTTAAAGTTGCCAGTTTGGAGGCACTTGTTATTCTTTGGACATCAACAATATCTTTAATGTCTCTAGAAGCTCCATGTCAGACAGTTATTAGATGAAACAGTTATGAAAGTCTATAATATTGATTGGTAGTAATACTGATTTTAATACTATTTTACTATTTTACAACTACCTACTTACTTACACTAAATAAGCCCCGATTCCTATCGCCACCACTGTAGAGACATTTCATTAACTAATACAATTATTTTTAAAAAATTAAATCACTCTGAGTGGCTTTGTTTACATCTCAAACACTGAGCGTTGTGGGAAATGTAAAACCTTCAGCGTCCCAACACGTTTTCTCTCTGTCTGGCATTTCACCCAGGCATTGTGCGAGCGCTCCTAAACGCGTCATCGCTTGGGGTCCTCACTGCGAGTGACTGAGGCGGTTAAATCCTGAAGTATTTGCGCTCAAACTGCGCTTTTCTGATCAACTGGACTTTATTTTCTGATTTTAATATTGATTAAATGGAGGAGGTCGATGTAGAACCGACCACCACGGTGAGTACTGCTGGTGTGCTGGGCACGGCTACCGCGTGTGGGTTTCGTGGCGGAATGGTGTGTGTTTTTTGACAGGGCTGCGTTCAAAAATATATTATTAATAATATTATTATTTTAATAATTTTATATTTTGCGCCCTGCAGCCTCATTCCGTGCATTGAAGTGAAGTCACATGGCTCATTTGTAGAGAAACTTACCGACTCAGATTAGTTTACAATGGTGCTGATTGGAACCCGATCATGATACGTACAACACAAATATGATTTATTGACTGAGACCTGTTATTGAGCCTAATTGTCTTCTTATTCAAATTCCCCGTTTCACCTTAAATCGCCTGAGGCATCAGAGGGTAACTGCTGCACTATTTAAGGTGGAACGGGTAATTCGAGTAAGAAGGTAACTTCAGAGAGCAAGCAACTGAGCCTTTCCAGCAAGTTCATAGCAAGTCTGAGTTTTACGGCAAGCCATCCAAAACCACCAGCGGGGACGATTTTGCCTCAGACCACCCTTGTTGTATCCGTCCACTGTAAAATAAACTGTTAATAAACTAAAATGATGTCAAAATTAATCACACAGCTACTGTAAAACAATGTCACAGACATCAGGCAGTGTATTCATAAGTACTTCATGTCCTCTGGAACCTCTGGTTCCTCTCACCACCACTGTAAACAACAATGAGCTGGTTAGTTTCTATAGAAACACACATTTCACACCAGACCGCTGGGAATGATTTTGTTTATATGTTAACTGTCTAATTCTGCAGATATAAATGAATTTTAGGTGCAGATATAAATGTTAGCTGCTTTTTAGTAATGCATAATTGCATTTCATAAAAAATAGTTATTTCATGGTTTTTACAAGTAGTAAAAGTTTGTTCATTTTGGAAGGTTTGACAAGCATAAAAGTGTACAAGTGTACTCTCATGCCTTCGTACCAGAATATCTGACCATGTGTAAAACGCTACTTAAAAATGATCAGTTAATTCTGTTTGACCAGCCTTTTCCCCATTTTCTACTTAATTGCCGCCCTCCTCCCCCAAAATAAATTGTATTCTTATTCTAAGAATAAGAATCTAAATTGTATTCTTATTCTAAATTGTATTTTACGTTGGCACCTCAAAGAAAACAGGTGATGAATCTTGTAATTTCAGACTCCGTATATACTGACCTGTTTGTCTTCGTTCTAAAAATTCTCTGCTGATCTACAGTGCTTCAAAATTAGATACTGAACTCTGTTTTTCTTAAAGGCGACATTAAAAAGTCATATGTTGTTGGATAGGGGACATAGCGCTGATGACTTCACATCCTGTAAAATGTGAAGTCGCTCTAAGTTTCTCTGGTTCGCTTGCTGAGCATGGCAGCAAGGCCTTCTAGGGTGAATGAGTTGGATACAAATTTGTTAGATTCTGGGCTCCATATCTCCAGTTCCCTGATTTAGGGCCTGGTGGAAAGGGCACCTTCACCCTCTACTGACCTGTGGAGTTTAGACTCATGACAGACTTTTTTAAGGTCAGGTTTTTAAAGGCACTTTTTGCAAAGCATTGCCTTCCTCATTTTTTTTTATTTCTGATGTTGGCAACTTCAACTTCATCACATAACTGAAGGCGTGCAACCCCTAGTGTATAGTACATTTTTGCACATGTCAGTGTAGTGCTGAATAGTGTTTATTGAAAACCATTTGTTAAAGAATTACCGATCCTATGTAGGCATATCCATCACAGAAGCATGCCATGGTTAAAACAGGATCATCCGAGGCATCAATGGTCGCAGGCATTTAGTTGTTTTGTTGTTTTCTGCATCGCTCTTGACTCACACCTTTCTCTACCCATGCATGATTATGACATTTCAAAATATCATTTGCCTGCATCCCAACATTTTTGGGAACCTGTTGCAGGCATCAGTTTCCAAATGAGCTTTTATTTTCAAAAGACAATCATGATGATAAAGTAAATATCTCATTAAATATCTGATTTAAGCTGATTTTATATTTGAACTAGATTTATGAATCATCGCTTTTAGTGTTTTATTCAAAATTTGCATGTTCTTACGATTTGTTTGGCATTAGGGTTTGTAGATGAGCGCTGTAGATTGTGTACTAGTTTACAATTATGTTATTATACATGTATACAAGGATATTATTATACAGCACTGTTTGGCATGCAGTTGTTCTTTCAGTCATGGACCTCTGCAACAGTTTGTCTCTTTACGAAGATGTTGGGTTACAAAGTACTAAGTAACTTAATAAGCATTATTTAATCACAGATTGGTATATTGTTAAGTTTGTCTTGCTTCTATTTACAGTTAATCCCGGGCGTGGGGCTCAAACAAAGGCATGTGGGGTTTGAATGGGGGCCAGGAGATATTGTGGTATATGAGACAAACTTCAAATTACAAGGTAATGTACTTTGCGTTCTGATCATTTGTGTTCATTAAGTGTTTGGATCTTGTGCGAGTCTGAATCAGTTATTATTGAATGTCTTCCACGCCTCGGTTCATAACTGCCTCTGTGTAACACAATCCCACAGGTGCTGGTTCCGTCAGGTCTGGCTCTCCTTCCGTCCACGTAGTGCGGAAAGATGAAGACATTTACTCTCCCGTCCTGCGCAAACTCTTCAACGAGTCTCATCACATCTTTGTTGGGCTTCAAAATATCAAAGAGGACTTGCCCAGCAAGAACAAGAAACCACAGTGAGACTAAAAGCCCTTTATGTACAGTGTTCGCAGCATTGTTGAGTGAAGAAAAAGTGTCTTTCATCTCAAACCACAGTAAATATAAACGCTTTGTATACACCCGGAAAATGACCATCTCATTGCTGCTGTTGGGATCCTTCATGTGGTTTTGCGTCCATAGTTTTATACTGTACTGTTTTCTTTACAGGTTTGTTAGCATCAGTAAAAACTACAGATCTGTAATACGAGCATGTATGGAAGAACTCCAGCAGGTTGCAGGTGTGTGCTGTGTAAAGTATTTGATGCTATAACTATTTATTTGGTTTTTTTTTGTTATTAAATTTTCTCTTTCTCTTTCAGTGTCAGCTCAAGACGCAAGTTTAATTGCACAGTACAGCAATCAGGTATTACATACACAATAACAGGCTGATGTCAAAACAAAAACAATAATTAAATTAAAGTCTAGCTGTTCACTTACTATAGTGCAATCCAGCAGGACCAGCAGCAGAGTAAGCTAACCAGTAGTGCTGCATGATATATCATTTCAGCAGCATCATCATCTTGATTTGGGCAGTAGTCCCATCACAGGATGTATGATGTCAAGTAAGGCTGGTTAAATGAAAAACAACAAGCTTTTTTTTTTGCTGCTTGAAACAAAAGATGAAGTTGCACGGATTTCAATTTTCATGACTAGTCTACGAGAGAAGTCTAAACTTAAAGCTTAAACTTAACTACTTGACTGAAGTCCAAAGCAACTTGTCCTTTACCAAGCAAGCGAACATACACACATAGCTGAAATGTAAACGTGTAACCCAAATAATGTTAAAGTATTTATTAAAACTTTTGTTAATGATTAAAAAGTTGATTTGCATTACTGATGTAAAAAAAAAGGTGTGATGAACTGAAGGTTGTGACTTACGAGAGCGCTCTGTGCTGTTTATTAGAGCGTCCCCAGTTTCTGTTTCTATTTCTCCTCATTATTCACCTCCAAAATGTGATTTATTATTATGATTTTCTAAAATGCGCTCCTCCACACAATCACCTCTACAAATGTAGAATGATTAATGTTCAGCAGAGATGTTCAAGCCATCTCGTGAAAATAGCTGTACTTTTTTCATATTGCAATATATATCCCAGAAACAAATATTATAGTGTCACTTTTTAGTATCGTGCATTGTGTAGCTGTTCTTGGTGATGAAAATATGGATTAGGCTGGGTTTGAGGAGGTTGTGGCAAAAAAGACTATATGGGCTGCACAGCAACTACATGTTTTGGTTTTAAAGGCCTTGAATGGTGAATGTAAAGGCCCAGAAAATTTGTAGTGAACTTATTCAAAAAAGTTTTTTTTTTGCTTGTTACACTAGAAAGTTAAATAGTGTAAAATATAGAAAAATATATGTTTACTGACCGTGCGGTCTCACCCAGACATCTAGCTATAATGAGTGGTGTCCATAGTTTATTTACTTGTACTGTTTTTCTCTTCTGTATGTGTGTTTCTCATCCCTAGGTTTCCATTCTTTTGGCTATCGAGCTCATTTGGAATCTATGTGAAGTGCTTTTCATTGACGCAGCACCAGGTGCATTTATTTATTTATTTATTTATTTTTAGCCACATAACACTTTTAAACGTTTATAAACTTTTCTACAGTGCTACAGCATGTTAGCCTCCACTAAAGAAGTCTATTCTTCCTTTATTTGAGTGACCGAGTGATCCCATTGAGGTTCACCGCTTATTCAAGGCTTATTAAAGACCTGGAACATCAGTATCAAATTTCAGCAGTTAGAATTCTTTGAATGGCTTTTAATGTCCTGTTATTGTGTAATCTTGTTTTCTTTGCAAGCTGGCATTCTGCTGCTGCACCTGCTGGACTGGGTGCGGCTGCACAAGGCTGATGTGGATGAGAAAGCCAGGGAGGTCCTGCAGAGTGAAAGCCCAACTCACCATCGGTCCTACTGGGAAGTGGTACGCAGGCTAAAGCTAATTGAATTTACTTTATTGGCCCTTATAGGAAACTAGTAATTGAAGTCTGTGTTGTTGACTATTGCAGACACACAAAGTAATGCATTTCATATGTAATTTATCAGTTAGTCAGTACCATTTAGTGGAGTAGGCAGTGTGGCTGATTGAATTATGATCAAATTTAAACGCGTTAAATTATTTTCTAAAAAACGAATCAAATCAATTTCATCAGATATTTACATTTCTCAATCCCAAAATAACCAAACACCTCTGCCAAAACAAAGGCATCAACTTCTTAAATGTATACTTTGCTTTATAAAGTATACTACTGGGCCAGACCCATAATGAAAACACATTTAAACCTGTATCATTCAACAAGCAGATTCAGTCTACTTATGTATGGAAGCTGTATGGATGTATAGGAAGCTTTTCCCTATTGTAGTTAGTTTCTCTAAATTGTGCGTAAACTTGCTGATCTTTTACAGAAAAAAAGAGTCTTTTGGCTGTAAACTAGAGATGGACCGATCAGCGTTTTTTGATTCCGATCGCCGATCACCTTTCAGCGCGATCGGCCAATAACCGATCGAGGGCGGGGGTATATGTCACGGCAGGGCTACATGTAGTTATTAGCGCAAGCCAATCATGAAACATGGTGGAAACTGGTTTATTACCATTTTTAACGAGCTCATGTGAAACAGAATAATATGTTTAACTAAATTAGAAGTTGGTCTATGTGGGAGTAAACCGCTTGATACAGCTCCGGAGGAGCGACATCTGAAAAGTGTTTCCTACTAGGAACAGCAGAGCGTGGATCCAGGTGGAATATTAAGAGCAAAAATGCCACAGAATGTCTTTTACAGCCGAGAAGAGCTGCTTATCTAGAACTATAAACTCAATCACTCTGGCTGTGGTTCCTTTAGCTCTCTGGCTGTTTCTGCTGCTGTTCTGTTCGTACCGGTCAGATCTGGTCTGCACGGTTCTCTGGGCTGCGCGTGCTAGCTCTGCTGTTTGCTGGTACTCACTGTATTCAGCTGCTTGGTGACTCTGAAGTGCTGTATCAGATTAATAGTGTTAAATGTCTTTGTCTTGGTTCCCCTGCGAGAGACGCTGATTTGACTAATTTTACAGATGTTACAAACTGCCCTGGATGAGTCTGAGTCACGTACGGTAATAAAAGTGCCAGACAGACAATGTTTTCTTTCCGCACATGCGGTGAACACTTAAACTGTTCTCGCGAGGCTGTTGCTTTAGTCAGTTTGACGAATATGAAATGGTATGTATTTCCATTGCAGGGAGCTGGCCGGAGGTTTTACGCAGGGCTCCTCTTCCTGGATGAAACGCTAGCTGGAAATACAGAAATTAGGCTCATTTGTTTAAAGCCATCGATTGGCTCTTGAGATTGGCTAAATTGGAGAAATATTGCCCGATCGCATATTTTTATTAAAAACCGGCCAATCGTTCCTTCCATCTCTACTATAAACCATGGAAAAAACATTGGCAAGTTAAAACAAGTTAATTCTGACCAGGCCCATACTATCAGTAAAGACCATTGTACTTTGGGCTTGGATTGTTGTTTTGCTCAGAAATGTAGTTTCTGAATAGTTTAAAGTAGACATTGATATTTTGGTGTCCATGGTTCTAAACGAACACCTGTCTGGTCTGCAAGCTTGCTTTCCAATTTTTCCAATCTACTTCTTTTTCCCTCTCCATCCATTACATCTCTGCCTGCCTCTCTCTCACTGTAGGTGATCGGTTTTGTTCTACAAGGCCGAATGGACGAGGCTCGGCAGATTCTGTCGAAGCAGGCGAGTCTGCAGCCTGCTTCCAGACCCCTCTACCAGCTCATGGACAGCCTGTTGCAGAAGATGCCCATATTTAACGTAAGTAGGCCGTTGTTAAACTTTCAGTTGTGCTTTAAAGGAATAGCCTAACTTCTAACATTAACATTTAGAATTGTACTGTGCCATTCAGAGTAATACAGATAAGACTGTAAATCAGTGTCTGTTAATTTAAAAGATAGACTAAAAGGTTAACTTTGCAAGCTAGCATTTAAAGGGGCCATAGAAATTAAAACCTTATTTACACAGTCATATTTGAGTAAGGAGAGTTTAGTACATGGGATAACTTGAACATCAAACACTGTTGTCTCCTCCAAAAAAATCTTGTTTACAAATGAGGTAAGTAAAACCAACTGTTTCCATAATCCCAGTTATATAAAAGGCTTAACTCTACCCAAAATGATGCCCCCAAAATTTGCACATACCAGCTCAAGTTCCAGCCCATTAGAAACGATGGCTGAAGAGCAATGACAAGTTACATGTTCTGAAATCTAAGTTTCCAGCTGTGAAGAGGGAGTAGCTGCTTTTCATTAAATTTCCAATCATCTCTTAGCAAGCATTGATGATGCTGCTATTGGCTTGATATTTGTTGAACATTTGTTCAATGTTCAGCTCCCATCTGTTTTTGGCACTTTTCATACCCTTTTCAGTGAATTCTGAATGGGTGCCATTGACGAAATTGGCAATTTTAGGCAATTTTTACATTATATGGTGTAAATGGCTGTGTAAAACCACATATGGGTGTTTTTCACCCTGATCAAATTCACACACCTTCTATGTAGACCTCAAAGAATAATTTAAAATGTGCAAAAAAAAATTTAATTTTATGGCACCTTTAAGTTTACTTTTATACTGAAATGTAAAATAATGCATTGTTAAAGAGGCCGGAGCCTCTGTGGCACGTATTCAAAATATCTCACTGGTCCTAACAAACGGCCTAACGGATGGTTTTAAAATGCTAGTAGATATCTTTTGCACACAGCAGGCTGTGATGGGTCGTTTTGCATGTCAGTCAGTCGGCCACTTCCTGACAAGCTAAGCAGTTCTCAGCCACGTTATATGGTGGGAAGTGTTAGACTCTCTAAAGAAGTCTGGCTTTTAATACTAGTCAGGCGCAATTAGAGAGTCTCTGGTTTGTATGGGGCGGGACTGGGGTAGGGAGCCTCTGACTGGAGATCTGCCCTGTTTTTGATTGATTCCTTTTGAAGGTTCGATGTCGGTGTCCTATAATATAGCACTGCCAACTCAAACCTTCAAGCAGGAGCCCATAGCTAACAGCATAAACTGATTTACAAAGTAAGTTGGCAGCCCCTTTAACAGTGAACTGTAGTTAAGGAGCAGGCTTTAAATCTGAAAATTAATGTACTGTGTACTGCACTGTGGTTTTTATCAGCTGCAGAGAAATAATGCCAGGACAGTGACTTGAAGTGTGTGTGTGTGTGTGTGTGTGTGTTTCTCATGCAGCCTGGTGGCACTCAGACCCTCACGGAGTTTGACGTGAAATGGAGGCACTGGCACGAGGAGTGTGACCGCTGTCTCCAAGACAACTCTTTCGCTAGCAACAGTCACCTAGAGACCATCTGTAAGGTGAAGGACCCTAACTCTGCAGTCTTTAAAACATTCTGTAAAATATTACCATGCTTTTGATCTAGCCAGCAACTCTGACCTCGAGGGGTTAAACAAAAAATTCTTGCTTTGATCATTTGTTCTTTCAGTAAGTCACATAATTCATCCATTCATTCCTTCTCTCTTCAGATTCTGGTTGGGGATGAGGATACAATGTTGGAGCATAAGGAGCTGCTGGGCACCTGGTACCATTTCCTCGTCAGCCGGCTGCTCTTCTTCCACCCGACAGTCAAACCATCTGAGTTACACTATTACGCCCAGGTACAGTCACTACTGCAGACAGATAAAACCAACAGTTCTGCAAAAATTCCAATGTACAGACTTTCCCACTTTTTAAAATCTTGTTGAAACTATTTCTGTGAGTGTAAATGAAACTGTTTGCATGTGCGTTATGAGTATCTGGGAACAAAAACCTTTTACAACATGTCCTTCAAGCAGGTTTTTATTAGTCTGTATGTTTTTAATGTTTGCTGTGCTTTAGTCAAGTATGGACATGTTCCTGGATACGCGGAGCGCCCCCGAGCCTCTGGATAGTATTTTGCTGGCCGCCTTTGAGTTTGATATTCATCAGGTCATCAAAGACTGCAGGTGAGCAAGTCTTACCTGGTCAAGGTACCACATTCAGCCTGTCATTCAGTCTCTGCATTACTAATAACATTGGACGTTTTGGGTCTGATCTCCAGCATTGCCCTCAACAACTGGTGGTTTGTGGCTCACCTGACGGACCTGCTGGACCACTGCAAGCTCCTGCAATCTCACAACCTACAGTAAGAAAGTCACCAGTCACTAGTGTTACAGAAACTGATCAAAGTTAGCTCGTAATTTAAAAGGGTTCAGCTTTTTTGGCAAACCTATTTCACCACAGTGTTAGGATTAACACCAGAAGTAATATTAGTTAACCCAACCATTACTGGTACAGATGAAGCTTAAAGCTGCCATCTTCCTCTACTTATTGTGATAACGTAAACATATAATAATAACATTGTTTCTCGGTACGGTTGGACAAGCTTAACCTAATGGGAAACTGAATTGTATAAATGTTATTTTTGTCAAAACACCTACAGTTTGATTCTGCCCTTCATTTTAATTGTTATTAACTTTTGTGTGCGAGTTTGTGTGTGTGTTTTTGAAAGTTCACATAGTTGGGAATGTTTGGTTGTAGGTAGATTATGTAAATATTGTTAGCATGATGTTGAATTTGTAGCTTTCCATTTCTTATTATATTGAATAGGATTTAATAGTGTTCTGTAACTCACCTAGCCACGCAACAGTATCTACAGATGAACACAGCTGTGGGTGTAGAAGAGATTGCTCAATAACAGTGTTGCCTTTAATCTTTACCCATAAACTTCAAAATTAAAAATAATAATCTTTAGCAGCTTTTTTTTAATGTGGCTTAATTTTGTGTTTTGATTGTAAAGTTTTGGCTCTAACCTGAGGGAGTTCCTGGTGCTGGAGTATGCCTCTGGACTCTTCTCTCATCACAGGTGAGACCGGCGTAAAAAAAAAATAAATATCAACTGCCTCAGAGTCCTCACTGGTGCAGCCCTAGTTTGAAACTGCAGTACATGTTCTGTTCTAGCTGGTCATTCACCTGCTAAACGCTTTGTGTTTCAGTTTGTGGCAGCTAGCGGTGGACTACTTTGACCACTGCCCGGAGTTTGGCCGTGTGTATCTGGAACTGCAGATTGAGCGGGTACCACTGGAGACGGAACGGAAAGCACTGAAAGTGCTTAGGATCTGTGAACAAAGACAGATGAATGAGCAAGGTAACTGTTCACACACTACTAGAGGTCTGAACAGGCACGAACTGTAGCCTGAACTCAACCCCGTCCCTCCACCTCGTCCTCGGTCTGAATGATACTGCTAAATATCGCAGGTATACAGTGCTTTGCTTGCTTACCAAGCACCTTTGTAACTGGAGAAACTAGTATTTTACACATCTGTAATACACTTAGGGCTGAATAATAACAGCTGCTCAGCAGGTATATAACAAATGTTCAACTCTCACACGTTCTAGAGGCAGCCCTCTTGGCAGTTTCCACTGAAAGAAAGGCAACACTACTGTATTCTTGCCACAAGGGGGCACACTAATGTGTTTTTCGTTAATATAAAAAGTGGTGAAGGGAAATACTGGCCAGTGTTTAAGTGTTATGTCGCAGTAGGTATGTGGGTAGCAACATTTCATGCAGTTAGACACACTGCTCAAAAGCCATGGGACAAAAACATTTGGAACTTGGGGTTATACCTTCCCTGTTTGTGTAGAGCAATTGTTGATGTGGTGGGACTACTGAGCTGGCTTATGTTTCATGTTCGTACTAATAAGCAGTTTAGCTCCTGTAACGCTGACAGCCTAGCTAAAACCATCTGATTCTAACATACATGCAAAATAAACTTAAAAGATGTAATGATTGGACATTTATTGTGATCTTAATCTACTGATATTAACAATTTTTGATAATGATAGCCTTATGGGGGCGTATTGCCCATCCCTAAATATATTTACCGTCTTCATCAGTGAATTTAATAGCATTCTTAAACATACCTGGCAGAAAACACTGTCCACCCGTCGCTTATAAATAAACTGTTGTTACTACCGAATGTAACTGTTAACTAAACTGACGCTTATGATTGTATATAGTGATCTCACACTCGTCTGCAGCTGCTCTGCCATCAATTACTTTAAGCTACTGGTGCCACTTTCTTGTGCTGACTCCTTCTAGAGAAGTTTATATTAGAAATTTTGCAAACTGATTTGTGTCAAAGGTGGCGTCCCATGTCGCTGAGATCTTCAGTGCCCCTTGTGCTGCCACTGTTTATCTAAAGATACTGGCTGACAATGTGCAGTAGGTGTGGCCGAAACACCTGAATTCAGTAATTGGGAACAGCGTCCACATACTTTCATTCTCCGATACCTGTCTCACTATGCAACAATAAACATGTATGGGTAATGCAGGAATATCAGGGTTAAAGGAATAACGTGTGTGTGTGTGTGTCTGTCTGTCTTGCAGTGCGCAGTATCTGTAAGATCATGGCTAAGAGGGCTCTCAGTAATAACAGGCTGGGTTCTGCTCTGTCCTGGAGTATTCGAGCTAAAGATGCAGCTTTTGCCACTCTCATCTCTGAAAGGTCAGTTTGTTTGTTTTTTCTATATATTTTTTTCTGGATTACAAGTTCCTCACAATTTATAAAATGTATTACTGTTACAATTTCAGCTATTTAGTCTATAAATGAGTCATGAAACAGCTGAAATCTAGAAGAACGACCACGTCTGAATCAATGAATTCATATTCTTACCTTTTTTGTTTTCCATGTTATCCTATTACGGTTAAAGAGGGAATCCCCAACCAACTAAAACTCCAGCTCAAGTTCTCCCCTCTTCCTCTGTCAGTCATCCCTCATACTACCACCATATGTGGAGGGCACAATCTAAACTTGCACAGTGGCCACAAACTACAGATTAAGGCAGCGTTTTGTTATAATGACTAAGTGCTAAGCTATCAGTCTAACAGAGAGAACAAAAAAATCTTGGTATCTGTCACCCGACTTGAGCCTCCAAGGCATGAAGAATTGCCTGGTAGGATGAAGTTAGTACCCTGCCTAACGCTTGGGCCATCCAAAAAGACGAAAGATGTCAACCTGCTAGAAGGATACATGACAGAAATCAGTAAGGGCAGTAGCAGACCATAAGCACATCTCAAAGTGCAAGACAGACGGGCTACTAAAGAATACCTTCTGGGTTGTAACAGTCTGATTGTTACACAGTGTTTATTATTTTGTTTTTGTAGTGAAATGAAAATAATGTTTTTCAGTCTATTTTGCAAGTTAGTATTATCGATGGTTGCTGAACTGCATCTTGGTTTGTGCAGGTTTCTGCAGGATTACTGTACGAGGGGTTCTTTCTCTGACCTGGATCTGATCGACAACCTGGGACCCGCCATGCTGCTGAGTGACAGACTCACATTCCTAGGTAGCTGCTGTGTGTGTGTGCGGGAGAGAAAGAAAGAGATTGGGAAATAAGTAGCTGTACTAAGATTAAGAATGGAAAGAAGAGAAGCCCATGCTTCATTAAAAAGTGCCCGAGGCTTGTGCCACCTTGTGATCTGCTCCTATTAGCCACAGAGCAACGACAGTCCCTCTCAGCAGAACACGCTGACAAATAGCAAACTACCTAAAGTGAACCCTGCTGTCACATGCCTCGGAAGACACTTTAATAAGCCTCAGCCAGTAAAGGAGTGCAGCACCCGCAGTGAAAATATAATACAAAATGCATTGAGCAGAAAGTACATCTGGCCAATAGATAAAATGTTTGTGTTGTAATTTTAGGTGTTAAAATAAAATGTACAGTGTGAGCGTCGGTTTAAAAAAACACTCACAAAAATTCCCAGTTCAGTAAAGCTCCTGGAACCTGACGGGTGATCAAATCACTGGAGCAAGTTCCATAATGTGTACTATTCTCAGTGAACATTGTTGTGATGTAGGATGGCATACGACCAGAAAGTGCTTTAAAAATAAAAAGAAACCAACGTGTTTCTCGACACACATCAAGAGAAGACCACCCAACCTTTTTATATAAAAAACAGTGATGTGTGCTCTAGGGGTCACCAGTAATGAACCTTAAAGCTGAACCACATGAATAACATGTTAGTGATTTACAGGCGTAGACAGATAAAATAACCTAGCTATTAAATCGTGTGGCCTGAATTATTATTATTATTATTATTATTACTGTGCTTGTGAATTATGGGTTAACTTCTACTAACAGAATATACTTGCAAATTCTGGCCATTCAGGAGGATTATTAGTGGACATTTGAGTAAAAAAAGAAAAAGTATGAAAAGCTGAGAAATTAGAAATCCTTTAAGGCAGGAGGCCAGAAAAGAAGCTTTGCATCTTTACTGTCCTAAATGTGAGATGTAGTGGCCACATGCCCCCACAGGCAGTGTCTGCCCCTGGCTAGGTTGGTGTACAGCTAGGTTGGTGTACAGCTTGAACATTGAACTATTTACAGTGTTGGCCCCTAAAGGAGTTTGCACGTATGTGTCATCCTAAGAACATAGTAAACTCCTGCTGTTGGAAAACAAAATGTCAGTTTTTCTTGTGATTATCATCAGACCTGTGGGTTCTTTGCAGATTTCAGGAGGTTTGCATCTAAAATGCCTGAACTCACTATCCCTTAAATGACCACGAGCTCATCCACTGTCATCCACTGTCACAAAAACAGCCCCAGATGTTTCCTGTGCTTTACAGTCGTATTACAGAGTCCGTTGAAATTCTTCTCCAGGCTTTCTCCACACAGAGTCTACTGTACTTTGGATGTTCTTCTCGGAAACAAACATCATTTTGTGTGTGTGTGTGTGTGTGTGTGTGTGTGTGTGTGTGTGTGTAGGAAAATACAGAGAGTTCCACAGGCTCTACGGTGAGATGAAGTTTACAGAAGCTGCCAAGCTGCTTCTGTCTCTAATGACAGCCAAGATCGCCCCTCGAAGCTTCTGGATGACCCTGCTCACTGACGCACTGCCCCTACTAGAGCAAAAAGAGGTACAGTGCTGACCTTCACATGCCCACCTCTCAGCTTGGCTTTGCTTTGCTTTTCAAAGGCTTCCATCTGGTTTTACTATATATATATATATATATATATATATATATATATATATATATATATATATATATATATATATATATATATATATATTTGTACAATGTATATATATATTGTATATACACTCTACCAGTCACTACCAATTAAAAGTTTTAGAAAACTGCCAGTCAAAAGTTTTACACTACCAGTGATCTAAAACTGTTGACTGGTAGTGTGCCAAACATTTTAGATATGATTGTGTATACAAAGAAAATTTATGTTGTGTAGCTGTTTTGTTCAGTTTTATTGCTGTATTTCTTTTATTCTGTAATTTATTTCTGTAATTGAAAGAATACAAAGACATAATGCAAACCTAGTGGCTCAAGAAAGTTACCTTTTGTGTTTCACAGTTTTAGAATGCATTTATTCAGCACAAGTTATTCTCTGATGTCCACATATAAAGCCTGTGAATGTGGTCCGGGTGAAACAACCCTATGATTTAGCCATAAGAGTTTTCCCTTTTTTAATGAGTAATATAGTCAGATCTGATTTATAATGAGACACCGCAATGATCACACAAAAATAACATGTTGAAATAGACACGGGCAGTAAAACTAAATGAACCTCCATGTAATACACCAGGTCGTCAGACTATTTAGTTGCTGACCCAACTAATAATAGGTGTAGACTTCTATGGAAGGGTTAACGAAGAAGCCTTTCAGCAATCTGCACAGTGCTGGAAGAGTTAGATAGCATCCAGCTGCTCCTTTATGCTATAGACTGCACCTCCTTTGTAGGCAGTTTTCTTTGACAGCATCAGCAGAAGTCCTTATCGTTTTACCTTCTGACTGTATTAGTCTCTTTTTGTCGAGTGCTGATGAATAACCATTTCAGAAGTGCAGGGACAATGGAGTGACAGTGATGATCTTGGATTAGATCACCTTTTGTGCATACCTATATGGAAGGCATGACAACCAATTTGAACAGTTTTAATCTGGGCTAAAAGTTTTAATCAATCTAAATTGGTACGCCTGATTTGAAAGCTTACATTTTGCAAGATTGCTCACATTAAGCCCAACTTAAATTGATCACGCATGTTTCAGAATCATACTTACTGGACGAACAACGACAACATACTTTGACTAATAACTGGCAAATTTGCTTGCGCCAATACTTTTTAGTTTGTTTCGGTGACTCTCTGATTCACGCTTGCTGATTTTTTGTTTCGTATGTTTTTAAATGTGTAGGTGATTTTCTCAGTGGATCAGACTCATGAACTCATGTTCTGTCTGGAGGAGCTGACCTCAGACAACAGCGAGACCAAACCAGAGCGGCCAGCACAGGTAAAGATAAAGACTTTAAAGAGCACATCATAGTTCCTATAAACCATACTGTGAACATTTTACTTACCACCAGTGAGCGTACATGTGTCTAGTGGTGAAATCTGGAAAAAGTTTTCTTTCTATGTCATTTGAACACCGCTGCTTACTTTTAATGATGTTTAATGAAAGTTTAATGATGAATGGACCAATAAAAATGCTCCAAAATTACTTGAAATAAACCTCTTTACATTAACTTACATTGAAAGTTAAGAATGTTTGTGGCCTCTCCTGTAAAGATGTTGTTTTGGAGATATTTGTTTTAGGCCAAAAAATCTTTTTACAAACTTGCAGTAAAGCAATGTCTGGCGGTATATCAATCAAAGTCTTATGTAGCAAATCACTCCTAATAAGCTTGTGCACATCTTAACCATTTAATTATTCAGAATTATTCAGTGAACTTTCCTTTAATGTATTGAAATAAAAAATCTTGACCAAAACTAAAATTTAGGACATGGTGCCATGCTGATCCAGGAAGACAAAGTTTTTATTATTTGCCATTGTGTTCATGCTCTTGACTTCACATAAATAGTTGCCATGTTGTGAAAGAAAACGGTACAAACTAAAGCAGGGTGAAGGCAACAAACTGCTATTTCTCATTTTCATTACCATTCACAATTTGTTTCATGTAAGATTTTGGTACTTCATTGTATACCTGTTTTCAGTACATCATTAGAAAATTTTCAGTAGCTGGAATTGCATCATTCCTACATTCCTTATTATCACACACACAATGCCACAGTACATGAACTGGTAAATGTATTTAGTTAGATAATGTTAAATCCTCGCTGTACTCAAAGAGCTAAACTGTCTGTAAAAAAAATGGAATGAGATGAACTCATATCTATTAACTGTTGGTGTGTTTCAGGATGAAGACATTGAATCCACAAAACTGGAGCTGTTGCGATTGGCTCTTGCCCGAAACCTAGCGATGGCCATAGTGAAAGAGGGAACAGTCGAGGCATGAACGCACCAGTTCCAGATACATTCATACACACACACACACACACACACACACACACACACACACACACACACACACACACACACACACACAAAGCTCTTACACTCTCCAGTTCCATACATTTTAGCAAGTTCCATTCTGTACATATACAAGCTGATCAAGTGGGATTTAAAAAAAAGTTTGTAATTTGATAATAAATGTTTTGTAATTGTTTGCAAAACTCTTAAGCTTTCTGATCATTCATTTGAAAGTGATGTGCTTCCTTATTTGATGTTTGATTCAGTAGAGACTTAGATTCACACGGGAAAACAAACACATTAATCTAGTTTGTTCACTGTAGCTTTATAAAAATGGTTTAAACAGTGTGTAATGGTTACAGTTTGATCAAAAGAAAGTAAATGTACACATTTTTCTTCTTCGTCAATTAGCCAAGACACTAGTTTTGCACTTGAGTTGTCAGGCTTGATAAGTTATGGAAGCTTAAATGCCACAAGTTAGGATTGTGCTTAACACTTTACTCCCATGGAGTCAGAAACTGGGAAATGGCAGATGTCCTGTACCTGGTAAACTGCACTTGACCAACTCAGGAATCTAGATGATATACCAGTGTACCAAACATGACCTTTACCATGATCTTTCTCCTGCTCTGTCTGTAAAAACAGTAAACTTGGTGGTGAATGTGGAAGAAAATAGAATTGATGCAGTCTGGTGTGATGTGTGTGCTTTTTAATGTAATGAACTCAACACTCAAATAGGTTTTGGTCATATTACTAGTTGCCCATCTGTTACCACCTTACCTAAATGCAGCATAGGTCATCATATATTTGGCTCAAAGTATCTCAGGTTGTTAAATAATCTTAAATAGACCTCCCTCGAGGTTTCTGACACTGTATTGTATGCATGTTGTAAAAGTAGACAAAAGTACATTGCAAATTTAGTCAATATATCTAATATTTCTTACTTTGTAGTAGTTCTTTCACAATTAAACCTGCATCAGACATGTTTTACTTGTTTTTAATTATTTTAGTAAAATCTGCACTATATTAATGGAAAATTTGGCTTCTATCAAACATCTGTGAACAGAATTATCTGGCAATAGAGAGAGAGGATTAAGTTTAAAGGTTAAGATTAAATTCACAAAATGAGAATTACTAGATGTATTTATTAGATTTGATATAATTTTACTTGCCAAAATACATTTGCTGTGAAACAATATTATTACTGTATGTTATACAGTGTTCTAAAACACACAAGTGTGCTCCTACGTCACCCTGCTAGCCAACATGGGCATTTACATAACAGAACTGACAGTTAGTCTTCGTTGGCCATGATTTAATTACACATAAATCACTGAATCATCACAAAGTCATCAGATATTTGCTTGATGGTAATGCAAATTTGTAACCTGGCAGCAATAAGCTTTCATTACTTGCTAGCTACATTAGCCTCATAGCTCTGGTGCAAACTTCGGACAGGAGTGATCAGCTACAGTGGAGGGCGGGGGGCTGTGCGAAACTGATTTTAAGCTGAACCACTGCTTTAATATTTTACAGTTTCATGATGCACACACACCACACACATACCTTTAAGATCATGCTGAGCTGCTGGCCTGTGAAAGAAATCTGACTGCACACCTGTTTGCGTTAGAGAGACATTTTAATTCTGCATGCAGCTGAACAGATTGCACTTATGGACCATATACTGTACAAGAGTAAAACTCTCACATGACGCAAGCACATACAGGACAGACAGACATACATTAATCTGTACATTACTAACTCTTCTGTCCTCCTCAGAAACCCTCAACCAGTAGTGTTAATGCATGGTCCTGACAGACCTCTGCGCTGTGCAGTTTAGTGTTTTCCCTGCTGCAGCAATCACTCTGTATCTCTTGGACGTCAGTTCTTTACTTACTGATGTGAGAATGTTGGGTGTAATTTAATTAAGAATTACTTCGCCTTGTAGTTAGTCTGATGAAAGTGAACATTCTAACGTTTCACTCTCTACCACATTTGTGTTTGTTTGCAGAACAGGAAGTGTCAGAGTACTGTGCAAAAGTTAGAGACCCCCGCTCATTTTAAATGCCTACTAAAAAGCCATTAAGTACAAGTTATTCATTATTCAGCAGCAGAGGAAGCATTCAGTATTTAGCGTGTCTTTTCTTACAGCTCCCATTCTTTCCAGTAAACTTGTTTCCACTTTTTTAATGATATCTAATATTTTTTCACACCTCCAAAGTTCAGTCCTAGAAGGTCAATTACATTTTCTTCTTCGCACCCTACAAAAAACTCCAAACATTCAGGGACATTCAGTCCATTTTTCTGAGAACAGCAGCAGCAGCAGGTTTTGTTTTGGTCTGATTTTTCTCAGTAAGGGCTTCTTGCTAGACACACATCCCTTAAGATCTATGTTGTCTACTTAAAGTTGAAGGTTGGACAGAAATTCCTGGAGATCTTCGGACCTGAAGCAAGAGTGCAGCTTTTTTCTAAAATACTAATTTTAATGGTTTATGTCCTATGTCTATATTTTATATAGGGCCAAAACTCACAGATTGTTTACATTGCAAGGGAGACGCCACCACTGATTATTTTGCGTTCTGAAACACACACACAGTTCTGCAATGCTCAGAATTGCTGGAGTAATAATCTACTATTCAATTATTTTAATAAAATAATGAATGAATAACTTGTAGTTAATGGCCATTTAAAAATAGAATATATTAAGGCTGATCTCCAACTGCCCAGTACTGTACCTCTCAACACAGAGTAAATGTAATTAATTCCATAACAAACTGTAATTATTGAATTAATTGGGTAATTTATACAAGTGGTGTAGGAAAGCAACTGAACTGTAGACTTTTAGGAGTAGTGGCTTATGTGTGAATTGGGAAAACACTGAAACTGGAGCCAACATGTGCTCTTTAGGAGGCTTGTTTTCAAGTTAAGGAAGAGAAGTGAAGAAAAAAGCAAAACATATGATGGAAAGAAACAATTTGTATTCTCTCATTCAGCAGGAAACAGACAAACAATGTTTGGACTTTCTCTTTGAAGAGGAAATTCAGTGTTTTTTTCAAAATGTCTACATACTTCCAAGATTCATTCAGACATCTCATTCAGGTTTAATGTGAAACGAGGGGTAGTGATGTAAACCAAGCGTCATGTTGTACAACATAAATGCAGCTGTTTTCTTTATTATCCAAAGTGTTCCGTGAACTTTTACATGTCTTCAGTTTGTGTGTAATGTTGGTGATGGTAAAGGAGTGTTACATCTGGGCACTATTAAGCCCTTACGACGCCCTGCGTGCACCTTTCTGGCACTGATGGAGTTTTAGGGTGTTAGAACAAAAACAGCATATGAACAATCTCTTGGGCATCAGGCGGCATATGTCATATAATAACTTTGTCTCAGGGAGTTTTAGAGAGTCAGACGTCTGGTTCCCATCACTACCACTATGAGCAGTGACTCAGTGTTTCCCTGAAACAGAGCTGTTCACATGATTGACCTTTAAATCAAACAGAAATGTTGAAACATCTATGGAATTCCTCCTTAATTACAATTCCTTTTTTCACTTGCACCACAAGGTAGACTGAAACATCACACTTACAATTCCAGCCACACACACACACACACACAAAAAAGAAAAGAATGACATTTTCGCTTGCATAGTGCCCTCATACACGGTATTAACCAGTTTCAGTTGCTTCTGTTGGATTTTATTTCCTTTATTGTTTTCATTATATTTCTTAGTTCCTTAACTGTGACTAACCACTAACAACAAGGACAGTCTAAATGGCCTTCACCACCAAAGCTTCAAGTACATCAGTCAAAATGGAACTCTCAAACTTTAAAGTCTGGGTCTCCACGAATGCTTACTGAAAAGGGGTCCTGGGAAGGGGCAGAATCTGCACACAGATGCAAACAAATGTAATTTAAGAACGCACCATGAATCTGACATAGACTTCTCTTAAGACCTTTCTCAGGAACAAAAAACTGAAGATACAGTGTATATTTTATGGCTGAAATTGTACAAGTGATGCCAGGAATACTGAGCTATTTTTGGTACGTCATACAGGCAAAAAGAAAAAAAAAAAATATATATATATATAATAATAAAATGAAACTTAGATTCAGGGATGCACTTTTTTTTCTTTTAAACCTTCAGGGCTTCTGCACCAACATGCTGCAACACTACTGTTATAAATCTGCCTGTGCGCTTCATAGACAATGTCCTTTCTGACACAGTATCTCTGCCAAAGCAAATACCGAGTTCGCTTAAACTTTCTTTTGTTGGAGAGTTAGTAACCACTTTACACATAACACAGCGCTCAAAACAAGCCTGGAAATGTGTTGAAATGATATGTAGCACATCTGATTTCTACTCATGTAGAATCACTCTCTCTATGCTCGTACTGTATAAACTCGCCTCTGTGACCTCTAAAGGTCACATCATAGCATGATATAAATACTTATGGAACCTTATGTAAACTTAAGAGGTTAGGAACTTTCATCCTGAATAGCAGTCATACTCAAAAACAACTAAAAAACAAAGTGTTCTGTCAGCAGCAATTAACATATTGCACTGTACATTAATAAATAAAAGATGGTCCATCTGAAAGTAAACATAGAAAACTAAAACTGTAATTAAACACTGGATAAAAAATGTAATAGCTTGCTGCTTTGCATTTGCTAATTTCTAAGCACATACAGGGTCTTACTGTAAACAGTCCTGACGACCTCTACATTCTTTAACGGAGCTAAAGCGATATCTGTGCAAAACAAATCTAATACACAACCGTCCCTTTAAGACAAGTGGTTTAGTTTTGCACTGGAGCTGTGAGGCTAATGTAACTACCAAGCAATGGAAGCTTATGGTCACCAATTAGCGTCATGAAAACCGCATGCCTAATATCATCAGACACTCACTCGCCTCAGTCTGGGGTGAGTTATAAAGTCATAGCCAATAGCCTGGCTTCTGTGTGGTTTCCGACACTGTATCCCATAGTTGTCTATTGAGACATCACTGTTTCAGCTATGGAAATAAAACGTTCAGCCATTTTTAGACCTGACAATGTCATACTGTATCAGAAACCACATAAGCAAGTTTGTTCGAGATTACTTAACAACTCAGCATAGTTTGAGGCAAGTATGTGATTTACAAAGGCAGGCAGTTTGTACAGTGCCTGTTGGTGAATGTTGGTGTAGCTTCCACTACTGGTTACCTACAAAGGTTTCATAGCTCCAGTGCAAAACCTCAAAACATGTCTCGGCTTGTTGACTACATTTGGAGTAAGAGGGAAATTAGGTCAGCTTGATTTTGCGGCACAGTATCGCTTTCGAGATCCGGGTTCTAAGGTGAGGGAGTCTCGTCTCTCTTTAAACGCAATGCAGCTTTAATGCTTGTTTTTAAACCTTAAACAATACCTCGCACTGTTTTTGACCCCCAGGAAACAACAGGTCAGAGGGTGGGGTAGCAGTGTTTGAAGCGATTTAAATGCATTGAATTTATAATGTTTCAGTTCATTATAATCAATTATAATATTCTTTAATAAAGTACGCACTAATCTGTTGGCCAAATTAAACGTCTCAAACGCATCACTCTTTTTAAGCCTGGATTCAGTCTCACAAAGCACGATCAACTTACACAGCATTCCTGAAAGCCAAGAAAAGTTTGTTTGAAGGAAGTTAACAATTTTCTCGTTTTTCTCGTTTTCTCGTAATCCAGGTTAGCAGAATGGTTATGACAAACTGCCTTGTGAAAGATGAGTAGCTGAGAGGCTCATTTATCAAAGAAAAAAAATCGATCTACGTAAATATGTAGAAAGTACAGCCCTTATAACAGTCAAAGGCATCACTGTCACCATGGTTACTGTAGTAATCTGTCTTAATGGAGTATTATTTGCTTTATATTCTTTGCGTTCCCTCCACTGAAAAACTTTTTCACGAACAAAGCTGATTGCTGTCCCTGTAAAACATGAACCAATGTTGTAAAACAGAAAATTCAGGGTTTTCCAGCTTTAAAAGTTAGCTGGCAACATTTTATGATTGGGGTTAACAGCTTGTGCGCGTGCACAGAATCAATGACGTTTATGATGAACAGCTAAATGTGTGGTCGAGCAAAAAAGAAAGGAAATCTCTGTAGAAATTAAAGCATTTATGAATGTCAAATAAGCAACGCTGTAGCTGCTGCCACTGCATTAGTGCTATATTGGAATAATAATGGCTAACTATTACACTATTGGTCAGAATCTCTGCCTTGATTGGCTATGGAGGAGCCATTTGTGATCCACAACCCTAAACTTAACCTGCCTGGAGTGGGTCAGGTGTGCAGCACCATGATGATGTGTCCCAGTAAAAATTAAACCACAAGTCTCACAAGTAGGTGTGTAACGATACACTCATCCCACGAGTCATTTTGATTTAGGATACCGTGTCCATGATCCCTTTTTTTTAATGATGCTTTAGCTGGGAGACAGGAGGAGTAATGGAGCGAGGTGCTGACGGGAGTGCACTGGTACCAATTTTGGTGTGTAGTTGCTTAAGATGGCATAATTAATGAAACATCCATTTTAAACGATTCATTGTCGCACCTTCATGATACACAGTGTCCCAGCTTTGCATCACAGTATCACGACTTTACAAAGCACTGTTACAACCACTCACAAAAAAGAAAAGATTGGCAAACTTTAAGCTCAGTTTAATCTAAAGTCAAAGTTCTACTGCTTCATGAGTTGGTCCCTAAGCAATCATTACTCCATTAAGCAATTATTATTTCTCCAGTAAGAACTAGCAGTGTCGATGCCGACATCAATGTTTTCTCACCTGTATGAACGCTTTACGTCCTGCAAATTTATGTACTATGATTTCTTTTCCTTCTTGAAAAAATAGGCCACTTGACGTCTCGTCACGATTTCATGCAACTGGCTGTTCGTCATTTGCGTCATTTGCTGAAATTTTATCATTGCTTAATTATCTAAACCTGGTTAAACCAAGAACGTTGTTTACCGTCATTGTAAAGTAAGTTAACTGCAGCTGCATTTGTAAGTTTTGTAAAGCTAAAACTTAAACTGTAATCCTGTCTAAGTTGTATATGCTTCATGACACTGTCCAAGGCTTTTGTAAATACTCTGTAAGTAGTCGCTCTTATCTCAATTCTATATTAAGTATTTTTGACAAATAATTCTGATTCAGATCAAATGATGCACTGAATTGTTTTCTACAGATTTACAATCCAATCGTTGTGAGGTCAGCGATTTCACACCCCTAGAAACAAGTCATAGCTGCAAGAAGCACACTACACAAATCTGGCTTTGCTCTATAAACTCTGACGGAGAGAGAGAGGGAGAGAGAGAGAGACCAGTAGCAGCACATGGTTATTTTCAGTGTAAGAGTCTAATGCACACTGCGATTGATGAGTTGCATTAAACAGCAGTAAGTTCATATCTGTAGTCAGCAGGAACATCTCGTTCTTTGTGCAGTGACTCCAGCCAGCCACCTCAGTTTTGTGCGCCATGTGAGGCTCTGGATTAGCATTAGCATTTTAGCTCAGAGCAGAGAGATGTACGGGGCCTAATCTGATCACGGATAATACTGGTCATATTCACAGCTTTAATAAGATGCTAAGGAAGAAATAAATAAAGACGTTTTACGGTTGGCCTGGTACAGAGATTGGAACAACACGTCGTCTCTCGTCTCACCTCTGGCGGAGCATGTGTGTTTGTGTGTGTATGGTTCTGGTTCTGGTTTTGGTTCTGGTTCTGCAGTAGCAGATGCTGTTTTGGATCTAGAGGTTTCCCCATCTCTCGGCTGGGGGGAACTGATCCACCTCCCCAACCTCACAATACTGCCTCTCGCCCAGCAGGAACATCAGCTTATAACGCAAACGCACCTTCTCCTGAAACACACACATACATAGGGGTCAACCACATCACCCTGCCAAGAACTTTATAATAACACCACCATAAGTATACGGTCACTATTCTGATATCTAAACCCATATCTCTGCGTACCTCGTTCATAGGAGCAGTTCAATAACGTTATAGTGAATGTACAGTCAGTATTACAGTCAGCAATTCAGTCATGGTGATTCATTCATAATAATTTGATGTGAAATGGTTCACTCTAGAGGAACTTACTGACCTATATTTACTCTACAATGGTGATAGAAACCATGGATGGATGGAGAGATGGAGTATTACATGTAGTATTGCATGTTTTGGGCAAATTTATTAGCCCCATTTAACTCAATTTAGTACAACACAGTATGTAACAACTGAATACAAATCAGTTTGACCTGTTGATGGTTTTTATGCCATTTTTATGCAGCACTGCTTATACCTTTTTCTGTCTCTGAACTGATAAGATATCTGAACAAAATAAATATTTCTACAAGATTTTGGAGTGTGTCTGTAAGAATTTTTGCTCACTCAGCCACAAAAGTATTTGTCACACTGATGGTGGATTAGAGGGCCTGACTTGCAATGTCTGTTCTAGTTCATCCCAAAGGTGCACTATGGGGTTGAGGTCAGGGCTCTATGCTGGCCAGTCAAGTACCCCTACATCAAACTTAGGCAACCATGCCTGTATGTGCACTGGGACCACAGTCATGCTGGAACAGAAAAAGGTTCTTCCTCAAACTGTTCTTACAAAGTTGTACGTATAATTGTGCAAAATGTCTATGTATACAGAATCATTAGGATTTGTCTTGGCATTCACCAAACCCAAACACATTTATCAGACTGCCAGCCAGAGCAGCCTGATTTGTCCAGCACTACACTCGAATTCAGCAAGCTCTTTAGACCCATTCTTTCACAAATGTTTGTAAAGGCAGACTGTATGGCTGAGGGCTTGTTTATATACACTTATACTATTTGGGACTGAATGATACCTGAATTCAGTGATTAACAGTTATGTCCCAATACTTTTGTCTATATAGTACATATGGGGTAGACCCTAGTGTCTTAGTGTGTATTTGTTTGTGTATATGACTGTAGCTTGCCTTCAGTGGGTTAGCCAACAGCATGACTTGTGTGATGGAGGAGGGGGGCAGGACAGGGTTAAAGGGTGCAAGCTCTGCTCCTGACGGAGACTGAAGCTTCACCTTCATAGACTGAAAGACAGGGAGAAAAAGAGATACAGGAATAAAGAAAAGCCAGCATTCTTTGTGTGAAACCTTAGTTTTGTATACAAGTTACAGATGGCTTTGTGTCCGATTGTGTTTGTTTGTTGTCATATATATTTTTTAGAACATTAATCAAACATACACAATCAAGAAAACAGCCCTGACTGCGTAAAGTGCTTTTGAAAAAGGCTTATTTTTTAGAACTGAAGAGCTAAACTCATCACTGGCGTAAAACATACACTGTATGTCTAAAAGTTGGCAAATACCTGATCAGCCAATGGTTCTCCTGAAATCAAGAATATTAACAAATGATTCTCTTCTACTTTGGTGCAGGAACAGTCTCTAATCTTCTGGAAAAGACTTTACACTAAATGTTGGAACATCGCTGTGTGGATTCAGTTGCATTCGGCCACAATAGAATTTGTGATGTTGGATAATTAGATCTGGATTAGATCTTAGATATTGGATGGAGATTGATCAATTCAGAGGATGGAGTTCTATTGCTCCACGGCCCAGTGCTCTAGCCGACCCTTGCTATTGGGCATGGAGAGGTTAGGCTTATGTGTGGCTACATTCTATCAGCAAATATTTCTATATTATAAAGAATAAACATATTTCCGTGTGTGTGTGTGCGTGTTACCTTTGGCACGGCTGCCTGCAGCACTATGTTCTGCACAGGTAATGGAGCAGTGTTGAGCATGGACACCACAATGACCAACACGTCAGGTCTGCCTGGGGGACAGTCTGTGGCGAAGTGCAGCAGGACGCGAACTCCATCTTTATCATAGGCCGTCACAGGCAGAGCCTTACCTGAGGACAGTACATCACTTCATGTATGTCATTTCAATATATGTTTATAACAGATAACATCACTACTGTGAGTGAAGTTGTGAGCTAGAATAGCTTTTTCCATACAATTAAGCAATGTGTGAAGTTTACAGCTTTAGCTTTGCACTGTAATCCTCTCAAGCTTATATCCCACCAAATAGCATAATGCAAACTGCATCTCTATATTAACACACACTTGCCTTAAATCATGTTGAGACATTTAATGGCATTTTGATCAGCTATTTAAATTTCTGTATGACTCGAGATTTACGTAATTCATGAAGTTTAGATCTAAAATGGTCCTTTTTGTAGAAGCTTACAGACTCGAATTCCTTTACAGTGGAAGCACTAGAAACCAGGGCTTGCAATGTCTACAAGGATTTTTTATGTCTATGTTTACATGTAAAGTTAATTATGGTAAAATAGTGAAAGGTAGCTTTAGTGCGAATACATGCTTCAGATGTTTCATGATAGATTTACACCAAACCACTTTAACAATAACATTTAAATAATGCTAAATTTTTAGGAAAAAAAGAAAAAAGGAAGTTATCTCACATAGAGTGCGTCCAAAACCGCCTACTTGCCTAATACTCAGTAGGCGAAATCAGTAGGCGAGTGCTGCTAGTATGTCCAAATACATAGCAGGCATTGAGCAGTAGGCGAACGGTACCTACTGAATCGGCAGCCATTTTTAAGGACGCGACCGCAGCACACTGTGTTATTCCATGATTTACTTGGAGCCACAGATGAATTCAAAGTGGAGGAAAAAAACAGTGAACAGCTACAGCTAGTGAACTGCCACTACAGAAGTTAGAGCTACTTCTGAGGTAAAAAAATAAATAAATAAATTATTCCTCCAGATTAGTCTTCTCAGAGCTACAGCTAGACATTGTGTGAATACATATTCAGACAAAACGAGGCTTTTAAATGAATAGCAGGACTTTTACGATGGTGGACTGATGTCTTGCGTTGCAGGACGTTGGTAAGATGGTGGACGTAGTATATCCAAGATTGTTTGGCTACTAAAACTCCCCTACTGAAACTGTCTACTACTCTACCGCTCGAGCAGTACCTACTGGCTCCATTCTGGTACCTACTGACTTGGTAGTCAATTTCGAATGCACCCATAGACTTGCTTCCATGTTTCTGACACTATGCATTGCTGCTTGAAAGTTTGTGAACACATTATTAATTAGTGAATTTCTACATAAACATCATCTACAGTATAATCAGATCTTTATTTAATTCATACCACAAGATAAAACGAACCAAATAAAACAAATAACACAAAGTAATATAGTTTTCCTGCATTTACTGAACAAGATAATCTAACATTAAATGTCTTTGTTGGCAAAAGTATGTGAAACTCGGCTTTCAGGAACTGCTGTGAACTTCTTGAGCAGCAATAACCTCGACAAACGGTTCCTATAACTGTTCATCAGCCCAGCTCACTGTCTTGGAGGTATCTTGGAGGTATCTTGACCTACTCCATCTTACAGAAATGCTTTAAAAGTATTATGCTAGTGGTCTTTCTTGCCTGAACACCACATCTTAGGTTCTGCCTCTACATTTCTATTTTTAAAGGTCTGGACTTAAATGCAACCTTTCAAAACATTTATTCTGCTTCAACCATTCTGTGCAGACTAACTGGTGTTTTTAGGGTCGTTGTCTTTCTGCAAAAGGTTAAAGTTCAGCTTAGAGATGGATGTTCGTATAATCTGTACAATTTCCATTTATTTTCTTGCTACAATCTGAAATCATCCATCAAATCAAAGCAAGCTGTCCTGCTCCCACAGCAGTAACACAGCCACAACCATGTCTTATCCATAACTGTTTCATTAGTCCACATACATTTATTTCAGTAGTCTTCTGGCTCATTCAGGTGGTCTTTAGGAAACTTTGAATGGGCAGAACTGAACAGTATACACACTATACTTTTCACTTTTTCTGTTCTGCCTCATTGAACATTGATATTAGCCAGTGTAAGGGAAGCCTGCAGACATTTGACATTACCCTTGGGTTATGTCGGTGGATCGGTTATGTCCAAACAAATTTTTTGATGCTAATGTTTTTTTTTTATAGCGTAGGGTCAGTTACACTCCCTAGTGACTTACTATCAATTAATTTAACCTCCTGTCCCTACGTACATATATCAAACTGATAATTCTTAAGAGTTTACTTATTTTAAGCAATAAATATTTTTTTTTGTTGGATTACTTTGTCCAGTACATGGTTAACTGTTAACTGTTGGTGTTATTTGTCTTATTGCATTTTATTGTTATGACTTAAAAAGAGATCAGCATTTTCTGAAATCGTACATAAATGTAACTTTTAAAAATATTAAGACTTCACAAACTTTTAGGCAGCACTTTGTGACATACTAATTGACAAAAAAAACTGTATAAAGAGCTTTAGGCATCAATTGTGCTTTTACAGATGAAAACTATAGATTACTGTATGACACAGAAATAAGAATGCAGTTTGCATGCGTAACTAGCCCTTCAAAAGAATGTATAACAAACAACTATATAGCAGACAGGGTGTATGAGTGCACACTCACTAGGCCTGATAGAGTCCAGTGGGACATGGACGTTGGATAGTGATGGCTCCGGGCCACGGACGGGGCTTCCCTGCAGTGAATGCAAAGGCGAGAGAGGTGGGCGGAACAGGGGACTGCCCGGTGCAGAGTGACCAGCCTGGGCCTGAGCTCGGGAGAGGGCGGGAGAGCCTGGTACTGGAGAGCTGATGAACGGGTTAGAGGAGGAGAGCGGGGCAGGCATGGAGCCAACAGCAGCACCAGGGAAACCGAAACTACCACCAGCAATGCCACTTTGACTGGAAGCGCTAAACACAGACATTCAAAGTCAGCTCAACTTATAATTCTTCTGATGTTATGCTAATCAGCTAACCTAGGCAACTTTGCAGTGCAAAATGTAGCACAATGGCTAATGATATATCTAAATATCTAAAACGATGCACATTGTTAGTAAAAAAAAAACCCGTTAATAATCATAGAAGTAAAATATCAGTAGTAAAATATAAATATAATTTTACTTTCCAGTTTTTCAAAAGGTAGACTACATTACATAATGTTCAGCTCGTACAGCATATCTGCTTAATCTGCATATCATACCCTATATCTTTTAAATCATTGTAGATTTTTAAAACAACTTAGCATCAGAGCTGTACAATGCTCATTCGCTTGTTTCTACATTTTCCTCTATCAGCTATGTTTATAAATGTAAATTTATAAATGTAGTGCACAGATTAGTTACAGTTACATAAACTAAATGGTGTTACTTCTTTGTATTTTGTTTCTGCGTTACTGCATCTCACATCAGGCAAGTACATCAGTTCTTCATTATAATTTGGCTAACTGTTCTGAATTGCAATGATAATTATGAACATAACTTTATTAAGAAGTTAGCTTAATCTTAATCTTAATGTATTATAAATTAAAACTAAGCCTGTAAATTGTACTTAAACACAACTAGTTACTATAACGGTACCCTACTAATACCTGCTTACTACCAATCTGCCAAGTGATACCAATACTGATAACATTGTAATTGCTTTGTCTTGCTATAAACTGTAGAGCCCATCAGACAGTATACAAGTATATAAGACAACAGAATACATCCCAATAAGCTACAGGAACTGACTCACCCTTTCACCTCTCCGAAGTGCATCATAGTAATGTCCTGCAGTCCCTGACTGACTGCAGTAGGTTGTGCAGAGTTTGCTGTGGTGTGTGTTTGAGGGAACGCAGCGCTTGGTGCTGCAACACCAGCAAACAAGTCCAGCCCAGTATCAGGAGCCTGGCAAAGAAAGGAGAGATGTGTGACACTTCAGAGGAAGACATATCAGCAAGTCTATTTACAAAAAGGCCCAATTTAGCCAGTCAGATTTCTTAAAGCCTGAATTTTATGTGTACTTTTACACATAAAATGGTAAAATAGTATAGATCTAGGTATCTAGGTATAGATACGTTGATTATTCAACCACATCAGTCTGAGAAAAAAATGATGATGATTTAGGCATGCTAACTGTTTATGTAAGCTTTTATTACGGGCTTGCTACATGTTTCTATAACGCTGGAGCCTACATTTATGTCAAACTAGTACTTGTTGCCAAATTAGAACTTTACTAAACCACCACCGGTTGCAGGATTCAGGCATGCTGTTTAGACAATGCAAATTGGTAAGATAAATGTTTTAGTGATTCTACTTTGTAGCTCAAGATTCAACCTTAAGATCTATTCAGATTGTACTGACCCATCCATCTATAATAGCATTTGTACTCTCTCCATCTCCTCAATGATTATCTCTCACATTTAGATACTTGCCCTCCATACCACAGGAGAAGAAAGTATCTAGCAGGTTGTATTATTCATATAACTTTCCAGCATATGGCAACATTAACCTGGAGACTCATGGACATGCAAATCTAGACGAGAGTTAAATTATTAGTACATTCAAAGTTTAGTGAAAAACTGTAGATAAAGTGGTCTGTAATGTTCTCAGGGGAAAAGGGGGATGTGTTAATCCATATGGAAATAAAGTTTCGGAGTAACATTTGGGAAAGAGAAAAATCACACCCAAATCTTTTTGTAAGAATAATTAATTAATAAATTATTTTAAGTTTTAAGATTAATAATGTTTGTGTCATATGGTTTCTGTCCAAAGAAATCATTTTGGTTCCACCAATTTACAGTGAAAGTTAATGTTTTTGGCCTCTCCTGTTAAGTTGCCATTTTGGAGATATGTGTTTGTCTTTGGATAGAGACAATATATTAAAGACTGGGTTAAAACACTGAGATGAGACTTTTGTCAGGTTTAAGCGCCTCATCCTATAACCCATGGAGAACCCTATGGGAACGTGACCTTACCACATCTTTTATTTGAAATTTCAAATTCATTTATTGTTTATATGTATGTCTACAAAAATGTTTCCCAGCATGTCCAATTTATGTTTTAAATGTAAAAGTGAAGTGTTATGCATATGTTTTGGAACGGTGAGAAAGTTCTTAACTATTGGTAGGACATTCATACAGAAGGTGTTCAAACTGGATCTTGAACTGTGACCTTGTACCTACTTTTTGAACTTATACCCTGATATCTTGAATACTGACACTGTTTATGCATTGAACACACTTCTGTACTTGACCAAAACATGCATACTATTGCTATGGTTTAAATCTCAGGTGCCATCAGTTAGGATGTGGTTTACACAGATAACTTAGTTTTTGCCTTTGGAGAAACTAACATTTGATGTGCATCATTACTCTGTATATGTATATGTTGTTTGGCCTGATATGTAATGATTTTAGTCTATTATAAACATGTATCCCTGGAAAAAATCCAATAAAAATATATATATATACTGAGATATAGTTTCCAGGGTATATGTAAATGTTCCTAAAGCACGCAGATGGACAATGCTGCACCTGTAAGGACGTCCACTGGTTTGATATTTCATCTAGCTTGGGTCTGCTGGGCACTGGAGGAGGATCATTTAACCCTGCCGATACAGAAAATAAAAAATTAACATTATTTATTATCAGTACAGGGCTGAAGGTGTGTGCATACATATCAGTGCAGGTACAATCTACACCTGTATGAGAAACAGTACCGAAGAGAATGAATCACCTAAGGACAGAAGCTCATCATCAAGCAGAGAGAGCGCGGCTGAATGCTCGGCAGCCTTGTGGTTGGGACTGCTGGTTTGACTGCCATGGCCTCCATGAGCGCTGACCAATCGTCGCGGAGGAGGCGGGAGCACAGGGATGCTTGCGGCGAGCGGATTGGTGGAGGACGTATTGGAGATCGGTGGGGTCTGAGCTGTTTGAGGGGGACAGGGTTCATCCAGGCCAGCCAGATCAATCAATGTGCCTGTTGTTTCACATCCTGAGAAAAAATGAGGGAGAGAGACAGAGAGAGAAAAACAGAGAAAAAGAGGGGGACAAAGAAAGATTGAACGCAGAGAGAAAGAGAGAGAAAACAAGAGCAGAAAAAGTGAGAGGAAAGGGGAGTGAAAGACAGAACAAGAGCAGACAGTGAAAGAAAGGAAGAGAGAAAAAGTTAGCACGGTAAGAGAAAGCATGCAAGAGAGAAAAAGAGTGAAAGAAAGAGCGAAAGGAGTGAGAGGAGAGCAAGTGATAGAGAAAGGGAAAGTGATGGAGTAAGATTGAACGTTGAAAGAGAGAAAAACAATAAGATATGAGAGAGAAAGACAGCAAGGAAAGAAAGATTCAGATTGACAGAGACAGTGAGAGAAGGAAAGAGAGTGGCACAGCAAGAAAGAAAGACAGTAACACAGAGAGAGATAGAAAGACAGATGAGAACTTCTTTGAGACTCTCAGTAAATGGTTTAAAGGTTAAGGTCATGTTTTTACACACTGAAAACAGTGACAGGCTATTTCCACTGCAGTCTGTTATGCCAAAACCTGGTCCCTATGATGTAAATCATTCAATTTAAGGTCAAGGCAAGGTTAAGGATAAACATAGGATTTGGTCAGGTTTAGGTTTAAGGTTAGGCTAGGCTAGTAGAAGTTCTGGGTAAAGTCTATTTTCCATTCGTGCCATTTGCTCCATCCTTGACTACATCGCTGTATCATCCACCTGATGTAGCACCTGTGCAGCTTCTAAAGCTTTTATCTTCAGACTCAGCTTTAGTTCTTAAACTGTAAATACTGTTCGACCAGAGGAGGATGGGTCTCCCCTTGTGAGTCTGGTTCCTCCCAAGGTTTCTTCCTCCAGTTGAGGGAGTTGTTCTTGCCACCGTTGTCTCTGGCTTGCTCACAGTGGATAAAGTGTTGTGTTTCCAAGTTTTCATGCTTTTAAACTCCTGTAAAGCTGCTTTGTGACTTGACTTAACTTTGTTATGATCCTAAAATTCAGAGAAACAAACATATGTGTGTTCACCTTCCCCAGGTACAGGTTTGTGTTCCTCATTCTCCATTTCATCACTCTCCCCGAGAACAACCTTCTTATACAAGCTGATGACTCGTGCCAGCTCATCATTGGCCTGCAGTATATCACCTATAACACAAATAACCAACAGTTTCCCCTTCAAACACCATACAAACCCTCTGTTCCTGTAAAGAATCCCCACACAGTCACACCCGGTCTATACACCTCTGCATTTAGCTTACACTATGGATGAATGTGTGTCTTGTAGCTGTATGTTGCATTTATTTGTTTACTGCTTTCTCTTTTTCACACTGTTCAAACATCACTGTTTTCAATAACACAAAACCAGCCTGGTTTCAAACCAGCAGTTTGGTGATACTATATCGATTCTCAAAAACACAGTATCAATACACAGATTTCTGGCAGACAATGAATCATTGTGTGTTGTATTTAAACCTCTGACCACTAGCTGGCAGTGTAGTAATCCATTTTCAGCTCCACTCCAACATTAACAAGCAGCACAAGGGTGCAATGCTATTGTAAGGGTTGCTATTGTAAACCTGTTCATACAGTGGTGTGTTTTAATATTAGGATTTGAAAAAATATATATATCACTAGCAATATATCACTTTGCTTGCAGTATCGCAATATATCGCAATATATTGAATCGTGACCACTGTATCACGATACGGATTGTATCGCCAGGTTCTTGCCAATACACAGCCCTAATGCTAGCCATGGGTAACTTCACAGATATCAATCTGCCAGCATGACACTAGGAAGCTGTGAATAAAAATTAAGAACATAGAAGATTCTAAAATAACTAAAAGCACTAAATTACAAGCCATTGAAAAGAATTAAATCTTGAAAAGAATTATATGAATAGATAATTACATTACATTATTATTCTGTTCTCTCATGTAAAAAATGACATTTTTAAAATGTATTTTATCCTTCTCTCTGAGGTTCACTTCTAATGTTAAGAGTATTTGTATGCAACATAGTTGCAATAGTTGTAATTTATTGTCAACAGAAGTGACTAAACTGCTGTGTGCAGAATCTGTCGATTGATGTAAATGTGTTGTTTTCCGTGACGTCACAAAAACTGTGAATGCAGCAAATTTGGCAGCTTAGATTTTATATATTGATTTTATAAAATGGTGAGTGAGTGAGGTACATTAAGAAACTTAGGTACATTAAGTGCACACTAAAGCATAAACACAATACATAATATAAGTAATTAAATATTTAAAGCCACGCTGCTAATAAATTTACTGCTTAGACAGTGATCACAAACTTTACAACATCTGTGTACTTATGAGAATCATTTTACTTGCAAAGTACATTATTATTGAAAGTTTTAAATCACTGCTATAAACAAAACAGGTTTTATTCTCTGTGGTTAAAGTTTGATCACAATGGTGAAAAAGAACACTCATACTTAGCACTCTTACCTAAACTAGTGTCATTGTCCTCGGCTTCTGTGGCCAGTTTGAAAGCAGTGCGTCTCAGTTTATCACATCGCTCAAACAGCTCCTGCACTCAGAAAGAGAGGCACTGTAAGCTCTTATTAGAAAGAACACATCGTTTGAACTGTTATTAAAACTAAGGCATTTTTTATAAAGGCTGTTATCAAAAGACAGAATCACAGTGAGGCTGCTAAGGCGCAGGTAGAGGAGCCGTGAAAGAGAATTTTGTACTCGAGCTATGAGGCTCATGTACCTAACAGGTTCATAGCCTAGCTTATCGCTGCTGTCCGAATAAAACATTGTAACGTTTAACGCTTACGTTGTGACCAAATTTCACCAAAATAAATCATCCAAAAATATTTTGAAAACAGATTCCTTTATACAGGCGAAACAAAACAAACAAAAATATCATTTGAAATCACATTTACCAGCTTCTTGTTAAAATTTTCCAATTTCACCTTAAATGGTGCAGCACTTACATTCTGGCACCCCAGGTCAGAATAAAACTGCTGCACCACTTTAGGTGAAACTGGAAAATCTGAACAGGTAGCTAGTAAACGGGAATTTGACTTCAGCAACAAGTGGATCACTGTAGTTCACAGAACCAGCTGGATTCCAGGTACAGTACCGTGGATTTGCAGCTGTCAGGTATTCTGGATTTTGGGGTAAAAGCATAATGTATACACTGAATTGACAGCTTTTTATTTTTTATTTATATTCAGTGTAACTGTAAAGGTTTTTGTCAGCATGATGATGAACTCTGTGCTCTTTCTTAGAATTGATATTTTACTGTTTTGACAGTCTGATTGTGAAATGTTTTGCCACCAAGTCTGACTGAGGGGGCGTATTCCAGCATACACTGTAAAATTAACAGGGCATCGAAATTGTTAACTTACTGTCAACTTCCTATTCAAAGTTCAATCAAGTCCACTTTTTTACAGTGTGTTGAACTACATTTAGAGGAACTGCAAAATTGTGTTTTTTCACAATATCACTGCAGAACTAGTGAAACCTCACGCTAGTGTTCTCACCTTGATAAGCTCACGGTCAGCATCTGATGACCTGTCTCTGTCATAGTGACTCAGCATTTCTCCCAGCAGCTTCACGTTGTTGGTAACTTCCTCTAGCGTGTTCATGCGCTTGGTCAGTTTCTGGACCCGGGCATCGTCCTGTAAAAGGTAAAGAGCCGAACACAGGACTTGGCTAGCAAATTTCTCTACTTCACTAAACTCGATTGCAGCTAGTTATCAAACTGAAACTGATTTTAGGACAGTAAGGACACTAAACTGTGCAGTGTGTTAGGATAAGAGTTAATCAATACTATGTCTGGGGGGCTGAGGACCACTTTTTGACCCAGTCTATAAAAATGTAGACTCTTTACTGAACAGAATAAACTGCAACAGGCAACATATACAACTGACTTAAGTTTCCTTTTGTTAACTTCTATAATAACCAATGCCTTCAGAATAATGCATCTCTGGTGTCTGTGTGTTCTTACCTCCTTCACCATGTTCTTGATGAGTCTGTTGGCCTCCTGTAGATCCTCTGGGTTCTTGCTCCGCAGAAGCTCCGCCAACAACTATTTGCACAAAGCAAATTACACTTAAGTGAGACGCAATGAAAGTCATTCAAAATGCTCTGATGTGAAATAGGTCACTGTAGAGGAAATTATGGACTCAAATTTCTTTAAGAGGGGGTCATCCAGGGGCAATAATGCTACCAAACAGCCATTTTTGTTAGTGAATCATGTAAAGCATGCACGTCTTCTGAGAAAAATAATGAGAAATCTAAAAAAACTAAAATACACCAGCCCTGCATGAGTCTCGCTGCCATGAATGGACGTTTTAGGCTCAGACCTTGAGCAAATTCTCAATGACAATGGCAACAGGTAGCGTTTTTCTGTGTATTTCATGTAAAAGCTTTCTGTAAAGGAGCTTTTTGAGGCATTACACTCTTCAAATTTTAGTTCAAAGGCAAAGCATTTTACATTAAAGCCTGAATAATGTTTGTTGTGTGCTTTTTTGGGTTATTTTCAAATTTAGAAATTAAAGCTGTCTTATGGAGTTTAGACTAACCAAAACCTTACCTGGAGTTTAGACTAACCAAAACCTTACCTTGCCCATGTCCTCATTGTCAAAAACAGGGTTTTTGGGACGTGTAGGTGGGGACGGGATCAGAGTTTTGTCTGCAGTCAGCTCAGGGTCTGACGATATCAGTCCTGCAAGGGGAATTAAGAATCATTATTATAACAGCAACGTGAAGGTCTTACTAACCTGCATAAAGCATACAGCTGACCACTGCACCCAGCATAATGTACACCAATATATTATTTGATCTAATGTTGGTGCACTGGGTCTGCAAAAACATGCTTCACTGTCAGGACAGGCTTAAAGGTTAAAGTTTGTGTAGCCCTAGCATCAATTTTCAGGCAGCAATAGCTAGACATTAGACTTTATATAAGAAACAGGACTTTGCTTGACCCTTAGAAGTTAAGGATAAAACAACTTATGGAGTGTGTCTGCTGCTGCAAGATTTGGGGGCTGGGGTCCAAAACACAACCGGCATTACAAAATGTTCTTACATGCCTTGCATGTAATTACACTTTTGCACCAGAGATTCTCACAATATTACATAGTGTAGCTTTAAATCTGATTCAAATTAATTTAGTCATTTAGAAATTATCGGCTTATTTAATTTTTTGGGTTCTTAGAGAGACTGCTCCTTAGACCCCACATCTTTTCAGAACAAAAAGAAATTGGTTAAAAGGAACAGTTAAAAACTCCCCAAACGGTGCATGCGGGTTAGCACATGCACAAGATAACTGCGTCTGAGAGTGGATTTCTCTGAGACTGCAGCAGGGACTTACTAGACTGTTCTAGTTACCTTGTCTCCTCAGTGTTTGGTACGCATCACTTATTTTGGCCTCGTTGGGAAAGGCTACAGTCCAGCTGTACAGCATTTCAATGATCTTGGTCTTCACGCTCTGTGGCACTGTGTCGCCCATGTACTGAAACAACCAGACAGAGAGAGAAATAAGCAAATTAAAGTCAGTTAAAACAACGTGAAGTCTAATGTTTTCGAAGATGGCCTTACCTTGGGTGAAACAACTTTGATCAGCTCATTTAAAAACCTATATTTGGCTACTTCGTTATGAAACCTTCTCCCACAGTTTTTCATGCATGCTTCTAGCACCTGCAAGAAACAAGGAATATCTCTAACGCTGTTTGCTAACAGAGTGCTCGGGCGATTGTGGAAAAATGTGTGTTGTTTTTGTGCGTGCACGCGTTTGAATGCTACGTTACCACTCACAGTTAAAGCTTGAATTGCCTCCCATTCCTGAGGTGAATGGATTTTGTGAACAAGCAGTCGGACAGCTATCTGTGGACTTCATACAAACAAACATCATGAAAAAATTGTGAAGACAAAGAATCCTACCGTAATATGTGGACTACACAAATAATAGATAAATAAAAATAAATAATAGATAAATAAAATAAAAAAAAAAAACCTTTTAACAGACATGTAGAAAGATTACGCTGTAGCGTAAACTATAGATACTCACCCTTCTAGCTCCTTATTGATCTGGTCACAGAACCCAATGATATACTCCCAGTCTTCCTGCCTGTTGGTGGGGTGGGTGGCTTTGTCTAAGAAGGAAAATTACATTACAATCAATTAGGGTTAATTGTCATCACAGTCTGGCGCTGGCAACACTGGTTTAAAGGAGGCTGGAATATGTATAGAGCTTCTAACCAATTACCACAAATAATACCGCTTTATCCTTTTGATTAATAAGGGATCTATTACACATTTTCGCTTTTCCTCTTTCTCAACTGTTCTATCTGACTTTCAGCATCGGACTCTGGATCAAACTAATACAGCAGAACCAATGCCATTGTAAGAATAGCCATCTGGTGAATACAGATGTACAGTATAAAACATTGAAGCATGTAAATCTATTCTAGTGACCCCAAAAATGCAATCATGAACATTAAAAAGTGAACAAACCATAAACCCACACATTCACTTATACATTAACTCTTTCACTGATTCTCTCAAATACTCACCCATCAATACTGTCATTTACTTTATTATTCACTCATTCTGTTAATAACTCTATTTACTAAACTATCCACTCACTCATTCACCCACTTATTTACTCCTAAACAACGTTTCATCATTTAACTACCAACCGACTCACTCACTTGCTTGCTTGTTTGTTTTCTCACTCGGTTATTCATACACGGTATTTATTTATTCATTCCCTCATTTACTCACCCAGTCACACATTCACTAACCCAACTTTTCAACTGTTTAGTCATTCATTCACTAACTCACCTACTATTTCATTTATTAACCCACCCACTCACATATTCACTAACGCAGCTATTTACCCACGTATTCACTCACTCAGTCATTCACCCAATCAACCTTTCACCACTTAACTACCAATACACCAATTCACTTGCTCATTTTCTCACTCTGTCATTCAGACACTATATTCACTCTTTTACCCCTCATTCATTCATTCATTAACCCACCCAGTCACATAGTCACTAAGGCTTCTACTGACTCACTCACTCACTCACTCGTTCACTAACTCAGCCACCCACTAATGTATTACTCCATCCAGTCACAAATTCACTAACCCACCATTTTTCTTGATTATTCATTTATGCACTCATTTACCCACTCATTCATTCATTCATTTATTTATCCATCCAGACACATAATTACTATCAAGCATACTCAACCACCCACTCACTTGTTCAATAACTCACTCATTCATTAAATCATCCAATCACATATTCACTAACCCACCTTTTCACTCACTCAGTCATTCTTTTATTAAATCACCCACTCATTCATTCATTCATTCACTCACTCATTAACCCACCCACTCACATCTTTACTAACCCACCTAGCCAATAACTCACCCCACTCCCTTTTTCATTTGCTGTGCTCGCTAAATAATGTAAAAATGTACACACAAATATTAAACATTAATAAATTATCCACTCACACATTGATACAATCTGTTACTTCTTTGCTCATTAATATATATATATATATATATATATATATATATATATATATATATATATATATACATATCTCTCCCACTTTCCTACTTACTTTCTTTCACATTCCCTCACTCATTAATTCATCTCCTCAGCCGCTCATTAAACTCATTAAGCACAAACGCTGTGATTGCTAGCTCGGATCAGTAGCAGCAGATTCGATATGAACCAGTCAATCCCTCCCACACCCTATCAGAGCAATTCATTCAGACTGAGAAACAGAGCAACATCAGCACCGCCAACACACTGAAAAGCCTCATGAGACAGAGACAACCCAAGAGAAATGAACAGAAACTGAAAAAAGATCAGAGAACAAAGACAGGAGCACCCTGTTTCCCTCCTACCCTTCAGTGCTCAGAGACACTGAAACTGATTAACGTTCAGTCATCAGGCTTTCAGCCCTCAGCGCTCATAAACAAGGCGCTGTGTTAGCTCAGCAGCGCTACTGTTCACCTGCTGCCTTCAACCATTCTGCGTTAAAATGACACATAATTTATAAAGAGTTTAATCTCCGCGCAGATAAATAAACATAAGTGTTTTCTATTCACTTACTGAGCCATGATTCCAGCGACTCCCCTTCCTGGTACGCCATGCTGCATCATCGCGAGATAAAGGATTTAAAACGGGAATTCAGACGGCGCTGGATGTTATTTCCCCGCCCGTATTCCGGCAGGTCCCGCCCTCCTGCGATGTGATTGGCTGCGATTTAAATTCATAAGCCGTCTGCCGTTCTGGAACACATGGAATCACTCGTTCATTCATTCATTCATTCACTATCTGACTTACCCATTCACTCACCCGCTCACTGAAATATAGCTAAATTAGCGCATTACCGTGATAAGATTCCTACTACAATCAGTGTAGTAGGGCGTGGCTTTAACTGGCTTGACAGAAAGCAGGTGGGAAGTAAAATATAATATCCTGTATAATGATTATTATTATGATTATACTCTTGGGACAGTGTCAAAGTGCATATACTGAGCACTATAACCTGACTGTTTAGACATACAACAATCTGTGCTTTGTAGTGTGATATTCCAAAAGGATTTCATTAAAAAAGCGAAGACACTCCATCTCGGGTAAAATGATGTAAACATACTTGCAACTTCTACAACGTAATTATATTTTCAGCATCAGATATTCATAAATAACACTAATGATACTTCTCCGATTATTACTACTATTACTACTACTACTACTACTACTGCTACTACTATTACTATTGTTAATCATATTGCTTTTAATAATATTACCACTATTACTGTTACTACAGCCAGTATGACTGCTGCTACTAAATCTATTTGTACTTCTACTACTACTGTTTCTGCTGCTTCTACTACTGCTTCTACTATTACTACTTATCCTACTACTACCACTTTAATACTGCTATTACTACTTCTACTATTACTACTACTCGTGCTACTATTATTACTACTACTGCCACTATAGCTACCATAACCACTCTTAACACTTCTTCTACTGCTACTAGTTACCAGCTATTAGAACAATTACTTTTACTATTAATACCACTATCACTCTTGTTACTACTGATGTTACTACCACAACTATTACACCTACTACCATATACCCACCACTATTATTACTACTACCACTATGATATTGCTACTACTATTGCTACCACTGCTACTGCTTGAATTATTTTTTATAACTGCTAATACTACGACTGCTACTACTCTTAATACTGCAACTGCTAATATTACTATAACAACTGCAACTGTTACTATTGCCACCACTGCAGCTGCTACTATTGCTACTACTAATGCCGCTTCTATTACCATATTACACAATTATTACTATAACTATTATTATTATTATTAAAGATAATTTTACCATTAAAATTGTGCAGACAGTAGGGGCTACTCTAACACTGCTGGCTGTAATTACTCATATCAGTCTATAGGGGTCAGTAAATGCCCAGTTAATTATCCAAGTGTCCAGATGGTAGGATTTGTGAGTGTACTATCTTTATGTAAAAGCTTAGCATCCATGTAATACCCCAGTGTGGGTACAGATAAGAATATAAAGAGAAATAATTGTGAGAATAATCAAAAACAGGTCTGATCATCATTCTCTGCTTGTTGGAAAAGAGGTAGTACTGCTAATACTACTAATAACGATTTGTGTTACCACTGCAGCAACCGTTACCACTATTGCAAGTGCCAATATTACTCCAACTATTATATAATTTTACTGCGACTGTTATTATTACTTTCACCACTGCAACTGTTATTACTACCGCAACTGTTACTATTACTTTTACTACTTCTACTGTAACTGTTGATTTTACTCATACTACTGCAACTGCTACTATTACTACTACTGTAACTGTTACTATTACTACTACTACTACTGTTACTATTACTACGACTGTTACTGTTACTATTACTACTACTACTACTGTTACTATTACTACTACTACTACTGTTACTATTACTACTACTACTACTGTTACTATTACTACTACTACTACTGTTACTATTACTACTACTACTACTGTTACTATTACTACGACTGTTACTGTTACTATTACTACTACTACTACTGTTACTATTACTACGACTGTTACTGTTACTATTACTACTACTACTACTGTTACTATTACTACGACTGTAACTGTTACTATTACTACTACGACTGCAACTTCTTCTATTACTACGACTGCAACTGTTACTATTACTACTACTGTAACTGTTACTATTACTACTACTACTGCAACTGCTACTATTACTACTACTGCAACTGTTACTATTACTACTACTAATGTAACTGCTACTATTACTACCACTACAACTGTTACTATTACTACTATAACAACTTTTACTACTACTATTACTACTACTGCATAGGCAAATAATACTCAAACTACTTTAAATATTCTTGGTACTATTACTGCCACTACTGCAGCTATTAATTTTACCCCAATTACTGCAACTGTTACTATTACTACTACTATTACTACTACTGCAGATGCTAATATTACTCCAACTACTGCAACTGCTACAAGTGCCACTAATACTCTAGCTACAGTAACTACTTTCAACTACTACTACTGCTGCAACTGTTTATTGTACTCCTACTCCTACTACTGAAACTGCTGTTATTACTACTACTACTGCTACTGTTGTAATTGCTACTATTACTACCACAATTGTAACTGTTACTATTGCCACGACTGCATCTGCTAGTATTTCTGCTACTGCTGCTGCTTCTATTACTACTACTGTGACTGTAGCAGTTACTATTACTACTACTACCACCACAACTGTTACTACTGCTACTACTGCTGTAACTGCAACTGTTACTATTACTTCTACTATTGCAACAGTTACTATTACTACTTCTACTACTGTAACTGCTACTATTACTACTACTGCAACCGTTACTATTACTACTACTACTGCAAACGTTACTATTACTACTACTAATGCTGCCAACAATGATAGAACTATTACTAAAAATATTATTGCTTTTATTATATTTATTAAAGACACTAAATAAAACATAATAACCATTAAACTATTATAATTATTCAAATTGTGCAGACAGCAGGGCTGCTCTGATATATTTTAATGCTGCTAAGTGTAATTACTTATATCAGTCTATAGGGGTCAGTAAATGCCTGGTGAACTTTCTATGTGTCACAGATGGTAGGATTTATGAGTGTGCAATTTTCATGTAAAACTTTCAACACACTATCATTCACATCAGTATTATTTAGCAATCATCTGATTCAACTGATTGGATAATCTGAAATCTCACAATAGAAGTGTATTTGTGTACATGATGTTTGGTGTCTTTAAAGCTAACAAGTAATGGAAGTTATTGTATATTACTTACCATTGTGCATCATGATGATTTAGTTATGCAAATCTAAAATTAAAATACTAATTAATGTAATGAAGCACCCATTAATTGGTAGCTACATTAGCCTTGTATCACCTTTGTAAAACTAAAGAAGCTCATTTGAGACATCAAACATGTCTTGGCTGACTGCATTTAGGAAAAATGTGGACGCTTAATTTTTCACTTTAAAGGAAAAATCTGCTCTACAGTTATCACTGGATTTAATTTGGGTTCACATACGCACAGCATGACAGACAAGACATTTTACTGGGTGTGGTGTTAAGGTGTTACTATTGATGTTAGCAAGTCTTTAATGTTTGTAATAGGCTTACCTACATTCACTGTCACGAGAAATCCCTCTAACCTCCAAAACAACTTTTCAGGACAGGATAAAGACATCTCAGTGTAATTATCACACAAGATTATAGAGTGTGTCATGACTGCAGTCAAGGTTATAAACCCCCTCAAGGTAGTAAGCCGACAGGCAGCTTTTAGCTAATGTAAAGCAAAAAACAGCAGTTATATAATCCATCAAAAATAGAGACATGCTTCTTTCTCATGACAGCTGTGATTCACACATATTGTCTATTTCATGAACATTGTGTGTATTGTGAAGTCAGTGGCTTGCTGTGTGTAATATATAGTTATGTTCACTAATGGACATGTCTGAGCATGGATGCACTTAATAGCCCTACTTTGCTGATTTCAGCTAATGCTGTATTTGAATGACTTATGTTACAGGGAAATGGTTACATTCAGTGTGTACATGTTGAATGTTTAGCTCTTTGTGTGGTCCGCATTCCACCTAGATGATACAAACATGAGTATTCTGTTATTGTGGGGACATGCGTGTGCTCTCCCTGAGGATGTTTTACCCAACAAACTGCAGCAGGTCCGAAAATGGCAAAACATTAAATGTTTAACAAACAGATAGTGACTTAGTGTATGAGATAGCTTTCTACTGTTATGTCTTTGATTGTTGAAGTTTTATGGTTTTGCAGGTGATCTTATACAGAAAGCAGAGTCAGAATTGTGCCACTCACCACTGATCTTAAACACTCGCAACCTAGTCAAAAGAGACTCTATAAGCATCTGGTTTGATTAGCATGTCTGCTCTGCCTTAGAAACTCCTCCAGGCAACCATCTGCCCTCCATCAACATCCCAGTCTCCAGAGTGAGATTCGCCACAGACAGGGTCTTTTCACAACATCAGCTCTGGATTTGAAACCAGAAGACAGACCTATTTTCCTCAGGGCAGGTTCCCTGCTTAACCAGAACCTGAAAATGATTCACATTCCTGATTTCTAATTTAGATTATTTTTAGATTTTTAAAAGCTCTAATTCTGATTATAGTTTTAGGTCTAATTTGAATTTGGATTCTGATTTAAGGATTTAAGATGTGCTTTGAATTCTCAGTTCTGATAAAGATTTTGATCCTTATTCTGATTTGAATTGGGGATCTTCTTTGAATTCTAACTCTGCGTATTAGTTCTAACTTGGATTTTAGTTCTGATTTAGATGTTAGAATGAGAATCTAAATTGTTTCATTATCATTTATTCAGGCCTAAATTCAGGGTGGTTTTGTATTATAATTCTGATATGAATTCTTGTTCTACTTCAGACTAAAATTTAGATTTTGATTATAGTTTTGATTTAGATTTTTTTTACTGATCTGCATGTAATTCTGCTTCATCTAATTTTGAAAGTAACCAAATAGATAACATGGACAATACCATGTGCATACCAAGGTCCCCTTCCGGTGGACCACCACCATGTTCAAATAAACAAAAGGAAGAAGCTGAATGTTTGTAAACGCATGTTTTGAGTTTATGATGGTGTTTCTTGAATCATCATTGTACAGAAGCTTACAAAGTAAGGCTGAAATGAGTGTGGCTGTTTGTTTTAACAGTTCTAGAGATTTAATTTCCTCTCACTGTTTACCTACAGCTCAGACACTGATCAGTCCTGGGGGGGTAAGTAACTTCTGAATCCTGCCATTAGCTTACCTTGGTCATTACCTCATGTCTAATCTATTTGTGTTATAGTTCTGATTTTGGTTTGAAGTCCATTTTGGATTAGATTTTAGTAGAGATTTTAACTTTTGTTTGGATTTTAATCCCCATTTAAAACTTTAAATACGAATCAAAATCTTTTATTATTTTTGTTGTTGCTGTTTATGTTGTTATGATTTAATTCAGATTTGGCTTCTGTTCTTGCTTCAGGTTTGATTCTAACTGTGATTTGGATTGCAGCTTTTATTGGGATTTTACTTAATTTATATTGAAATTCTGATTTTGATACTTAACAAATGTGCATATGTGCAAAACATGGATAGATTCAAAAGTCTCCTGTCTGTAGGCCACCTCCGTGTTAAAATATAGAACCTAGAGGGAGCTGAATGTGTTTTGAAACTATGTTGGTGTTTCCCCCCCCTGTTGTACAGAGTACTGTGAGGCTGAATTTAATGTGTCTGCTTGTTTTAACACTGTTGGGGTCTTGGGGCTGTTGTAAACTTCATATGACTGTTTACCTTCAGCTAAGACACAGATCAGTTCTGGGGGGGTATATAATTGGTTTGCCTGTTCAGACATCTTGCTTTGATTCTTTTGTCTTTGGCATTTCACGATGACACACAGGCGGCTCAGTGTATGCTCACAGTGTAGAACAGTAAAGACGGGGATTATAGCACCACTGTGTTATGCAATGTATGCTGAGAAACAATGAATTTGCAGTTGTCTGATAAAAAGGGCAGAGTTTAGAGGGGGTGGAGGGGGGTAACTGTGTGTGAGAGAAATAGGATAGCTGGGGGAGAGAGAGAGAGAGAGAGAGAGAGAGAGGCCAAATGGTATAGAATAGGAAAGGAGGAGGGCAAATGATATAGGGGAGTAAATGAATGAGTGAGTGAGTGAGTGAGTAAGCGAGAGGGAGAGAGAGAGAGAGTATAAAAGACGGAAGTGAAGTGGGAGAGCATTATTCATTCAGCACATGCTGACTGCTTTGACTTGGACACTCAGCAAAAAGTGTGAACGAGAAAGAGACAAGGAAAGAGAGAGCAAGAAAGAAAAAGGAGTGTTTTGCAGGGTTTAGCTGAGTTTTAGGAGTGTGTCTATAACAGCCAGGCTGTGAAATGGAGGGAAAACAACCAGAGAAGTTCACAGATGCTGAAAAAGCTATCATCCAAAACACCTGGGAAAAGGTGTATGAGAACAAAGAAGCTGCAGGAGTCGCAATACTTATAAGGTAATACTACAACTACTCTCTCTCTCTCTCTCTCTCTTTCTCTCTCTCTCTCTCTCTCTCTCTCTTATCTTTGTCTCTCCTTATCTTGCCTCTGCACCTTAGACTTGTATATTTTGTTTGTGCTCACATTTGCATTTCTGATTTGAATTCTAACTCAAATTTAGATTCTATTATCGTTCTCATTAGAAGTATAATTCTGATTTAGATTCAAATTCCAGTTTGTGATCTAATGCTGGATTAGATTTTTATTGCAATCTATATTTTAATACACATTTCTGCTACAAGTGAACATGAAGCTTTTACTATTTTTGAACAGCTGAAAGTGATGTAAATACAAATGTTAATGGGGTTAATTGTACCAGACTGAGGGACGATTGCTAGAATTGAAAAATGGTGCAAACACTTTTACATTTAAACCATTATTATTATTATTATTATTATTATTATTATTATTATTATTATTATTAGTAGTAGTAGTAGTAGTAGTAGTAGTAGTAGTAGTAATACCACCATAATAATAAAATAAAACATTGGCTCTCCTATTGAAACATACTACAAATATAGAAACAACTCAAACTCAAAATCTTTGCTTCATTTGTGGATTGCTCTGAAATATGATTGACCTAAATTCCTCCTGATGGCTCCTGATGAGACCATAAAATGCATAAGAAATTTTCTGGAGCTAAATCTCTTAGAGGGTCTGTGGGAGAGTGTGGTGCCCTGATAATACATACCATGTGTACACAGCATGTGGTTTTCATAAATACAAAAATAAGGAAACATCTTGGCAGAGCCTACAAATGTATGGGCTATTGTGAAAATGAAATATACTGGAATGCATTGTAAAATCAACATGAATTTTACATGAATTATCTGCAAAAAAGTAGTATACAGTACTGAGCAGAAGTGAGAGACCACTGTGTCATTTATTTAAAATGGCTATAAAGTAGTAAGTTTAAGATTTTTTTTTATCATCAGGAAAAAACGAGAAAACATATTTTGCAGAAATTTAAAGCGTCAATAACTAAATTGGATTGGTATTGAGTGTGTCCACTCTTTACCCTTATTAACAGGGATACACCTCCCAGGTTCAGTCTTAGAAGTTGGTTTCATTTTCTGCAGCTCCCAATCCACAGACTCATCTACAAGTTTAGACTCAACAGTTAATAAAACCTTATCACCATTGTACAAAATACCCTCTTGTAGTCAGGGGTCCCATGATGACTGGCTGCTCTCTCACCGTAGCAGCACTGATGCTCGGTGTCAATATACTTTGTTTACTTCTTCTTTTTCTTGTAGATACTCTTTTCTAGTTTGGTAATGCATCTTCTATACATTGATTGTGATCCTATACTTCTCCTTTATTGTCTTTGTTTGAGAATTAAGTAACAATTCACAGTGAAAAGGTTTGAACACTCCTGGTAAATCGTCCTGTTTTGTTGTAGTACACATAAGTGTGTACCCAAACTTTTGCATAGGACTGTTTGCGTGTATGAATGAACGAATGAAAGAATCAATGGATGCATGATGGAATGCAAAAACTGACAGAGGTAAAGGGGCTTTCCTGCCTAACACTAACACATGTTTACAACAGATATAGCAGATATAGCAGTGTCTGTTTAGAGGTTTATTAGATGAATTGATCAGACTTTTCAGAAGAGACTATAGAGAGCAGTGTCAGCCAGTTATTCAGTCCTCCAGAGCTCACAGATTTGGCACCGGTCATGACTTCCACACACACACACAGACACACAAAGGCACACACACACTGATCTCCTTCACTGGACCTCCACTGGCTTTGCCTTCTGTCTCCAATTTCTTGTTTTTCTGTCCCTTATCCATCCATCCTTCAAAAACCTGAACAGAGCTGCCCGTTCCCTCGTCAGCAGAATTGCACAGTACTGTACAAAAGTCAGACCACCCTTTATTCATTTACTCTCCAGTTGAAAAGGCTTTATAAAAAGAAGGCGAATATCAAAGACAATATCAAAAACAATAAACAAACATGTTTCAAAAACTGGAGGTTAAAAAAGAAGTAAAAAATAGAAACAAAATGGGAACTACGGTAGACCATCAAAATCTTCATCCTCAGACAAACAGCACTTAATGCTTTCTTCTTTGAGGAAGAGGAGAAAATCAAGCTTCACTCTTACCCATAGCTGTTTCTGTCCATCCTTCCAGTGTGAGAAGGTAACTCAACAGTAGAAGTTAGCACTGTGAGAAAAGAAAACAGACAAGAAAGAATGACATATGCAGGTCAAATAAATAGCCTACTGGTGTTCTCAGAACACTGAACTGGACCCCCAGAGTCCAGACCTCAACATCACTGCATGTGTTTGGGATTACTTGGATTTTAAGAAGCAGAAAATGTAACCAACTTCTAAGACTGAACTTTAGAAGTGGGGGGAAATATCCCTGCAGATTTCCTCAATTAACTGAATGGCATTAGTTGAGGCTAGTTGAGTTTTAATAGTTCAGGTTGCTGATACTGAATGGCAGTTTTGGCTGGAAATGAATACATGAAAGGTGGTGTCTGACTTTTGCACAGTGCTGCACCCTTTTAATAGTTTCAATATTTGCTCAGCAGCAGTCAAAAAGACTCTCCTTCACATTTCTGAAATGTTCTTAGTAAATCCGGTGTTATGCATCTGATCTAAACTTTCTGGATCATAAGATCAAAGCGACCCTGAGTAAGTTTTTAACCTGTGACAGAGAGAATGTGCATGTTTGAGGGTCTGTGTACACTCGTGCTCCTGTGTGCAAACGTAGATAACGTCCCTGATCGCGCATCCATTTATCACACAGTAGTAAAAAAGAACAGCACTGTAATTTATTAACCGTGAGGTATGGGCAGACATGTGTGGGTTGAAAACAGGAGGCCACGCTCCTCTGAGAGAGAGTGTTCCAGCAGGAGTGTGAAAGGGCATGACCACTGAGGAGTCCCGATGGTCAACATCTTTGTTTGTACAGCAGCAGAATAAGAACTTTAAGCACTTCATCTCCATCTTAAGTAGGTCATCTAGTCGCTCTCTCTCTCTCTTTCTCTATTTCACATCTTGTGTTTGTGTCTTTTTTTATTCTAGTGTTTCTTAATTGCACAGCATTTTGTTCCAGCAGACCAGCTGTCATTCAAATCATGCAAACTCTTCAAATGATAAAAGAGGAATTCCACTCACTTTAAAAATGTACATATGATTCCAACATAGAAATGTAAACAAACTTATTTGGAGTGATTTGATGTGAAATGAATCACTGTGGAGAAGTATGCTTAGTGACTAAACACAAATATAGCCATTCTTATGACCACTGAACCCCCACATGTCTTCTTAGTCCTTATTCACACCTATATCTATAAAAAAAAATCAGTGTCCTCTGTTTAAAAAATGTCCACTTTTCAAAACAAAAAAAGTGGATCATTTTCAAAAATTATTTTGTTGCAAAAACAACTCAGAAATGTTCACAAGAACATGCCATCACAGAACGGGCAATAATACCTAGTAAAACCTCAATAACAACATTGGGACAGATATATGTATGTATATACGTCTATATGTAGAGCACAAAGCAGAAGCAGTAAGTCTCTAACTTTATGGCAACATGCTACAAACACAGCATGCACTTAGTGTTTGGTTGGTATAGTGTAGTGGGCTAATGCAATCTATGCTGTAAACTGGGGTTTGACTCCACGCCTGGGCAACCTCCCTACACCATACTAGTAAGAGTCCTTGGGCAAGGCTCCTAACAGAACCTTCACCTTCCAGTGTAAATGTAAACTGTAATTGAATTGATCAAATCTCCATAACTTAATATTTTATACAGTTTCAAAATTCAATTTCTGCCAGAAAATAAAGGCTTAAAGTAAAGAAGAATGCAATAAAGTCTAATGCCTGCTGTTGTGGGGGAGTTTTATATATCACTATGGCTACATCACCACCCCAGATATATAATTTAGGACAGGAAGCCAATGAAAGCGTCAGTAACGCAACTGTGGCCGAAGCTCTTGGATTCCAAACAAAAAAGTTAGCAATAATTCACTGCATGCTCAATATATGTAAACATCAACAGACATGCACGAGATCACTGCATGATGTTAACAATTTTTAAAAACTATATTGCACATCCCTATAAAAACACTTTAGACTATTTGGATACACATGGACGGGGCTGCATTTTCACATGCAAAGATGACAGTAAAATAGGGGTAAATCTGAAATAAACACATTTTCTATATTTTACCTTACAATGCCCTGCATGTATTGTTTTATGTAATAATTGTATTTGTATTAGAGACATTAATCAGTTTAAAAGTTCTGAAACTATAACCACTGCTGTGGACAATTCTGCATCAGTAAGTTTCTCTAGAATGCAGAATTTCTAGTTAAACCACTCTATGCTTTGTTTACATCTTATTTGAACTTCGCAGAAATGCAAGTATTATGTGACTAAACTGTGCATGAGTGAATGAATGAATGAACAAATGAATGAAGTGCAAATTGTCTTTGCCTGGAGATGTTTTTAGAGAGCTTCAGTCTGATGTACATAGTCAGCTAATTATGATGCAGCCTAGATATCAGTGTATCATTTCACCATTAAATCCTATCCACAGTGTTTCTTCATCACATTGTAACAGGTGTGATGTGGGTTTGAACATTAGGGGAAAATCCAGAGGTCACACCCCTAATGTTCTTGCCAAGGCTAAGCTCTCCGCTCCCATGCAGAACTCATACGGCCGGTTTTTAGAGATGAATAAAACTAGTCATGAGAAGAATTGAAATGTCAGTAGTGAATTACTACATAAGCTAGATAATTCTGCATTACTGGCCTAAGGATGGGCTGAACCCCACTGGCTGGGACACTAAGGAGAAACCTCACATACACACAAAGTAGCACAAACACACAAAGGCCAAACATTAGAAACAAACATAAATTACTTTTTTTCATATATATATATATATATATATATATATATATATATATATATATATATATATATATATATATATATAGTGTGTGTGCGTGTGCGTGTGTGAAAATTTTCTTTATACAGTAACATTAAGTTAGTGCCTGCAAGGCTGTTAAGTCTGCATGGCTGTGAAAATTCCACTTACTAAAGATAACACCTCAGGGGGTGTAGTAGCAGGTTTTTAATTAGACCTTTTCACCTTTGCCAAATTAGATTTCTTCCTGGAAGGGCTACAGCTTGTACAGCTCTTCACACGAACAAAAGTTACACTCATTTATTTTAACCTTTTATCTATTGATATCTTGGGTCTCAAAAAAGAAAGATTCCATAAGAGTCACTTTTCCAGTGATGCACTTTTTACAATCCCAAACATCACCCCACCTCTTCCTTGTCAGTCTTGTTAGTCTGATCACCATCTCCTCCCTTATTCACAGTCTCTCCTCATACTCCCACCATGACATTTAAACACCCAAATGAAAAAAAATATAACATTTCTTAAAAGCAGTTTTGACTGGAAACTAAATAAATGAAAGGGTGGTCTCTCACTTTGGCACAGTATAATAATTTTAAGACAAGATAAGATAATCAGAGTTTCACAGAGTGCAGAGATACACAGTGTTACAGCAGCAAAGGGATAGCAAGGCACTTGTTGCAAATAATAGATGAACAGTATATACAATATAAATAATAAAAGTCAAAAACTCTAAAGAAGGATATTTTCTACAGATAATTGCACATCAGATCTTAATTGCACATTAACTGCACACTTGTACACTTAATTTCACATGGAGGGATTGAAGATATTGCACAATATTCTACATTGAAAACCTGTAAGTGTGTAGAGTTCAAGTGTGTGTGTGTGGCCCAGCAGGCCATTCCATAAAAGATGGCAGATGCCACCACTGTGTCAAAGAAAGTCCTCACGAGTGCTCCCTGCACTCCAAAATATCCTCAGCCTCCTCAGTAGGTATAGAGTCTGCTCTGGCCTTTCTTGTAAAATGCAGTGGTGTTAACTGACCAGTCCAGTTTGTTGTTCAGGTGAACAACAAGGTACTTATAACAGTCCACTCTCTCAATGCCCATACCTTGGATGTTTACCGATGCAGGTCTGTCTGTACCTGCGGAAATCCACGACCAGGTATTTGGTCTTCCCTGAGTTTATCTGGAGGTGGTTCTGCAGACACCAGTCCATGAAGTCCTGAATCAGCTCTCTGTACTCACTGTCTGCCTGATTAGTTATGAGGTCAACAATTGCCATCAGAGAACTTCTGGAGGAAGAGGAACGGTGCCAAGACCGTGTCATTCCCTGAGGGGTCCGTGCACTGCTAGCCACCTTTTCAGACACACAGTCTCGTGCCCTCACATACTGTGGTCGGTTGGTGAGGTAGTGCAGAATCCAGTTAGACAGGTGACTGTCCACTCCAGTATATTCCACCTTGTCCTTCAGGAGCCTTGGCTGTAAGGTGTTAAAAGCATTGAAGAAATCAGTGATTCTCACAGTGCTCCTGGGCTTCTCCAGGTGAGAAAGAGCTCTGTGTAGCCAGGCTGGTAGGGTCCATGTATGGACTCACCAGAGGGAGGAGGTGGTTAAGGACCAGCCACTCCAGTGACTTCATCAGATGAGAAGTCAGTGCCACTGGCCTGTAGCTGTTAAGGTCCTTTGGGTCCTTTTCCACATCTGAGGTACTCTTCCCAACTTCAGGCTCATGTTGAACCTGTGCTCCACTACCTTGCACCTAGCTGATCTGCACAGGACTTGGGGAGGCTGGCACTGATGCCATCTGGACCTGCAGCTTTCTTTGTCTTGATTTTCCTCAGCTCATTCCTCACCTGCGCCGTTGTAAAGGACTGATTGGAGCTGGGTGCTGGAATGTGTGAACTGGAGGTTCAGAGCTGCCAGCAGATGACCAGTGGGGGTGGCTATGAGCTAAAAGTTGTTGAGAATAGTGTGGGAGAGGGGGGAGAACAGCATGCTGGTAGTCCATAGAGTGCAGATTCAACAGAGGTGTCTGTTTAGGGGGAGGGGCAGATGATTGATTAAATCTATTCAAAAACTGAGTTTTTTCACCCATCTCTGGTCCCCCACCTCCTGGGAATTGGGCTTCTTTTGGCCAGAGATGGTTTTATTATGCTACACTGCTGTAACTGTTCTTCCAGTTTCCTTGTGTAGCTGGCTTTCCCCTCCCTTCTCAATTCCCTCTGCACAGCTTTCAGCTCATATGTATCACCTGATCTGGAGGCCCTCTGTCTTAGGAGAGCCTTCATATCAGGATTTATCCATGGCTTATTGTTGGAGAAACACGGAACAGTCTTGGTGGAGACATTGTTCCCCACACTGAAGTTAACATAATCTGTAATGCAATTATAAAAAAAATAATGAGACTGTCAATGTCCTCCACATTAGTATCACTCACTTCTTCCCTGTTCTTTTATTTCAAAACAGTCTTTCAGAGACTCTTCAATCTCCTTAGACCATTTCATCACCATGCGGGTGACAGCTGGTTCTCTGTGTACAAGGGGTTTGTACACAAGCAGAAGATGAACCAGCTTGTAATCAGATATTCCAATATCTTCCAATGATGAGTTATATGCCTCCTTTGTGTTGGCATAAACCAGGCCCAATATTTTATTGTCTCTGGAGTGGCAGGTTACATACTTTGAGAAGGTGGACAGAGTGGAGGATGGAGAAACGTGATTAAAGTCTCCAGAAATAAGAAGCAGGGCCTGTGTGTGCTGTGTCTGCAGCCTGTACAAAGCTGAGTGCAGTACATCACAAGCAGGGTCAGCATTACACAGCTATCACAATATCATGCGTACAAATACTGCCAATAAGCCTCCCTTCCTCTTTCCACCCTTCACCTTCGCCCGTCCACCCGAATGAGGTGAAAGCCATCCATAGATACTAGCTTGTCCGGTGTAAGCCATGTCTGTTTGTAAACACCATGATGCTACTTTCCTGGTATTTTGCATATAAAGTGTAACAAATTATAATATAGCAATCTAAAGAAAAACATGTAAACATGAAATTTAGCAGGAAAGGGCAAAACTTTTAATGTAAGTCTATTCCTCATAAAACTTACACACAATGCAAAGGACAGCTGCTGTACTTAACTGAATGAAAAAATGTAAAAAATTGTAAAGACGTCTTGCTTTGAACAGTAACGATATGTAGCCCTAAAATATATGAAAATAAACACACACACACACACACACACACACACACACACACACACACACACACACACACACACACAGTGTAAAGACTGAACGTGCTGAGCCTCATTAGAGATGAATAGAGATGCTAGATAGATAGATAGATAGATAGATATATAGATAGATAGATAGATAGATAGATAGCAATTTACAAGCAACAGTTTTTGTGACTTATCAGTGAATTTTCTTTGTCATAAGGAAAAAGGCTAAGGAGAATATGATGAAAGAGAAGAAGAGAAAAAGAGGATGAAAGAGACATAGAGAGAAAGAGAGAAATGATTGCCCTACTTCTTCCATTGAGTCTCCAAACACAGAAGGGGGTTTGACCCCTTGTTTGATTTATAATACAGGCCACTGAAACCCCCCCTTTGAGCCATTTTAGCACCATTCAGTGGGCAGCTCTAAAGGCCACAGCCAATTTAATTCTACATGTGTCCAATTTAGGCGCGTGTGTCCACAAAGTGCTTGCTGTGTGCTTTGATCTCCAGAGAAACCCACAATGAAAGAACCACAGACTGGCCCTTTGTTTGGACCTGCAGTTGCACAATGTAGGACCTTGTTTTCAAGTGGTCGGTATTGTTTCTGAATGAACGTGTGATAAGGCCAGACTGGGAATGCTGCATCGAGCAGCTCTTAAATTTGAGTTAATATCACAAACGTCAGTATGCCAGGCGTTCAGGAATACCTGAGATAGCAGTAGGGCCAAAATAAACACACCCGCTCAACGTATTACATAATCAATGCAGTGTTTTTGTCTTTCCTTCTAACTTCAAGATCTTTATCTTAACCCAGTAATGTTTGGCTAATAGGCAGGGAGCAATATGTGTCAGATCCACATCCGCACTTCCTAGATTACATACTTAATAATAACAGTCAAAAAATCCATAAATATATATTGACCAAATACAATCTCAAACAAATAATTATGACGTCTGTTGCTTATGGGAGACTTGCTTTGATTTTTATAGAAATCTACGGGGATATTTTCAGAAAACTTTATTAAAATAAGTTCAGAGATTGTATTTTTATGCAAGTACATAAGAAAAGACATTCATAGTAGCTCCGCATTTATTTGCTTATTTCTTCATTTTTTAGGCTCTTTACAAGTTTCCCCTCAGCAAAGCAGTTTTTCAGCCAGTTCCGACACATAGAGGACCCTAAGGAGATGCAGGCAAGTACTCAGCTCAAGAAGCACTCCCTGAGGGTGATGAGTGCCCTCAACAGTTTGGTGGACAACATCCACGATGGAGAGAAAACAGCAGAAGTGCTCAAAGGTGTGGCCAAATCACACGCCATCAACCACAACGTGGAGCCGGGGTACTTCAAAGTAAGTGAGACCGCTTTTAAACTGCTTAATGAATAGCAGCTCAGAAGACGTTCACCAACAAATATGTAGCTTTTGTTCACTGTTCTATGTGTGAACCTGCTAATTACAACCTAATTACATACAAGTGTTCACATAGAAATAAATACGACTAGTTCATTTTGTTACCTAAAATAATTATCTAATATTTTGGAGTTTGTTTCTTACACTCACACTGATTTATACCTGGACCCCAGAGCAGTGGTTCCCAACCGTGGTTCTGGAGTGCTTCCTGCTGTTCACACTTTATTGCTCCCTACAAATCTGATTTAACGGATCAGCTAGTTTGCAAGCCTTTCCTGAGGCTGTGTTAATCAGAATCAGAATCAGAAATACTTTATTGATCCCAGGGGGAAATTGCAGTTATTACAGAAGAAGAATAAACACTCTAATAATAATTTACAACAAAAAAGAAATTTTCAAAATGTACACATATATAAGTCTTATAATACAATAGAAGAATAAAATAACAAAATATAAAGTGACTGTGGTACATATATAAGTCTTATAATACAATAGAAGAATAAAATAACAAAATATAAAGTGACTGTGGTACATATATAAGTCTTATAATACAATAGAAGAATAAAATAACAAAATATAAAGTGACTGTGGTACATATATAAGTCTTATATTACAATAGAAGAATAAAATGTAAAGTGACTGTGGCTATAATAATAAGTACAGATATACTGTATACAGCAGTAAGAGTTTAGAAATAAGAAGTTATTGCACATTTGAGTTGTTGCACACATAATTAAATTGTGGTTCTATTGTTATTACTGTACATGTGAAAGGTGTCGTATGTTAAGAGAGGAGTTATAAAGTCTGATAGCCACTGGTAGGAATTACCTCCTGTGGCGTTCTGTAGTGAGTCTTCAGAACGCCACAGGAAGTCATTCCTACCAGTGGCTAAGAATGCACTGGGAAAGCACAGAGGACACTCCAGGACCAGGGCTGGAAGTGTATAAACTAGGGGGGCAGAGAAAAAAAGATTTTGGAAATATCTGGATTCCTGTATATTTAAGGAATAATACTACTGTCTGATATAAGGTGCTGTTGTGTTAACATCATCTCCTGTCTGACTATCTTGTCCTTCCTGTAGCTCCTGGCTGCAGTTATTCTGGAAGTTCTGGTAGAGAAGTTCCCGGAGACCTTTAATCCAGAGGCCCAGGGTCCGTGGGCTAAGCTGATGGAAGTGGTTGATTGGCATGTTATGCGGGTGTACACAGAGATGGACTGGTCTTCCAAGAATAGCGATGCGTAGTGAGAGGAAGAGCGATTTCCTTCAACTGCTTGGATTGACTGGGACTACAGAACATCTGCAGGGCTGCAAAGACAACATCAAGCATACAGTACAAGAGAAGGCCTGGGGCCAATGTTGCATCACTACACAGACTCTGAGAACTGAACCTGCAGAGATGCGCTGAGACTGTGCGTTTCTGTGTTATCTTTTAATTTCACCAAATAATACACACATGGACTGTGTGTTTGAGAGAGGCGGGGGGAGAGGGAGATGGGGAATCACTTGTCATATTACTACTTTTTGATATTTTTTACACAACACAACAAAAAAGTAGTTTAATCATTTTAAAACATTTCATGTATTCCTGGCACCACATCAATATGCAGTCATCATCTGTATTTGGACGCCGCTGCTCAATTTACATGCTTTGTTCATTTTAACAGAAAAGAAGTTCATGCACTCCGTAGAGAAAACACACTGCTGCACATCTGAAAGTGGGTTTGATACATTCAATATGTTGTAAAATGTTCCACATAATATGTAGAGCAAAAAAATCAACTGCCAAACAAACCAAATTCTGTTTCAGTTCTTTGTCCATTGACTGATTACAATCAACAGTTTGCAGTTTTGTTGTTTAATATGACAATGTGATGTGTCATCAGCATTTGATTGGTTGTTTTTAATAAAATTTGTTTAAAAAAAAGTTGAGACACTTGCAATTGTTGAATGCAACCCAAATGCAATTCAGTTTCGTGTAGGTTTCAAGCAACAAAAATTGCATGGAAGTTTCACTGTGTAAAGCCAGGCTCAGAGTAGATTTATACATTTATCTGCAGGAAAATTGATGTTAAATCATCAAAACCATTTATTCCAAACTTTTAAACTCTGCACATACATATAAAACATAACTTTATATAATTAACATATACAAGAAAGGCTACTGCCAGTGACATACTGCATCCTACAATGTGCTAAAGATGCATTTTCACATTTCTGCTGAACACTGCTGAGGATCATAAAAGTTGTGCAATATAAATAACATAAAAATGTTCATACATCCACAGTAGGCCCAACTATAACACATCTGAGCATGTTTTATCTGTGTACTGTATACAAGAAGAAATGTCCATTTTATTCCCGTATTACCAAAGTGCCAAGCTTAATTCTTACAAATGTGTAAAAATCACTCATTAACTGATTTAACAAATGATTACATTATACTGGTCCATTAATGTCCTATAATGTTTCATTCCTGTTGTTTCTGTTATATGCTTTAAATCTCTATTTTTTAAATCAAATATGATTGTATAAGATGTTTGGATTGTGGCCTACAGTGACTATACTATACTATGTACTAGTGGTCAGTTTTACAATCAGCATCTAACTGGTAATATATTAAATTAAATATGTTTATAAGCAAATGAACAATCTATAATCAGATGCAGAATCAGTTTTTGTATAACTTTTGCTGTAGGCTGCTATTCTTTTCACATTTTGTTCTCTCAAATAAAGTCTTAATTGCATAACACTGTATTATTTACAAGTTATTTTTAGGATTTACTGCAATCACTTGCCTGTGAGCATTTGTTTAATTTCCCTGCCCATGAAATATTTCAGGATATATCTGAGGAAATGGATAATCCAGTTACATAAGGGAGGAAAAGTCAAGTTTATAAAACTGGATTTAAAAAAATTATTTAAAGATGTGGAAAAAACAACCACCTGCAAGATCTGGTAGACCATGCAAGCAATCCAATGCTATAGGTCTGAAGGAATGTGTAGCTGTCAAGAATTTGTTACAAAGAAATAGAGAAAAATGCATGCAAATAAAGCCACTGCCTAAACTCCAGACCTCAATAACATTGAATATGTTTTTGATTATTTGGATTGTGAGAAGCAGAAAATTTGGAGATGTGAAAAATATCCTTGCTGTATTCTGTGAAGACCACTATATATATATATATATATATATATATATATATATATATATATATATATATATATATATATATATATATATATATATTGTTTACAAGTCTTAATGAAGCACTTTTAACGAGCATGTGTGCATGGCCATGCCTCCCACTCATACACGTCTTTGTGCTAGTAGCGGGATGCTATAGTATTTAGTTGTTGAGGCTTCTGGGTTAGTATAGATGTTATTTGTTTTTTTCCTGACACTAAAAATGAAATAAAAATGGAATAACTTAAAATAAAAATGAAATAACTTGGAAAAAAATATTCAAAAAATTGAATAGCAAATAAAAATTTAAATAATGAAATACAAATTGTGTTTTCTGAATTATGCACAGGACTGTACTGGTTCATATCAGTACGTCATGGTTTCCAAGCATGGTCAAATGGTCAAAGATTATTTACCTTTGTGTTATCTGTGTTTTGCTCATCCTAAAACTCTGGAGGTAAGAGAAGAAAGATCAGCAGCTACTTTATTATTATTGAGTTTCAAGCACAGACTGGTACAGCCTGGACACGATCCAGTCGCCTCTCTGTGTTCTCAGAGATGGACATGAATGGCTAGTCCCAAAGAAAAGGCATGATTTTCAGGCATTCACCAGTGTTTACAGAAAACAGTGCTAATCGGTTTCACTCCATGTACTTCCATGGTGAAACACCCAGATGTTGTTGGCATCTGATGTAATTTGTCTTGAACAAGAAGAGGATAAAGTAAACAGTGCATTGCTAGCATAGCGGTTTCTCTGGCACATCTCCATTTTATCCAATAACAGTCGTTAAACTGTCTATTTTATCAAGATAAAGAAGATTGTTAGCCTTGTGCTAACTTGTGTATATGAATTCATATTACTCTCAGCAGCAAATTTTATGGTTATACAGAATACGAAGATAAAACTAAATCTTAGCTCATTGCTCATAGTCTTGTTAGTTAGTGGCTAGTTTTTTTTAACAGTCTTATCTTTAATACTAGGCCCAATATTTTGGGTGACTCCCAAAAAAACCTTGCACCTTACTTATTGCTTATTGCCTACTTCATAGCTATGTTTCTGTGGCAGTCTAGCTCTGCATACTAAACTAAAAAGGCTTTAGTGGATTTACGGTTCAGTTTATCTCCACTTACATTCAGCGTTCCTGTTTTCTCTTTTCAGGACTTTTTTCCATCGTGGTGTTTCTCCATGGTGTTTTCTGTTTCCTCAAAGTTTTCTTGACTTTTGTTGATGCAGCAACATCCATGGACATTTTACATTTTTAAGTTAAAACTATGCAGAAATACATCAACTGACACTGCACTAGTGGTTGGTAACATAAGTGTGTAGCACGGTTGAAGTGTGTGTGTGTTTGTGTATGTTGTGGGGTCATGCCTGCATGTGTGAGGTGAAGTCGGCTGAAATGGGCCATTTCTTGGTTAATTATTTGTAAGAGCATCATATAAGCTATGCATGAGATCTACTGATATATTTTATGATTTTTTTGACATTTGCATGGGGATTTATTCAAATATGTACAAAAACATAAGTTTAATTTGTTTTAGAATTATTAAAGTTATAAGTATCAGTTCATTCTTGGGTTTGGACAGAATGCTCAGGTAACAGAGGCCAACAACAACAAAGCAATTTCAGCTAAAATAATTTTAATTTTAACAGTGAATTGTCCGTGTGTGTTATTTGTAGGACAATGTAGGACAATATGCTCATTTTGATAGTCCTCACTTGAGCATATGTTTTTTCACTATAAATTCTTTCTTCTAATAGAGACAGTCAAATAGCCTTTAGGACCCTGAGGTTGAGGTTAGGGTTGTATTTAGGTGTGGTCTTATTTAGCTAGGGTAATAAAAAATCTATAGAAACTTATGGATGTCCTCACAAATACAGCAAAAAAGAAAAGTGTGTGAGTGTATTTGTGTGTGTGTGTGTGTGTGTGTGTGAGTGTGTGTGTGTCATTGTGGGACTGTGTAGCTGTATTTTTGGTCTTGCTACTGTCTGCAACACATAACTCTTGCTATGTCATGCTCACTTATCACAGGATTTCTCTCACATACCTCATTCAACATGCTGCCTCATCCACTTCAGAAATCTCAGACCCATCAAACTATCATTACATTTCAACTAGTGCTGTAGTAACAATCCCAAGTGATTGATAAGTTATTGTAATTGATTGTAAAATTTAAAAGGGATGTGGTGCTCTAGTCTTATCTGGCCCATATAATATGATGGCCCATTTTAGTAGACTCCACCCGTATGTCAGAAAAGTGAATATGATATGGTATGCATGCAAAATCTTAACTTTCCTTACATTTTTTGTTTTAGGTGGGGGGTTAAGGAGGCTAAGTGTGGTTCGGGGGAGGAGGTGGAATGTGCGTGCCGAGTGGGCTGATGAAGTGGGAGTGGAGGTCAAATAATGTTATTTTTTTCCCCATCAGAAAACTTACATTTGGCTTCTTTATTAACCTTATTGGCAACAAATTAATTTCATAATTTAAGCTTCCATAAATTTCTCAATTTACTTTACTAGTTTACTTGATTTACATCACAAATTAGTTTCTTTTTTACTTTTTTAATTAAAAAATGTGTATCACTGCCCTTCTAACCCACAACATTGCTCAAAATGAACCCTTATGTGTCAACTATAGAATTTAATAAGAACTACTGACATTTGCAGTCAGGAATTTATTTACAAAAACAACCAAAAACTAATTTTAATAGACACCTAAAATTACAAGAATTGCATTACAAGAAAATAATGAAATAAATTGTTTCTACACTTATAAGAGATACTTAGCAATACATCAAATATCATAGGAAATGAATATGGGTCAGGTTTGTGCGTTAGAAGGGGTTTGCTTAGCTTGTGCATCAAGTATTAAATAAATACATATATCCAGGTCTGTTGTATTTTCTTTGCTGCAATCAGTTCCTTTAACAAGGTTCACCACCAACAAACAGATTTCCACTCATCACAGATTTCCACATCTCTCTGTCCAACTGATATCACACCTATGTTTCATCATCATGATAGAGAAAGATCTGAATTTCCAGAAAGCGGCACTGCCTAGACATGCCACCTGGCTGAAGTGGATTTTTTTCATGCACTTTGAAGAAAGAAGAATGATTTCAGGTCTTTTCAGCCCTGGGCTGCATACACTGCCCTAACATTAGTCTCGGTTTATTAATGTTGTTAATTAGTGTAATTACTGTTCTGTATCTGGAAGCATAAAGTTTTTATAGTGACTGTCAGGTTACACCATCACTACAAATGAGTCGGCATCTGAATTAGACACATTTTACTTCATAGAACTGTGAACCCGCCTGTACAATAGGACTAATTTCTGAATATAATAGTTTGTTAGCGCTAAGCTAATTTTTGCTGTTCTTTAACACTAACATTTTATGTTTCACCTAGCAGTTAGCAGTTTCACAGTGACTCCTTCAGTTAGAAAGGTCTGGTGTAGATTAGCTGTAGCTAACATTAAATTAAAGCCATAATGAGACCACAGAAAAGCAGACAGCCTTTTAAGTAAACAGACAAATGTTAATGGTAACTCACCTCAACTAATGCTACTAGCCTCGTCTTTTCAGCTCAAACCTTTCAGCTCAAACACAGACTGATTTGTGAAAAGGTAGTAAACTAATACAAAGCCTGATAAAATACATTATACTCTTTATTTCAGTTTATTCCATTTAAATGTGTACATGAGTACAAAAATAAGGCTGATGCTAACTATTATGGACTGTCTGCATATACAAATATGATTCTTTTATATAAAATAAATTATATATTTAAAAAAACAAACTGAAATGTATTTTTTTGTTCCCAGAAATCTTTAGGCATTCTCAGAAATGTTTGGCTCGAATAAAAGGCTCTAGTTCACTGTAGCTACATTTTGTTGGGTGGACACAGTGGCAACTGTATCATTGGGCCACCCACTTTTATCATTGCTCCTCTCAAAATATTGCTCGATTTAGGATTTGGTATTTATAATTCTGTGAATAAATAAACCAAAAACACAAGTGAAAATGCCCTGACTGAACACATGACATTCCATTTTTAACATTGATCCATTTATTACAAGTGTGAGGAGCCTGCTGAGCATCTCTCCCTCCTGACTGTACTGTACTCCGTGTGTAAAGTCCACATTATTTTATAGCTATAACTTTTATAGCATCAGATTAGACTTTTGTGGTTCTTTACTGATGCAAAACGTTCCCTCACCTCTCGGATCTTGCAGAGGGGTTTCTCTTCTTTAACGGGCACAGCATAAGTGTCCATGAAGTCACCACGCCACTGCATCTAGTTGCTGACTCAGCAGAGCAGGGGATTCAGGGATTAGCCTATTTATAGTCTATTACAGATAGAACAAGGCATTGCAGAACTATTTCTTCTAAGCTACTAACTGTTCGTTTCTGAGCTACAACAGCATTCAGGACTTTTGGAGATGGACTTTGGGTAATGATCAGTGTTACTGCTGAGGTAAGCGACAGGATTAGTTTCAACGCATGTGAAGAGACACATAAAATACTGGTGGAAGATTCAGTCATGTGCAAAAGTTTGGGTGCCCCTAGTCAAATGACCTTATTGGTTTTACAAATAAAAAGAAATTGTACATGCTCTACTGAGAATCTGCACATTTCTATGTACTATTACTGGTTATTTTCTGAATTTAACACACTCTGGCCTATGTGGAAGTAGCGGGACAGTTTATATTTGATTTTTTCCAATATGTTAAACTCAAATAGACACTGAAAACCTACATTTAAGTTTGTTTCTTGCAGAGAACATGTTCACAGTACTTTCACTTAGAGAAACAACAAAATATGTCATCTAACCTGGGTATCATCTTTAGTTTGGTCTCGGACCTTGTCTGGTATCTAACCCAGCAATATCTTTAACGTTCCTTTATGTGTGAAACATCACAGTGAGTCAGTGGAAAACTCAGCAAGCCATGATAATTAAATAAAAAGTTTTAAAAAATGAAATTTTATTTAAACAAAAAAAATCAACTAAATGTTCTGTGCTGATACCCAAACCTGTATGTGGTAGGTCAGCTCATAAGTGTTAACAGCTACTCAAAGGACCAAATATTTACACTGTTATGCAATGTGACGGACATGACAGCTTAAGTCTGAGCACATGTTTGGATTCCATTACGTTGGAACTCAGAAAGCAATAAAACCACATAAAAATCCACTCACTTCACAAAAGTGTGTTGCTTAACAGCAGAGAAGTTGAGCCTGCTACTAGATTTTTTACCACTTTTGCTGAGGTCTAACTTTATGTTCATACAAAAATTGCACCATCATGCAACAAGCAAGCATTTGTTGCTCAAAAGTTTGGAATCACTACTCATATTAACAACTGCTTTTGTTTCCATAGTAACCTATATATTGTGGATGAGGACATATTTTATTCAATCTGTTTTTATTTTTTTAGAACACTTAATTATTAATTATGTCATTTATAGGATGTTTAGAACATTATCAGCACGAGATTCAACCTGTGCATTTAAAATAAAAAAATAAAAATATGCACCCTGCATATTAATGTAAACTCCATTGTCATTGTTGTAAAGCTCATTGTGCACTCATCATTTCATCTAATAGCTTAAACAGGTTCCTGCAAATGAGTAATGACGATATTAAATATAGTTATTATATACAGTAATTTATATAATTCACATTATACATTTTTTTTTATTTCCAGCTAAAATGTAATGTTTTTTACAGCATCAGGTCAAATAAAAAGGTACAATTAAAGAAAATTAGTCTCAACAATTAAATATAATATCACATTTCTCCAATATTAAGGGTGTCCTGACTTTATTATAGTTTCTATTCTCTTTGGGAGGGGTTTTCCATACCTGCCTTTATTTTCTGCTTCTCACCATCCAAGTAATCAAGCACATTCATGATGTTAAGGCCTGGCCTCTGGGGTGGTCAGTTCTTTGTTCTGAGAACAGCAGCAGCTGAGCTTGTTTTTGTTTGCACAGAAGGAACACAAGTTTTGGTGATCTGGTGGTCTTGCGTGGTTCATATGAGTTCCATTTTCTCTCTAGCATTGAACACTTTTTTTTACTTTTATTTCTCTTTATGCAACAGGATTATCTTATGTCTAATCTCCTAAGAAGCATCTTGTAAAACATTAATAATCGGGGAATGACCAGAACTTTTTTAGTGCTTGTTACAAATATTTATTTGTATGCCTTAGTGTCTCATGTATAGCCTTTTATGTCTCATGTATAGCCTTTAATAGCCTTTAATATTATTGCTGTCGAAAGAAAAACAAATATCTTCAAACTTAAGACACACACACACACACACACACACACACACACACACACACACACACACACACATATATATATATATATATATATATATATATATATATATATATATATATATAGGTTTAGTGGACAACGTGAATGATTAAGAATACAATAGAACAAATGTAGTCTTGTGTGAGTGTGTATAAATCTATCCTTGCAACAACAACAACAACAACAGGCTTTGATTGCCTGGTCTGCTGCTGCTGCCTGGCTCATTTCTCTCTAATTCTGATCATCACTAATCCACCAAGCTAATCTCCATCACGCGCTAGGAGAGTGTTTGTGCCTGTGTGAGTGTGTGTGTGAGAGAGAGAGAGAGAGAGAGAGAGGGAGAGAGAAAGAGAGAGAGATCACTGTACACCAGCCTCAGTCTCCCTTTCTCTCTCTCTCTGTGAGTTAATGTGAACGTGGCTCCATGGGACGGGGTCAGCCATGTGCACCACCATGATGGTCCTCAGCACTCTGGCTCTGCTGCTCCGCCGACACTTCTTTAACAGAGTCCGACCGTGAGTTCTCTTCTTTGTTTTTTTCCCCCTCAGCTTCTTCTCCTCCTCCCCTTTATTTCAGGATGACAAGTAAATGCCTCCTTTTCCAGGAAAAGAAGGAGAAGCATCTTGTCTAGTCTAGTCTTTTCCACTGTTGACCTAGAATCGTAGAACATTTTCAGACTGTGCGAAGGATAAATAGATAGAAGTTAAAGTCATAGTGGAAATGATATTAAATATTTCTGCTATCTACAGAAACACAAGTGTCTCCAAAAAAGTAACTTTACAGGAGAGAGAAGATGTTCTTTACTTTTAATGTAAGTTAAGGTAAAGAGGATTTATTCCAAAAAAATTTGGAGCATTTCTATTGGTCCACTGAACGTAAAAAGTTTACACAATGTAAAGGACAGCTGCTCAAATAGTTTAAATTATGGATTAAACTAAATTGTACTTAAGCTCTTTTGATAACCAGTGTGCAAAATACCCTCTGGTATTGGTGGGTCCCATGTTGACTGTAAACTCACTCGCCGCAGTAGTGCTGATGTTAACTTTATCCAAAGCAAAATGTCTGGATAAAAATTCTTCTTTTGGAGATATTCTTTTCAAGTTTTGCCAATGCAGTCATTCACACATTAACTTTCACAATTTCTCTTTTTGTCTTTGGTTTGGGAAATTCACTCTTTCCACCAACTCCGGGGAAATCAAGCAAGTTTTCAGTTTTATAAATATACGGCATAAAGTAAAGCATTTCAAAGGTATCCCATGCAAAGTAACATTTGCTAGTCAATGAAGGACCAACTAGGTAAACAAATCTGTTACAGTGCTACTTTAAGGAAGATCAGCACGGCATCTTTAGTTAGTTACGAAAACCAAAAACAGAAACCCGCTAATTTGTGGGCTTAACAAACAGCATAACATCATCCTTGCAGACTGACTGTAAGTCTGAGCCAATCTACCATAACTTTCACAGTAGGGCTTGTCTTTACTTGGTCCTTCACCACAGCGCTGCTGTAACCATCTTGAACTGCTGCAGGTAAACAGACCAACTCATCATAATGCCTTCGAGCTGATCCGCTACAGTTGTGTTCGATGAGCCATGTCAGGGGCCAGCAGCATGGGCGCCGGTAGTGCTGTGCTAAACCCTGTGGAAGACATAAGCTTTTCTGATGCAGTGGCTACTTCAAGTCCTGAAAATATGTTGCATTTGTTTCTTTTAGTCAGTTTCTGAAACAATTCAGTCCAATATGGGCAGCAGAAACATGGCTGCTTTGCAAAAACAGCGTCTCCCAAAAATGGAGGTAAACGCTCATGAATTTAAATTAAAAGCTAACCCTGGATCACCCCAGACTAACCCAGTGCTAATGTGAGGGAGGCACTGAACAAACTCTAAGGAGTTATCAGTTATCTACAGGCTGCGCAGCCTGACACATTCTTCATCATCACTGCGGAATTTATTCATGCGAATCTGAAGTCATGACCTAAAGGCACACTGATTTTGCAACCCATGAAGTAAACACACTGGACCTTGTTTACACCAATGTCCATGCTGTGTACAAGGCTGAGCTCTACCCCCACCTCAGCTGCTTGGACAACATTATGGTCATATTAACATATTCCAGCATTCCAGCATTCCAGCATTCTGAAACAGGTGAGAACCTGGTCTGAGGTGGCCATCTCAATGCTTCAGACTGTTTTGAGCACACAGACTGGAACGCTTTTAAGAAACACATTTGTGACAGATTTGGTGGAATATACAGAACATTAGTAAGTGCATAGATGATGTGACTTCTTTCAAGACTATCGCCAGACGTGTCAACCAGAAGCCGAGGAAGACTGCAGAGGTGTGTGCACTGCTGAAAATCTGGAAGGCTGCTTTGAGGCACAGAAAGCACCAAAACTGTCTTGGGCTATCAAAGAGGCCAAGAACAATTCCATGGACACTTTCTAAACAACAGAGACCCTCAGCGTATGTGGATTACAGTGGACTACAGCTTGCAGATGTTGATATATTTAAAACAACAACCATCATCCTTGTAGCAAAATCTCTATAATCTCATTGAGTACTGACCCAGTAGTTGGAGTGGGTAGATGTGGGCTGGAGGTTAAGAAACTAACTTGGTGATTGGAAGGATGCTGATTCGATCCCCTGAACCAACAGGACATGACAGATACAGCCTAACCCCCAAGTGCTCCCAAGGCTATGTGGATAAGGTTGCCCCATACTTTGAGCAGGTGTCCTCACTGCCACTAATGTGTGTGTGTGTGTTCACTTGTATGAGTATATGTGGGTGTTTCACTTTAAAGAAGAGTTAAATGCAGAGGTAAGATTCCTCTGTGTGCAAACAGAAATGGCAAATAGTTCTAAAATCTGAATTCTAACACAACATATAAAGAGCTGTTTTCCCTCCATACTGGATCTATTTCAGATTGTGTATCACCCTAGCCAGTCTAGGTTATCGTATCTTTTGCCATGCACCTCACACCTCTCACTAACCCACCTGGACAGAAAAGACATATATTTAAGAATGCTGCTCATAGCCTTCAGTTCAGCATTCAACACAATCATACCACAGTAAGTTATTGGAAAGCTGAGCTTGCTGAGCCTTGCAGCTTACTGAATGGAACCCCTCAGTCTGTCAGGATTAGCAAGAACACCTGAAGCACCACCACACTGAACACAGGCGCTCTCCAGGGCTGTGTGCTCGGGGCCCTGCTATTTAAAGCGCTGACTCATGACTGTGCTGCAAAACATGGCTCATATCACGTACTCAAGTTTGTTGATGACACTGCAGTGGTGCCCACTTCACCTCCTCCCTGTTTGCTGACTCATTATTGTTACTGATAAGACATCAGTAACAATAATGAGTCAGCAAACAGGGAGTAGGTGAAGTGGGTTGCAGACTGAAGCAGAGACAGCAATCTAATCACTTAATATTGATAAGATGACAGATGGTTCACATCAGGTAGACTTGAGGTGGAGACCACTCTTCACTGTACGTCACTGGAGAGATTGTCAAAATCTTGTTTGAAAGTTCCTTCGTGTGCATATGACTGATGACCTCACATGGATCCTCAACACCACGTGCCTAACATCTGAAAACATCTGATCTGAAGATACTGGGGAAAATATTTTTGATTATATTTATTCAAAATATTGAAATAGTTTTACAATTTGCTACAAGTAAAGAGACCCCAGTGGAAATGAAACAGTCTAAGCAAAGATCACTACAGATTCTCTTCAGATTGAACTGGGTTTTCAACAACAATCTGCAAAACATGCCTAACCTAGCAGCAGTATGAAAAAGCAGACATGTAAAATACAGAAAGCTGTGAATTATCCCACAGCTCAAAACCTTACTATATATAACAGGAATGCTAATAGGCCTCAATAAGCTTTGGCTTATGTGATAGTCCCAAAACCAAGAATATAAAAATTGAATTGGTTAAACAATATATTCAATTTATGATTTATATATATGTAAAAAATCTGAATAGTAGACATTTGTCATGCTTACCATCCAGGTCACTGTGTCATGTGTGAGGTAACCTGGACACACAGAAACATTGTTTGTAGTTGTAAATAGTCTACACCTCTTCAGGCTGTAATCACATCAGCTACCCAATCCTCTTAGTCCATAGTGCCCTGCTGTGTCACGCCATATAGGGTTTACGCACAATAGTGTCCTGTGCAGACAAAACAACACATGGAAATTCAAACTGTCAGCTGTAAGGATGGGTATTAAGGTATTATCACCTTAAGGAAGTACAGTAGATTTGTATTTCCTATTGATTTCCACAAAATGTCCAATCAATCATGAGTTTTTGAAAAATGCTTAGATAACTTAAGCTGGCTTTTGCATGTTGGGAGTTTCCTAACATTTACACAAAGCAATTCAAAAACAACTACTCCATCAGCTAACCAAACCAGCAGCTCATGTTTTAAGGTACTACATAACTCTTGCTATAAAGTCATCTACAAGGTGTACTTTGCATATATGCCGTATGTTATTATCTTTCTTATAACTAGGGCTCTACCAATACCTAATGCTGATCTTCATGTATCTGTATCTGCTATATTTAACAGCTAAAGCGAATTTAAAATATATTCATTGTGTTAGATAGCAAAACCAGGACTGAACTGTAGATATACCTATGGTTAGTGTGTGAACACATAAACACACAGAAGCGTCTCTGGCTCGGCAAAAACAGTGCTGCTAAGTTTTCAATATATTTCAACAGATTTATTAGACTGATTTTAAGCAAAAGACCGTACCAGCTGCGTAATTTATTGTTTGGTTCCCAAATGAATCTGAGCTCTGTGTTAACCATTTTGTCTCATCCATTGATTCGTTGAAACTAATGGTTTGAAAGCGTTCTATTTGGCATGATCGTGTCATGCATGGCATTTGAAAAATGCCTGACAGTGTCGCCGCGTAGAGCCAGCTTTAACTTTCTAATCATACAAAGAGCCTAAATTTAGTCTAGTATAAGCATACTCCAACAAACTGAGGTTTTGATAGATTCACAAAATGCTTAAAATTTACTTCTGTACTCTAAAATGTCTCCTCTTCCTCTAAATCAAAATTCCAGACAGCCCGACATACAGGGAGAGAGAGAGATGCCTGACACCAGCAATGATGGCCACACTGCAAGAAAATGACCAGACTGAGTGAGCGGGGGCACCAGCAGATATTGGGCTGGCAGGTAAAAGCACAAGGTTTTGTTTTCACAAAAAAGAATTGATTGTCACATAAAGGATACATGTACAGACAGTACACAAAGAGTACCATACCAAAAACCCTCCGACACACCCATCCTAACCCTTACAATCCCACCAACCCATAGCTAATACCATTAGATCAAAAACAAAAAAAAGATTAGGCAAGCGTAGTTTTGCAGGACCCTCACTGGCTGCATGGCATTTGTGTTATGTCTGTTCATTATGTGCAACTCAGCACATTAGTAATTTAGTCTACCTTTTTTAATGAACAAATACATTCTTTTTACATTTTCATTCTCTTTCTTACATGTGGTTTGAGTTTATTTAATTGCAGAGAGAATTGCAGAGACAATTTATGTTTTGTCTGGTCAACTTCATTTCATTTGTTAATGTACATCCATTTCTACATTTCAGGCCTGCAACACATAAAAAAACTCTAATAAAGTTGAAAAACATTAAAGCATTAATCACCATTTACTAATGTTGCTATTTCTTCTCTTAACACCTAAACTTAACTCATTAAAGTATTTCAGGTGCTACATTCTTAAGGTGTGGTACAGTTTGTGTTCCTTACTATCACATTTTTTGTTTTAAAATTCTCCACACATTCTCGGCTGGGACAGGTCAGGACTGGAGGCAGGCCAGTCCAATGTCCTTACCCTCTTCTTCTATAGCCATGCCTTTGTAAAGTGTCCAGCATGTGGTTTTTCATTAGACATCCCCAGAAAAGAGACTTCTTAGAGGTAGCACATGTTGCTGTAAGATCTCAATGTACTTTTCTGAATTAATGCTGAATCACAGAAGAGTAAAATCACCTTTAACTGAGACCACTGGCACACTGACCCCATACCATGACAGACCCCGGGTTTTGGACCTGTTGCTGATAACAATCTAAATAATTGTCTTTGGTCCAGAGCACACAAAAAAAAAATCTTCTAAAAAAAGATCTGGAATTCTTATTCGTCTAACCACAATATGCGTTTCCTCTGTATAACGGTCCATCCCAGTTGCCTCCAACGCTGCTCCATGGCATGGTTAAGACTTCTGTTTTGCACGATGAAGTTTTAAGTAGTATTTGTGAATGTGACTCGTTTGTCGAAGGTCCTCTGCTCATCTTTGCTCTTCAAACATTCTGCTCTAGATATTACAGTATTACAATCACCTGTTGATATCAACTGTTTAAAATCATATCATTACCTCTAGTTCTAGTCCCAAATTGCCCCGTCCCAATATTTTTAAAAATGTGTTACAGGCTTGAAATGCATGAATGGATGTAATGAAATGTAATAAATAATGAAATTAAGTGTAATAAACACTTTTTCTGATAATTTAATTTATTAGATAATTCTAACCGCTTTAGATTTACCTATAGCCCCTCAGTTACAGCTACAGCATAATAGTAGACTTCAGTAAAATGATCACTAAATAGCACTGCCTATACTGCTAGGTGACAATTTCCAGTTGACATTAGATCCAGTTAGGTTTGTCAGGACCCGACCGTTTTAAGGTATGTTGTTCAGCTGGTACCTGCAACTGGATATCAATATTTCAGATTGCGTCTCGTTCTAAATGTATCAATTGTTGTAGGTAAAGTGTCTTTCGTGTCCTGTCCTAACACGTCTCTGTCTCTCCATTGATCATTCTTTCTGTCTTGCTCACTCTCTCTTGCTCACTTGCAGGCTTGCACAACTAAATATACATCCTCATCTTATTCACCATCTACCCTACAGTGGTTTTATTGGTGTTACACAATGGCAGAACAAACAGTAGACAGGAAAATATACATGTACAGCTCTTAACGCAGGAGTCTTATCTACAAAGAGTCGGTGTGGCTGTGTGTATACATTCCAACGAAGCACACCTGATTAACTTATTAAAGACTGAGACCAACTGCCCATACAAGTAGAACTGTTGTGGTCCTGCTTCAGTAGGATGTCAGTGGTTATTTTTTGGCCATTCACCTTTGTACTATTCATTGAGGACTCACTCGTAGGCATCTTCCAGTGTTTTGCACTTGTGTTTTTGGTATTGAAGGGAAAATTAATAAGTAGCCAGAATCCCAATCAACTGGCTCGGGTCCAAGTATGCAGGTGACAGCTTGACCTAATTTGATTTGGTGTATAGTGCCATATATTGTTCTGTGTGACAAACATGCTGGTTTTAACAAGGTTTTTTGGAAATGGGATCAGTCAGTCAGTCAGTCAGTCAGTCAGTCAGTCACTCGATAAGAATCTAGTAGACTGGACAGCCCAGTGAATAGACATAGAAAGTAGGTTTGCAATACAAATATATATTGTACAGACAGTAGCAGTGGATGTAAACATCATAGATTCTTCTAGAATATTTTCTCTGTGTATTAAGAATCACACAAAACCTTCAAAATGCATAAAAAATATTGATGACGTGATTTTAAGGAGTGTTTTAGGATATAAGTAAAATAGCAAAGTAAATAAATTCAATTGTTTTTAGTTGCATCTGTTGTTGGTACAGACAATATAGCCACAAGCTTGAATGCCCATCAGACCCAATGCCATAGGATAAGTTGTGATCCTGAACATCACCTCACTAATGCGCTAGTAGCAGAATGCAATCAATTCCTCACAGCAATTTTCCAACATTTCATGTAAAGAGAAGAAACTGTTTTTGCAGAATACACACCAGGATTACAGACAGTGACGAAAAACAAATGGACTCATGTTACCCCCAATACAAACCAAACAAGGCTAGTCTGAACCAGCACCAAACTACTCAAGAAGAATGCAAATATACACTATGTGACCCAGAGCAGTGAAAGGGGCACCTGAGCTTTTTAGACAGACTAGAGCAGAGAAAGAGATAGCCAAGTCAACAACACAGCCAAGGAGGACGATGTGACTGCTCCACTTTTTGAGCTTTTAGCCTAAGTGCGCTGTCCATGAGCAAACACACAGCTCACTAAATCATTTAAGCCTAACAAGACAGCAGCTCTGAGCAAGACTGGCCAGAAGGACTCAACAATAATTATTGGGCAATTACTGGAACAATTGGGTGTTATTCAGTTTAGATTCACAAGTGCAGTGCAGCAACAATGCACATTAATAAACATTCCTGTAAATGTTCCACTTTAGACAGCTTTTAGACAGTAGCCCTGCTGTCAACTGGGGCAGCTACAGAAAAAAAGATAGACAGGTATGTCTAATGACTAGAACACAAAATTAAATTTAATTCAAATGAAACAGGATTGACACATTCAGTAAATAACACAGGACATAGTGTAAGATGTTGAAACTATGGTGAAAATTATCTTCATTATAATAATCAGATTAAAGGCCCATATTCTATGTATTTACCTCTATTTACCTAAACCAATATCTGGTTTAGTGGTTGCATAGACTAGTTGACTAGTCAACTTACTCACTCACTAGCTGTGAAAAGCTGTGAAATGCTGGGGTGGTAAACTGCAGTGGACAGGCAAAAGTAGAGAACAGAAATCATTTTTTCTGCAGATTCCATTGCCAGACTCTGAAAGCAGACTGGGTATGTTATCTCTGATTGGAAAGCACTGACTGCAAAGCACATCTCACACCTCAAACTGTGTTGTCTGCTGCCCCAACCCCTATTAACAAGCTACTAACAAAATACACTGACATCTAGAGGCTAGTAATGATGAGTAGTCGACTACTTTTTTAATTACTAGTAAAATATAGTCTGACATAGTCTGACATAGTCTTACATAGCAACTGTAAAACAGGCTATTTTTACTGTGCCTTTAAGACCAATGTATATAAATGGCTTCTGTTCTAAATGGCTGCCCTGTCTTTCTGTCTGACATTGTGTCATCATTCTCTAGTCAGTGTCATGTCCATATTAGAAACTCTGGGTCTAAACTAATTTCTTGGAGAGGAAAACAATGTTTCCGAAAAACACTGCTATCACACTCCGTGACAAACAAAAATATACCAAACCTGGCACCTCCGGTTTAAACTTACATCTCCTAAGACTGGCAATCTCACTAAATCACCACTCCAAAAGCATTTAGTCAAACATAGTAGTTACGCTGCTCTGCCAGCAGCTGGCATCAGCATCACTAAACCAACTCATTCAAAGCTGTCTGACTTTGCAGTTTAGTTTCTATATGAATGCATAAGGTACTTTTTGAAACTTATTTTGTTTCTATATTGCATCAAGTGAAAGTTTGGTTTCCTATATTATGGGCTCTTTTATGTTGCAAAGTTCTTTAGGGTCCAATTTCCACCATTCAGATTTAAGCTGGCATCATATGATCTCTGAGAGGCAATTCGACACGGGTACAGTACAACACTATACAGTAAAAATGAAACAAGGAAATAAGAGCACAAAAGCCTCTTTGTGAGATGTGAGATCTCTTCCATACTGATTGCACAATAAAAAACGAATCCATCCATCAAGTCCAACCCTGTGGAGTTCATGAATGATTCACATTCCTGAGGTCTGTTCACAATCCCTGGCCTGCTATCCGCTGGTTCCACAGCTGGAGAATGTCCAGCCGGTAGAATCTATCTGTCCATACATGCATAGTTAGAAGCACTCACTAACATACACCTAGAGGGACTAGCAAGATGGGCATTTTCCTCATTCATCATGTTCTGACATTCATGGCATAAATTCAAGGCATAGCACTAATAGTCACAGTTCACCACTTCACACTACATATGGCAGAACAAGGTTAACCTTCTGTGTAGATTGTTCCCATGAAGTACCTTGCATTGTGCATAACTGTTAAACTACCTGTTCAGTAATAGTAATTTAAGCCTTTTTATTTATTCATGTTAATTATTTAGTAATTGCTAGTAAAACTACTGTGTAAGATACTGCTACTACTGTTTCTAGCTACGCAAAGTGCTTTTTCACATTATGGTGTGTTTTTTGTCAAGCATGTGCTAATCATGTTTGCTCAACTAGGACTTGGTGCATTATTGCATATCGGTATCCTATTGCCATTCAAGCTAATCAAAGTATTATGTTTATTTTCATGCTGGGGTCTACTAGTGTGCTCTGATTGGTCTGCTCGCACACTCAGTTTGGAGTGGTCAACCTCCAGAGTGAAAGTAGCAGCTACAAGTCCTGCCTCTACAAGTGGCCAATCAAGATTGTGTTGCGAGATGATGTCACCTTGAAACAGAGAAAAAGGCTGGAATTCAATTTAAATGTGTTTCAAACAGCTTCAGATTCACAAACCTTATCTGTTAGCTCTGTTTTGTTACTCAAGCTATGATCATGACTAATTCTTACCTGCATTCACATAAACTGATGACACTTCTGATGAAACACATAAAATTGTGGGGGGTTAATAATCATACTATATAGATATGTTGAGGAACCTGATTAGTCCACCTTCCAGCAGCAGGCTGTGCTTCATCGGTCAGAAGCTTGTGCCAGATGTTTATGGTGTGTATTTCTGTATTATAATTCTCTATTGGTTATGGTTAGCCAGATAAAGTGGAAATCTACAGCTGGATTGAACTGGCTATGCTAGACACAATCCTGCTTTGTGAGACAGACCCCTGATGCAACAAGATGTTCTGATTTGTTTTGTATTGTCGCCCTAGGTGCCCCCCTCTTCCTGATACTCAGATGACTCAGGCAACTTCAATCAGTTCCACTGCCTGCTATTCACCACAAACCTTCCGACTGATGTGAACTCTGCAGCTATCCCAATACCATGGGAAGACGGTTGGAGAAACACAGCTGGAGGAAAAAAGGAAATCCGAACCAGCATTTATTCAAACCATCTGCTCTCTGCAGGCCCTCAGCTTGTAGTCCTATCCGTCTATCAGTCTTCCTAGGAAGCTCTAGTTCCGAGAACATGCACTCTGCCTAACTGCGATCTCGTGATGCAGCTTAACCTATAAGAACTCAATGAGTTGTACACACTTGGATCTTCTGGTCAGAAATGTGCTGAAATCTGAAGATAAGGAGGAAACACTTTACAGAGGAATGTTTAGTGCCTAAACAATCAGTTGCTTTTTTATGTATTGTTTTTTTTCTTTTATTGCAAAATATATTAGCAACCTAATTTACACGTACGGCAGTGTTATGAAACTCTGATTTCTGATCTTCTAGTGCTGCAATCATAAGTTTTTATTATAAAAAAGGGTGAACGGTTTAAAGAGGCACCCCAGTTAAAGTGAAAAATTAAAAAATGGGGTTATTGCTTTACCTTACTCGCCTTCTACAGTGGTGCCACTATAGTCTCTAGAGAGAGATTTTCCAGTTTCAAGACTAGAAAACCTTCTTTCTGATTATGTGTTATAAAGGCGGGACTACTCATTATGTTAATGCAGGTTGTAAAGAAACCTGGAGGTAACTGATGTTGTATCCACTGAAGCGGTACTCACGTGGGATGTATGTAATGCACACAACAAGGATACAAAGTGTGAAATCTCTCAAACCGATAAGACTAAGGCACACAGTGCCGCACTCCAGAATACTTTAATACGATAAATAATATATTAAGCTCTAGTTTCTGGACAGAAGGACCGTTTAAGGAGAGGAAATAGAGAAGAGTCGCAAATGCCTAAAAAATGTTTCACTACAAAAGACATGTCCTACTGTTGCTCCATATTTTAGCTAAGAGGAAAACACATTAATCAGACTGGAGTGTAAACTGCGGATGTGCTGCTTACTGAATGAAGAAATAGGGACAGGAGGTGCGATTACCAGCACTTCCTAAAGTGCAGCACAAAGCCTGCAAACACACATCACTGAAACATCAAAGTGGATGTGAGGAAGAGCAGCATGTTTGCTAAAGCATTAGAACTCAAAGAATGCAGAGAGTCTGAGTAAATATTTCTCTGACTGTGTTTATGATTTTCACTACACTTTTATGTTTTTGGGAAACTACACAGAGTCTAAACATTTCCAACCCTGGCAGAAGCAGTAAAGATGCATCAGTGTAAGGATGATGGATTATAATGACTATAGTAACTGACCTGTAGATAAACCTGTTCTGTGGCTGATGATCTGTGTGTTAAAAGGTTGTTGCTATAGTTCTCCTCAGCTATGAGCAGTGCTTGGCATTTCAGCTCCTGCATGTTGCATTTTAGCTACGTTGTAAAGTACAGGCCCTTTCATGAAAAGATATGGCAGTACATATAATCTTAACTCGCAAAACTCTCAATCTTTAGTTTTTGCCATTTTCTGACCTCAAAATGGAAAAAAGTGAGAAGTGCAGACTTAAATATAACTCATTATGTAAGTATGTTAAAAAAATCTTCTGAATCTATGCTTAATGCCTTTTGCTCAAAGCCAGGCCAAATGCTATAGAGATATAAGATGTCAAATAGGATAGGCGGTAGTTTTATCTGCTGGCTAAATGCTCATGTAATGATTTTAAATGTTGTAAAGTGTGTACAATATACACCAAACAACTGTCCTACTTCATGTACTTTTGGATCAATAAATGAGGATTTTACCCTTATACTTTTTATTGTTGATCAATTTTAGTTTTCTGTTGCTTCTTGTGTGTGTGCATACAGTGGAGCATAAAAGTCTAGTAAGACCACTAGTGCATTAAACAGTGCATTAAACTTCATGGTTTTCTTCCCACTTTGTCTTGATATGTGTTAGCACAAGCAAAACAAACTCTGGTGTTGGTTTGCAGATTTTGTACATATCACTTATTTGTCTAAAATGGAAAATGCACTCATGTAGACTATAAACAATGTAGCATCCAAAATTATCAGGTAAAGTCTACTCACCCTTCATCAAAATGTTGGTTAAAATTCAATTCTGCAACTTATCCATTGGGAGACATGAGACATTGCCTGCAAATAGACACTACGTTAAAGAACTATTAAAGAAACAACAGACAAACAAAAATTAAGGCTTGATCATGTCGTCATTTTACTTTACACCATACAAACATTTATTTTTGGCCAGTTTAGAGAATGCATGTAAAATCAAACAGGAAGGAAAAGGTTCATTAGTCACACATGAGGGTTTGGTCAGTCGCAGGGGCAGAAAATGTGTGGGTCAGCACCTCCCCAATGGCCTTCAGGCAGCAGCATCTACATCCCAATGCAATATTCCCCCATTTCTTCCTGCTGCTGTAGCTGCCACAGCGTATGGCAATTGTGTCTTCTTTAACTCCCATGAAAAAGCACAGAGAAAACACAACAATCAGGATAAAAATCTTGTGGCAGCACTATCAGTAGAAAAAGAGAAATATCAATTAACAACACAAAATTGATTAACTGTTCTAGCTAGAGATATAGAACACCCTATTGTTTAATTTCAACTGAAATACCCTTTACTGGGTAAATATTCTCCTTTTTTTCAAACAATTTCTAATAAGTTGCTAAGTCATTTTTAAAGAGCAGAACTGAGTAAAGCGTGGAAGTGGCTTAAGACCATTTGACCCCTAAAGGCTCCTTATGCATGTGAACCTCAGTGTTTTTAGTTTACTGGGCCTATAATTGATTTGTTGGTTGTCTAAGGTTAAGTGACAAAAATCTGCTAAAAATGCTAATCTGTGTTTCGCACGGTGCTTTGGAGCTCAGGAGAAAAAGTAAAACGCACCACGACCGCCCTCTGGTGGTCGCGACACAAACTCTAACTGGGATTTTTAAGGGTGTTTTTCGATTTATAGCATGTTTATAACACACGCGTAATAACGACAATTAGCAGTAAAACGTCACTGATTATAATTCACTCAAAGGAGCTGACAAGATCCAGCAAATGAGGACGACAGATTTGGCCTAAAATTAAAAAGAGCGAACTCTATTATGCGAACTACATTACCCACAATTCCCCCCAAAAAACAGGAAATACGTAAAAGAACAAACCACAGGATTTCAAACTGGAGGACAGCAGCTTCTGTGTTGTTTCGGGATAAAACTAACTGAATATCAATCTGTCATAAGAGGCTATTTATTTATCAGAGTGTTTGGGCCAGGTTCTCGGATGGTCATATTCTGAGCTGTGCTGTTTAGCGAGACGTGTACTGCTGCTGTAAGGCGAACTGAGCCACAGCTAATGTTTAGCTTTGCTACAGAACTATCTGCGAATCTGTCCACTCAGTCTCTCTTCTGAATGAATGAATCGCAAACAGATAAAAAGTGGCTGGTTTTGAGCTTGTTGGCTTTAAGAATGGGCAAGAGGGTAAAATATCGAGTATGACTAATAAATAAATAACTGCAATAATAGAATAATTAAATAACAAAAATTGGGGGTTTAGCCCATGCCGTGGTTGCCTATGGCGACGTGGACGCTCCTCCTGATCTGATTTATCTGAGGAAGCTGGACATAACTGACCATGGTGAGTCACTTTAGTTCTTTATTGTCTTTCTTTAATTGACAGATTTTTGTTGAATAAAGCAGATTCAGTTCTTTAGCTAACCCGCGCCTGGGGACGCTGGCTAAGCTCTCTTACTGAGCCTCTGAGAGGTCTGGTTACCATAAGCTACGACTTCCTATTGCTGTTATGTAGTACAACGCTTAAAGGGGAACTACGCCAATTTCCAAATTCTCCGCAATTTAGTGTTAAATTATTAAATAAAGCAAGGAAGTTGCCTTATGTACCTTAGATAAATGTTTTTATCATGCAATTTCTAACTAATGTTTGAGTTAGAAATATATATTTCCTTGTGATAATAACAGACCATACTATGCCATATAAAGGAAAAAAAACAGTGAAAATATTGACATGCTTGCTGCAAGCATTGTACCAAATTTGATATATATATATATATATATATAGATAGATAGATAGATAGATAGTTAGATAGATTGATATCACATTTGGTGTTGTTATTTGTTGCAGAAACAACTACAGTCAAAACATTTTACAGCTACTGTTAGATGTTATTCCACAATATAACTATACCCAGTTTATTTTAAACAAGGTGGCATTCTTCCTTTTCATTGCTGGCATGGGACATAATATTTAATATCACCTAACTGGAAAACATGAATTAAACATTGTAGATAATCGTTGTTATGATAGACCTTATGGACTGGAAGGTTTATTATTATTATTATTATTATTATTATTATTATTATTATTATTATTATTATTATTATTTCTTAATAATAATAATAATAATAATAATAATAATAATAATAATAATGTCAATGTATCACTTCCAGGCAGCGTCTTATATAAGGCACAATTCAGAAGAGCTAACCGAAGCTAAGAATATTTACATATATGAGTCTTATATGTAGAGCAAAAAAAACGCCTGTTTAATTCTAAGGTCTAAAGAACGGTTGAATTCAAATGTTATAAGTGGACCTCATGGGAAATAATAATACAGGCCCTCTAAATGCTGAAGATTTATTTTTCGAACATGCTTGTCTTACTTATTACTTAACCACATTATTGCATTGGCATATGTTTCACCAATTGTTTAATTTTGAATATAGTTGGTATGTAATCTTAAAAAATCTAGTGATGACAAATTTGTTCTCTTTATTTTCAACTCCTTCAGACTTCAAAACAGAAAAAGGGCCTGAGGGGTAAGTACTAAACTCTGTAGTAAATGTAGTTGTGTATTAAATGTAGTTGTGTATAAATAATTATTCAAATGTGCTAAGTCAAACTTTTGCATTGGTTTTAGGGTCAATTGATGACGTGTTGGGGGATCTCCTGGGAGACAGTGATGGTACGAGTCCTGAGTGTAAATTTAGTTTATAAGGCTGTTATTTTAAACTTTCTTATGGAACTCAAACCCAGCAAATAATATAACTGACCCACTAGTTTGTGCTATTTTGTCTTCTAGACCTCCCCATGAAGACTAGATCTCCTGTTGCTGGACTTAGCCGTCCTACAGGGGTCCTACCATCCCGCAGCGGGAAAAGGTGATAATATATTTATAATAGTCAGGAAAAGTTAAATAATTTGTTTGGTGCTCTTCTAAAGTAGTTAGTACAAATATGACTCCACACATTATAGTTAGGCATTGAAAACCACTGTGCTTATAGGGTAACAGCTGATTTTATCAGAGGAAAATATGTAATGAATGTTATGTTATAACTTGTTACTAAGATTCACAAGTGCTGTCCTATATTGAAAATGTGTAGGTCTTTGCTGGACGATGATTTCTTCAGTAAATTGGCAGAGGAGGTGGAGAAAGATGATGAGGTGAGACATTCAGTGCTTCACTTATTCAGAGAAGCTAGCTACAAGGCTGTTTGTGTAGATCTAGTTGGTGTATCAAGAATGTCATACAAAACAACATAGGCAAGTAATATAACCTGAGGAGATAAAAGAGTTTGGGTTGGTAAAGTGAATAACATTGTTGCCCTACACTCGGAAAAAGGAGGTTTGATTTCCTGCTCAGGGAAGCAGAGCACAGTATACCAATCAGAGTCCTTGGTCAAACCTCCTAAACCTACATTACAGTCCAAATAAAGGAATAAAGTCAAAGGAAAATTTTAAAAAAGTGAACAATAAAGTGAAAACATACAGAGAAAATTAGACTCCCAAAAACCTTTAAGACCTGGTGGACCCCCCAAAACTGTCACCAGCCAACAAACACTTAAAGTTTTTATCTTTGAGAAAGAAGAGAAAATCAAGCTCCACTTTAGACCTGAAAAAAACATAGGTGTTTCTGTCCATCCTATTATTGAGAGAAAACACAGAAGAAGGATGTGTAGCTGTTTAGAAGCCCTCACTCAGAAAAGGAGAAAGTTTGCTTACTGTATAAAATGGTTCATTAGTTAAAAAAACTTTCTCCTGCAACAAGCAACAGAATGAGTTTTATTCAACTAAATGTAAAGATTTCCATTAAAACAATAGCCCATTCAAAATATTTATATTTAAAATATTATTTTTAGGTTAAACTTACAAACTGACAAATCTGGACATCTGAGTGGGGCTTTATGTGATATTATATATAGTTTTAAGGATTCTGTTTAGTTTTCTATAAATTTCTGTTTTAATTTCCCGAAAAATGATCAATTTGTATGTAATGGCTGCATTGACTTTGACTATTTGAGTGTGGTCTCTGGGGTGCCTCTACTGTGACTCTGTAACTTAATTAAATTACAAGTATGACTGTGAAATGCTGTAAATGCAAATGTTGCTTTTGTGTCTACAGGCTTCTGATGTGTCTGAGGCAGATCCCAAGGCTTTGCTGGAGAGCATGAAGGTGGCCAGCACTTCTAGAATATAAAATTACTGAGGGGAGATTTCTCTAAAATCTAGAGCTAGTCATGTATTATCTCAGAATGAGTAATCATGGTGTAACTTCATGGTTTAATACTATATTAATTATTCCACTTGTAGCTCATTGAAGCAAGCAGTTAAGATCTATCAAAAGAGCAGATTCTAAACCTTCAATCCAGCACATTTCTGTTTGTAATTTCTGGAGGACATATTTAATTATGATTAAAATTTTGTCAAAAGTTATTGTTGTGCATAAAGTGTTGTTTTATGGATAAATGTCTTTTGCAGTTTTATAATTTGACATTGAAATGATATGGCAGAACAATCGGAATAACTCTAGACTCGTATCTAGTATTATTTTTCACATTTGTGGCTACGTTATGGTGGGTTCTTGCTGCCCTGCAGGACATGGATGACATGGACGCTGATCTGTTTGGCCCAAAGAGAAAGCCCAGCTCTGCTCCGCCTCAGAGCAAAGCCTCCGGGGCTGCAGGTTCTAAACACGGAGCAGCTAAATCAGAAGCTGAGGCCACAAGCAACCGTGAGTTAACAAGGACCAAGCCTGACCAAGCACATGTTTTCTTGTGAAAGACTTGTGAAACTATTCTGTTGCATGTTGCGGCTTCTGTAGTGTCTCAGTGTTTGTTTCCATACAGAGCACGTAGAGCCAGAGCAGAGGAAACCCAGCTCAGCTCCAGCAGCTAGAGGCTACAAGAAGTTTAGCTTCATGGGTGAGTGCATTCATTTCACAGCGTATTTATACCTTATCTTACACCATCCTGCTTTCAACCATCAGTAGAATAAGAATCAGACATGACTGAGTGTACGACAGAACAACTTAAAACTATTTCCAAACTACAAGAGCACTGATTTTAATTATAACCTAATTGTGTCCTACGTTGTTTCCTACATTTCTACAATCTCTTCTACAATGGCAAAGTGAACTGGCACTTGTCCAGCATGCCACATTCAGCGCTGTAGCCTCAAGTCTAAAACATGAATGTGCTGATGTTCTTGGTTCTGGAGCCTAGGCCTGTTGATACTGTAACAGGGTACAGTAGGTCATAAAAAAGGTCTCTCTCTGTTCACTTAATGCTGCAAAACATCAGAGGACGATGAAGCCGTTGAATCTCCACCTGCCAAACAAGGTATCAACACAAAAATACATCTTAGGTTACCTTTAAAAAAATAAAGAAAAGCTTGGATGCTTGGATTCATTCGGCAGACGCACTAATCCAGAGCAATTTACAGTTTGCAGACTCTTACTGGTATAGTATAGGGTGGTTGCAGACTTAGAGAATTGAACCCCATTCTACAGCAAAGAGGGCAGCAGTGTAGCCCACTACACTATTATGCATATTGCATCTAAACATAATAATCCAGTAATCAGTAAACACAATGATCCAGTAATGTCTAAATGGAATTGTGGAAACTGTCTTTGTGGAATAAAAGAGAATTATTGGGTCTGTATACAGATGACCTTGATGATCCTTTGGGTGACCTGCTGGATGATATGGACCAGGAGCCTAAGGGCACTCTCCCAGGGAAAAAAGAAAAGCCACACTCACCTTCCCCAAAAACAAAAAAGAAAGAGGAAATAGGTCAGTACATTGTTTTAGCCTTTACAGGACTTTTCATTCTTGACTGGCACAGTTCCATTTGTTAGAAAACCTGAAGAGAAGTTTCATAGTCTATAGAAAAGTAGTGTTCATAGAAAGCACATTAGTATAAATATGTGTTCAGTCATCTGTTGATCAACCAATCACAAACTTGTTGGTGCCCTGTGATAAATATGACCTACATTTTTTTTTTACTGGCCGCTATGTCTTGTTGGTAGCATCTCCTTCCCCTGGGTCTAAGAAACGGGATGAGTTTAACTTTGATGATGAAGAAGATGATTTAATGGATGCACTAGGATTCAGTGACACCCCAAAAGCTAGAGGCAATGGACTCACCCCAAAAAAAGAGAGGTATAGTTTAACTTTCTCTTATCCTATTCTAAAGTGAGAAGCTAAAACACTGAGTGCAATAGGTGTGTTGACTAATTGGGTTTTAGTCTGGAGACTATTGTGACCCTGTCCATAGCTTCATACCTTTTCTTTCTGGTGTGTTCTTTAGTTAGGGTGCAGTGTATTTCAGGTCACTGGTTTGCTGCATTATGATCACTGCCTAATTGTTAACTCCTTTGCATTGAAATGGAAAGACAAGATGTTAATTTACACTTCAGAATTTATGGTGCTGCTACCATCACCAGTTACATCATGTAAGACCAGTTAGTCATTCCTAGCAGCAGCCCTGCATACCCAGGCATCGACACTACCATCTCCATGGTGTCGTCTTCTGTTTTAACTTGTGTCATATTATTTATTTAGTCCCACAAGGCTGTTCAGGAAAATGATCTTTTTCGTAATCCGAATTGTTTCCTGTGCAGTGAGGCTCCTCAGAGGGCACGTACCAGATTGGATGAGATTTTGGGAATTGGGACAGCTCCACGCTTGCTAGAGAGACCTGCCACGGGCGAGAAAAAAGACACAACACAGCCAGAGAGACCAGCAGAGAAAACATCAGAAAGACCAGCAGAGAAAACATCAGAAAGATCAGCAGAGAGGCAGACCCCAAAGGGCTCAGCCGGAAAAGGTAACACAACGTTGTTTAATGATCTTTGACTTTGGCCTGCTCTTTGTTTATAAATCAGAAACTTAGGACCATATTCCATTTTTTGCCTTTCTAACTGTCTGATTAAATAACTGCTATTGTAATGTTTGTATTCTTTTGGTTTATGCCTGGATGTAGATTCTGTCTTTGGCGAGGAAGATTTTACCTTCGGCTCATACCAGCCCACTGTTGTGTCCACTCCAGAGGGGCGGCAGTCCCGCAGACAGTCTGTCCGGTGAGCAAGTACACTCCTGTCACATTTATTTAACTGTTTATGTCATTTTTCTCTCTCACTGGTTTAATACCTGTGTACAAATTATCTCCTATTTGTTACCTCACCACAAAAATAACAGTACAACTGACCTTTTGATGTTGCTTGAGCTGACCCCTACCTACTTTTAGGTGATATGATATTAAGGACATTTCAATAACATATAAAAAGCATACTTTAAAGATTTTGTATGTCCCAGTGGGGACACAGTTGAAATACGTTTTTGCTGTTGTTATCTTGCCTATTGTGTAGAAATGTTTTGTATTTTCAGTGTAATTTGTTTTGTTTTCATCAATGAAAACACAAAGAGTCAGAGGTCTGCTAAAACATGATGTTTAACACAGACCTAAAGCCGCTCTGACCCTCAAACCAGGGAAGGATGATCACAGACTAGTTTTCAGGCTTTACTTCACTATGAAATGCTTGGATTGCTGGACAGAAGATATGATGGTGTGATAAACTGGTACTTTACACTTCTGTAATACTCAGACAGTATTTATTACCAGCATATGTTTGTTCTGACTGTGCCTGACAGAGATATAAACAAATGCAAGCTATTCAAGCCATGCAGAATTCAAGCCTTAATGCATCACTTGAAAATTTAAAAAGCATCACAAATGTAAGCTGCATTCTCAGTGTTGCAGCCGAGAGAGATTTAACTAAAACGTCTATAGAAAGGAATCTATGTAGTCAAATACACTTCTGTTCATAGCGATTCAGCAACTGAACATCACATTCAGCAGCTGATACTCATGCTTGTTCTTTTGGCTTAGGAAACTGACAATATAGAAAAACTACCAAACTTGAGTCCATCAGGGGCATCAGTTTATTAACCGACACATGAATTGTTTTGTGTAATATTCGATGATACAGTGAATTGATGATTTCATTAGATGGCTTTTAGCATAGTCACATGATGAGCTGTTGGCTTTTCTATTGGCTGTTTCCTGTGTCGTGTTTGAGCTTGAACCCAAGAGTTATGAGAAGCTCTTGATAACAGCAATACAACTGATCACTAAGCCTACCGTTTAAGGGCTTGTAGAGCAGTTTGGTCAAAGATGCATAAATTGTTTCTCTGTTTAGCTCAGAGTTATCACAGGTTAATAAAAAAGTGAGTTTAGTTACTTTGTGCTTATTAGTTTACACTTGTGGCTCCTTCTAGTGCCTCAAGGATGCAGATGCTTGAGGTGTACTTCAGCAACATTCCAACAACATAAAAATATTCCAGTTTCCATTGCATGGTTGTTTTATTTGTCAAGAATGTAAGACTGAGAAATAAAGCCACTAGATGACATAGTGACTCAGCATCCCGTCTGTTTAATCTTTTTTTCATATATGTGCCTACTGATAGCAATGCTATGTGCAAGGCTCTTGAATGTGCAGTAGTTCACTTCTGTTTGTAATCTGTACCCATCTCCAGATTCTCCACTGAAGATGTCAGCTCTCATTCTCCAGACCGCAGGGCCAAACCCTCCACGCCATCCACCCCGACCTCCACACGGCCTGTTCGGCCCACGTCAGACTGGCTCGGCCTTAAACAGGATGACAGCGATGAAGAGGACATGCAGAAGGATGCAATAAAAGAGTCTACAGGAGCAGCAGAGAGTCTAAAACCCCCTCCTTCTCCCTCACATGGAGTAGGGAAGCCGCCAGTCAGAGCAGCACAAAGCTCTAAGCCTTTAGAGGAACTCAAAGCAGCACCATCCTCTCCAAAGAACTCCAGTCCTGCAGCATCCAGCATTCAGTTGCAGCAGGATGAGGAGAAAGCAGAGGACGACTGGCTGGCTGGGACGCTCAGTAAGAGAAAAACTCAAACGGTTAAACGCTCAGAGGACAGAGAGAAGAGACAGGAGGACTCTCTGGGGCTGGGAGAGGAGATAGACTTGGACTCATTCATCAGGTATGGATGCATGGCAATAACTCCTTTAAACTCAAACGCAGTTTTTACATGGTGAGACTTTTATGCACCCAGTACATATACCATATATCTGCTTTTTCTGTCTGTGGTTGTGTAGTATATATTTTAAGTTTCAAAAACGAATGTTTAGGTGTCTGTTATGGTTGTAGCCTATTAGATGTCTCACAAACCCTATTCCAGAAGCAGGAGCTGACAATATGGAAAAACTACCAAACCTAAGTCAATCAGGGGCATCAGTTTATCAACCAACACAAAATTTTCTATATAATGTTTCTGTCCAGTGATACAGTGAATTGATGATTAAGATAGTTGTCTTTCAGAATGATCATGTGATATACGATTGGCATTTTGATTGGCTGTTTCATGTGTATTGTTTGAGCTTGCACCTGTGAGTTTCAAATAAGTTACAGGATGCTCTTGTTAACAGCAATAGTGGTGTAGAAATATTTTGTATTTTTAGTGTATTTTTAAAATGTTTTTATCAGTGAGACCACAAAGAGTTCGAGGTCCACTCAAGCATGATTGCATAGAGACCCATAGCGAGCCTGTGGATGACATTTCTAAAAAACACTGAAATTTATCTTGTTCACAGCAAACGAAATGCTGCCTCTACTCCACGCCGGAGACAGGAGGACACAGCCTCGGCTCGCAAACAGCCCAGGTATCACAAACATCACCCTCACCGAACACCAGCCCTTTTAGCACACTACTGTCTGACAGCTTTCAAGTCAGGGTTTATCTGTTCAAGACAAATATTAGACTGTTCAACTGACCTGAAAATGGTGGTGAGCAATATAATGATTTGTTTCAGTTATAGTTGTAAGTAATAAACAAATATAAATATATTTATATTTTGGGAGAAGGGAGACAGGACAAGAAGACAGGGAGTCAGAACATAAGAGCAATACATGGGGGAGAGGAGAGGGTAAAAAAACAAAACAAAAACAGACTGCGCTCCAAAGAGCACAGTGTGGGAACATTAAAAAGACCTCTGTGTATAGACACAATCAATACACTAAAACAGAACTAGCAACAGGTACACAAAACCAAGCTGCAGGCAGAGTCCCATGTGCAGCCATTATAATCGGCGCTCACAAAAGACCCGCCTACCGCACTCGGCCGGGCTAACCAGCGAAGGCGTGGTTGGGGTGAGGAAGAGATTCTCAAAACAGTCACCTTCTGGAGGATTCGAAGAGCAGTGTGAAGACAGTCTCTTAGAATAGATAACAGCCACAAGACAGGAGAAGCCAAGGGGGAAAGATAAGGGGAGGAGAGAAAGACAATGCGAAATAATAATAATAATAATAAAAATAATCCAATATAATCAGTGTGATGTTTCTGTAATGTGCAGTTTGTTTTTTCTGCTTGCTCACAAATTTAAATATTGTGAAAATACGATATGAATTATTGTATTATAATATCTTTGCCACATCATCCACCCTTACCCAGTAATAGTAAAGTAATTTTAATCCAGTATGATTCTGCAGTGTGTGCTGTTTTTACAGTCTGGCAGTAGTAACTGCAGAATGATTTTAATCCTGTATGAATCTGCTGTCGGGGGAGACCATCTCTGGTTAATCTCTTGATTTTTCTGCTCTCATGTTGTTACTAAACATGACAATTAACTTCATGTTTTCTATAAACCTGCTGATGTTGAAATTATTTATTGTTTCTCCAATCAGCAGTGAGTCTTTGGTCGTCCCTGGCAGACAGCAGAGCCCCTTACCTGCTCCGGACCCCCGCACAGGAGTCCAGCCCATGCCAGGTATGTCCACCAATAGCACTGAGTCTATCTAATATTAGAAATAGTTGTGCTATTAATAGTTAAAATGGTCAGTCTCTCTCCACGTCTAGATTTAATGTCATCAATGTCTAAAGAAAAACAAGTATCTCCAAAAATGACAGCTGTACAGGAGAGGACAAAAACTGTAATCTTAGTCTTAATTTCAATGTAAGTCAGTGGAACCAGATTTTTTCCAAACTATTTTGGAACATTTCTGTCGGTCCATTCGTCATCAAATATTCGCTTAATGTAAATAGCTGGTGCCATGTTTAAACACTGCAGAAGAAAAATGGAGATAAATATTTTACTTTGGAAAGTTAAGATATACATATTTTGGCATTTCATATGCATATTTATTTTAATGCATCAAACTGCAAGGATCTGTATGTGGGTCTGAACTTTAATTCCTTAATTTTCAAATTCAAGTCTGTAATGAATTTCCATGACTTAGCTTGAAGAAGTAGTTTGGCAAAAATCAAAACTACGCAATTTTCCACCGACCCTAGACATATTTGATAAGCCCAGACATGTTTGGTTACCAAATTTTTGGTTTTAAAGTTCTTTAAAGCTGGAGCAACTAGGCTAATGTCAGTAACAAACCTTAGTTTCAATTATCAATTAATAATCACCTAAATCTTTTTCTTTAATTATATATACATCCCTAAAACACACTCACATTGCATCTATGTTTTCATTAAGGTTGCACAGACTTGTTTATGTGATTTATAGCGCAGTGTGACTTACCTTAACATATAAAATGGACCAAACGTTATCTTGTAGCTGCAGACAGACAGCCATTTTAGACAACGCTACACGTCATCAGACACGTATGTCATACGTGGACACAGATTATGTTTGTTTGCGATCAGATTTCTGTTGCTTTGTAAACAACTGTTTGTTTACAATTTTCAAAAAGAAGATGCATGTCTATAAATAGAAACAACAGGAATTTCAAATGTATTCTAGCATCCTCAAGTAAGGCTACTTGGATTCTGAGAGGAATTTTGGAACAACCCCTGCCGTCTTGAACCGTGCACACCCTCTGTCAGTTTAGGGCTGCAGCAGTGCGTGACCAGGCCTATTTAGAACAGGAATACTTAAACGGTACCAGACGAATGTAGTCACTTAATAATGTTGTTGTTCCACTGCCTTTTGCCATTGTGCCTTCCCAGCTGTTCATTCTCCAAACAGCCAGAATCCTAGAGCTCACTCACAACAGGAACCACAGCACCAAATGTCCTCGTCTCACCCAGTGGTGAGCTGGCACATGCCAACCACTCTGCCCAATGCAATGTGGTGTAGGTATTCTACATAGGAGTACAATTAGGATTTAGAAATGAAAGCCTGAGTTGATTAGTATGTGTTAGACCAAACTTTGTAATGTTATGACCTGCTATGTGTGTGACATTAGAGTTGTCATGACCCACTATAGCTAGTGTACGTGACATTAGAGTTGTGTGTTTTTTGTATAGAATAGTATATAGTTTTTACATATGCTATATGTGCAAAAAGATGTGAATCCTCTTCTAATGAGATTTTTTTTAAATAGCAGCATGAATCATGCTGAACAAAATCATAAACAAAGTCTTTCAAACACTTCTTCCATATTACCCCGAAACGTCCTGTTAAACTTTAAACATTTTGTAAGAAATGTTAGAAGGTCAGATGTCTAGATACCTTTAGACATATAGTAGAACATATATCTGTTATCTTTTTCTGTAGTTGTGTATGCCTATATCTTATTTTACCGTCATATTTTTTTAAAATAAGAAGCTAAAGTGATGATAATCAATCATGAACATTTTTTTCCCTCTCAGTGCCTCAGCAGGGGACTGGAGGTGAGAGTACGGCACCTGTGCAGCAGGCGGCGCTCTCTTCCACACAGCCGCAACTGAATCTCTCCGCAGATGGCATTCAGCAACTCTTACTGCAGCAGCAGGTGCAAAAATGTTTGTCTGAGCTCAAAATACAATAATAAAATACAATGATTTAGGTTTTAACCTAAATATGCACCAATTTTCTTAATGTACTTACATTTTCTTAAAAATGAAAAATTATTTACCATAATGGCATGTATAACGTGTGCATGTGTGTAGCTGGCACAGGCTCAGCTGTGGGGCTTAGGAGCGCCGTTGGAGCTGGGGTCTTTACAGAGACAGAGGAGGGATGCAGAGCATCAAACTGGAGAAGTGGCTTCACTCCAGGCTAAGATCATACAGCTGGAGGGACAGGTACCTACACACACTGGATTCGTTTAGTAGATCAGGTTCTGTAATGAATTGGTTAAAATCTGACTGCGTGTTAAAAATAGGACTCCTATTACTGGGAGTGCTCTGAGAGTAAACACAAAAACTACACTCATTGAAGATATTTAGTGTATTAAAGTCACTCCACCACGATTATTACTGCTCAAAAAGTACACACACTTTTTAGTCAGTCAAGGTAATAATTGGACTATAAGAAGTACACATTACTGGAAAATCATTGTGGAATAGAACATATTCGCAATGAATATTTTTTAGACTGTAAAAAATACACACATTGCAAATTCATACTGGATTAAATGTATCTCACAGTTATCACTTCAAGACTGTAAAAACTACACACACCTGAAAATAATTTTGCTTGGAATATCTTCACAATGAATACTTTTATACTATAAAAACTACACACATTGTAGGTTCATACTGGATTAAAACCAGTTATCACTTTCAGGCTGTGAAACCCTACACACATTAAAGATTCATACTGAACTAAGTTCACCCCACAATTAATACTGTCAAGATCATGGCTATTGTCAGTAATCACTTTTAACTAAATTACAATGCTTCACCAGGTCACACACACACCCACACCTCTGCAATCATACTATATATATATATATATATATATATATATATATATATATATATATATATATATATATATATATATATATTAAACACACTACACCGAGCTAACAGATGTCTCTTTCTCTCTTTCTGCTGACTGACAGGTGAGAAGTCTTCAGCTGGAAAAGGATCAGATCCAGATGCTGCTGGACAGCGTTCAACAGAGACACAAACAAGATACAGAGCTTATGGAGAACACACACAGGTAGCGTGAACAAAAGGAATAAAACTATACCAAACACACACACACGCAAAGATACAGTACAGAAAACTTAATGTATTTAACTGAATTTAGCTGAATAATACATGTGATCATTAACCTGCAGATGATGAGATGGTCATGGTCAGATGATAAGATGGTCATGGTCAGATGATAAGATGGTCATGGTCAGATGATAAGATGGTCATGGTCACTTTTTCTGTCCTGTCAGAGCTCGTGTGAAGTTGTTAGAGGAGTCTGGGGCACAGCGGGAGGCACGAGCGCGACTAGAGAACGAGGACCTGGCAGAACGTCTTGCCACAGTGACCCGCATGGCAGAGCAGGAGAGAGCTGAGCTGCAGGCACAGAACCAGCGCAGGCTGGCACAATGCCAACAGGACCGTGACCGAGAGGTGGAGAGACTCCGTGACCTTCAGAGGTGCCTTATATATTTATTCTGTTTATATTCTAGTACACAGGTTTAGTTACTCCTGGCTACCTTGGTCACCTTCACACTCTGAAACACTTCTGTATCTGGATTAGTTCTCCCAGATAATGTTTGAATCAAGAATCTTTATCATTTTACAGCTGTAAGGCCATAGCCTGCATGTTTAGGTTACACCACAGGATACACTGAGTGCTGCACAGCCACAAAACAAGACTACTATTATTCTGAGGTCATTACAGACGTGCACATTACATGAACTGTGCACATTAACATCGCTATGTTAAAAACAATATCAGCTAATTTGTATATTTCAGATAAATTTGTTCAATTGTACTCCGATAACTGCAGAAAACTAGATTTTGTCAGTAATCTGATTATTTTGTTTACATGAACTTAAGTAATAAGGTAACAGGAAGATTCTAGGTCTTTGTTAGTCAGGCAGTAATCGTATTTCTGCTTTGCAATTGACCAAAAATCCCACAGAATAAGTCATGACGTCAACGTACTACTCAAACTTCTTTTTTAAACATCAAGTCACTTTAATGGAAAATCTAAACATGCATCATCTTGAAGGTCAAGACTATTGGTTTTAGTGTCACTTCAAAAACCATTTCAGCTTCTAAACAGTTAACTGCATATCTGTGATGGGTGAATCTGTCAAAATAGGCAAGAGCAGGTAAGTTGACCACTCTATGGATACATTCTGTTGGTGTACAATCGTCCCTTAGGAAGTCCATACTGGAGATGAAGAAGGATCATGAGGAACAGGTGCAAAGACTCAGGAGGCTGAAGGACGAGGAGATTGATGCAGTAACCAGTGCTACCTCACAGACTAGGTACTGCAGTTACCTACCTATGCACAAACACACTCACATTAGGGGTGGGCGATATGGCCTTCAAATAATATCACAATATTTTGGGCTATATTCGCATTAATGATATTCACTAACGATATATAAAAATACACTTTATTATGTTTTGCCAGTAAATTGCATTACATTAAGCTTCACATTTTCAATAGAAATAGAATACTTTTTATTGTGGAGTGGAAACAAAATTTTGTCAATATTTATACAAGTAAACGCTTTAGTTTTTAGTTTTACAGCAAGTTTTTAGTGTAACAGTCAACAGGGAAATATTCTAACCTCAACTGCCCCAACTGTAAAAACAACTTATACATTAAGTGCAAATGAACGTGTATACATTTAAGTGCAAGTGAAAGCAAGGCAGTCTGACCCAGGCTTTCAGCACGACAGCTTTGACAACGTTTGCTCCACTTTGGGTTTGTCTGTAGGCAGGAACCCCAGAGTTTACAGTTGCTATCAGTATAGTGTACGGTCAATCTTAGATACGGCTCTGTGGTTCCGCTCGATGCATAGTGCTCTATGGAAACTAATGCTGTGGCTAACTTGGCACAGCATTCGTTATACAATTGCGGCTGTTGCCACAACTTTTTGGCCTCTCATCGTTCTGGGACACACACAGTGACTGATGCTCCTCGTAATTACATGGGTGCGTTGGCTGTAGGTGGTGAAATAAATTTGATGCCTTGGCGCCTTTTGTAAATTACAGTCGATTGTTTGGAGTCTGACCTTCTGTATCCGAAAACTTCTACACTATTGATGTTGACCCTCTTATTTAGGAACTGATTCTTCCTCAGTGTCTCTCGTACTGCTATCTGCTTTGGTGGCAATTTTTCTTACTGTCAACAATTACTTGCTTTAATTACTTATAATATCGCTATAAGGCAAAAATCTTATTGAATTTAAAAATATACTGGTATTATTGTGGACGATATTATATCACCCACATCTAACTCACATACACACTTGTGCTCTCTCTCAGACGAGATACTGTAGAGTGTTAACACTAGAGCTTAAGCAGTTAATCACATTATGTTCTCTTTGTGAGTGGACATCAGAATGTGATTATGACTTTCAGTGATTCAGTACCATAGTTTTCATTGTGTGAACATAGGACTCGCACCAGTTCACCATGATAATCACATGATTTACATTAAGTGAATGCAGTTTACATAGAAGTTTAGATTAAAACCATATAAAGAATATTTGGTATCATTAAAGGTGTCAGTGTTGAGGGGAACAATATCCTTCTGTAAAAGGTTGTCTGCAAGACTTCAACTTTTAAAGAAATAAAAAGCAAAACCTATTTCCCCCCTTATTTACACCATAAACATTATATATGCAGCCAGTGGTTCCAACTCCTCTATTATTATAGCCTCTTGCTCAGATTCTTGTTCCTGCAGCTTGTTCTTGTTATTGTGGAGGCTTTTGAGGAGACCTGGAGCTTTTTACTTTTCACTGTTGCTTTTGTTAATTTTCTGCTGGTTGATTATTAAGCTCTGTCTGGCATAAGTTGCTGAAGGTGGTGCTTGATCTAGAAATATTTGTGGACCTACAGTGCTGGGAAAAAGTCAGAAACCACTCTTCATTAAGTTATGCATTTCTCTGGGACATATCTGAGGAGATCAGCGGCAGACAGTTTTATCTTTGAGAGAGAGGAGAAAATCAAGCTTCACTCCTACTTTAGATCTAAAGGCATTCAAAGCTGTTTCTGTCTGTCCTTCCACTGTGAGAAGACACCTCAACACTGTGGATCTGAAAGGATGTGTAACTGTCAAGAAGCTCGTACTGAGAAAAGGCGATAGACGAAAAGAAAACATTTGCACTAGAACACCAAAACTGAGATTTTATGGACTGATTAAAAGCAGAAAATACAACAAACTAATATCTATAGTTTATTTGGGGAAAGGAGCTGAAAGCAAAAAAAAAAAATCTGTAATAAAGGATCTTGGTATTATATTCCTGTTAAGTTGTGCCTTGCACATTTGTCCTAATGTTGAAAACTAAATAACTTGTACTTATTTGTGGTTTAAATATATATAATTATGTATATATAAACATAAATATATACATATTTACAAATATATAACTAAATATATGAAGGGTGGACTGCATGCACCTCTGTGAGTGTAAATATGTGTCTGAATTCTTTTTTTGGTTGTTGTGTTTTTCAAATGTAGGTCTCTGACTGTAGTGATTGAGCAGATGGAGCAGTTTTCTCGTAGGTTGGGCGATCTGTCGTCTCGTGTGGAGACCACTCATGAAAACACGGCACAGGGTCTGGAGTTGGGGGCCAGGCAAAGAGATGAGCAGCTCAGAGGTACCGTGCCTAACACAGAGTTCATGGTTTAGAACAGTGGCTTAGTCTTGGAAGCTCAGGGTTTAGAACAGTGGCTTAGTCTTGGAAGCTCAGTGCAGAGCAAATGCGTCTTGCATTTGAGGTCATTATCGTTATGCCACATGAAAACTTTACAAAAGAAAATCCAGATTTCTGTTGTGTTTTGTAATTGCGTGTACTCTCTCAGTGCTGCAGGAGCGTCTGACCCAGCAGCAGAGGGAGATGGCCGAGGAAAGAGCCAGACTGAAGGAGGTCATAGCCAAGATGGATACACAGCTGGCTGAACAGCAGAGACAGCTCCAGCAGGTGAGTGTTCCTATGAGTCTGTTCAAAGCAGCTGCTTTATTTGAACATATTAACTCTATTGTTTCTGAAAACAATTCTTATTGCTTGTAGAGCGTAAATGAAAGATATCACTCCATTTGAAACTAAATAAATAGAACTATGCCTGTGGCCAATGATGATTTACCAAATTACTATTTTAACAGCTCCCAGTGATGGGCTCTGATGGCATGTATTATAAGGGCCATAATGATGTTACTATTACAGCCCTAATAGTATGAAGATACTACTACTACTACTACTACTACTACTACTACTACTAATAGTAATAAAATTATATTATAATATTTTTTGGCCCTAGTGGATTCTGGAGACTTAGTCTTTACCAAATAATTAGTAAAGTAAATTAGTTTTTATGTTCTATTATAGTATATGCAGGTGCCTGTTGTGTGCCATATCTGAATAACTGTGGTTATAACTATAAAACTGTCTGTAAAAGTTTGTTTACACTTTTGTATGTCCAGATTCGTTTTATACTTTTACACTTTTATCTCTGTGTGATCAGAATCAGAATCAGAAATACTTTATTGATCCCAGGGGGAAATTGCAGTTTTTACAGTAGCAGAAGAAGGATACACACTCTAATAATAATTTACAACATAAAAGAAATTTGCAGTATGTACACATATATAAGTCTTATATTACAATAGAATAATAAGATGTAAAGAATAAAATATAAAGTGACTGTGTCTATAATATTAAGTACAGATATACCATATACAGCAGTAAGAGTTTTAGAAGTAAGAAAGTTATTGCACATTTGAGTTCTTACATACATAATTAAATTATAGTTCTACTGGTATCACTGTACATGTGAAAGGTGTCGTACATTCAGGGAGGAGTTATAAAGTTTGATAGCCACTGGTAGGCACTGTGGCGTTCTGTAGTGCATGTTGGCTGAATGAGTCTCTCACTGAATGTGCTCCTGCGTCTCATCACTGTGTGATAAAGAGGGTGGGAGCCATTCTCCATGATGGCCTGCAGCTTAGACAGCATCCTCCTCTCAGACACTGCCGTCAGCGAGTCCAGCTCCACACCCACAACATCACTGGCTCTGCGGATCAGTTTATCAAGTCTGTTGGCGTCTGCTACCCTCAGCCTGCTGCCCCAGCATGCAACAGCGTATAGGATAGCACTGGCAACTACAGACTCATAAAAGATCCTCAGCATAGTCCTGCAGATGTTGAAGGACCTCAGACGCCTCAGAAAATAGAGACGACTTTGGCCCTTCTTGTAGAGGGCGTCAGTGTTCTTAGCCCAGTCCAGTTTATTGTCAATGTGCACGCCCAGATATTTATAGTCCTCCACAGTGTCCACACTGACCCCCCTGATGGAAACAGGGGTCACCTTTGTTTTGTCCCTTCTCAGGTCCACCACCAGCTCCTTTGTCTTTGTCACGTTGAGCTGCAGATGGTTCAGCTCACACCACGCAACAAAGTCGTTCACCGTCGCCCTGTACTCATCCTCATCACCCCTGCTGATACATCCAACTAGTGCAGAGTCGTCAGAGAACTTCTGAAGGTGGCAGGTCTCTGAGCAGTAGTTGAAATCAGTGGTGTAGAGGGTGAAGAGGAAGGGAGAGAGGACACTTCCCTGCGGGGCTCCAGTGTTGCTGACCACTCTGTCTGACACACAGTGCTGCAGACGTACATACTGTGGTCTGCCAGTCAGGTAGTCAACAATCCAGGACACGAGGGGGGCGTCTACCTGCATCACGTTCAGCTTGTCACCCAGAAGAGCAGGCTGAATGGTTTTAAATGCACTGGAGAAGTCAAAGAACATGATCCTCACAGTGCTGCCTGGCTTATCAAGGTGAGCGTAGACACGGTTCAGCAGGTAGATGATGGCATCCTCAACTCCCAGATGAGGCTGGTAGGCGAACTGGAGGGGGTCTAGAAGTGGCTGGACCATGGGCCGGAGCTGATCCAGGACAAGTCTCTCCATGGTCTTCATGATGTGGGACGTCAGTGCCACTGGCCTGTAGTCCTTGATGTCACTGGGCCGCGGAGTCTTTGGCACAGGAACAATGCAGGACGTCTTCCACATCACAGGGACCCTCTGGAGACTCAGGCTCATGTTGAAGACATACTGCAGGACTCCACAAAGTTGGGTGGCACAGGCTTTAAGCACCCTGGGAGGGACACCATCAGGGCCTGCAGCCTTGTTCGTGTGGAGTCTCTGTAGCTGTCTTCTCACCTGGTCAGCTGTGAGATTCACTGTAGAGGTGACTGGTGGGGGAGGAGAGGAGGTGTGAAGTCTATCACAGGAGGGTGGGAGGCTAACAGGGGGGGGGAGGGAGTGGAGTGGGCTGTTGAGGCCTGGAAGCAGAGGAGTCAGGGAGGGGGAGGTCAGGGCTTACAGTGTCAAATCTGTTAAAAAACAAATTTAACTCGTTGGCCCTGTCCACACTGCCCTCTACTCCCCTGTTGTTGCTGGATCTGAAGCCAGTGATAGTTCTCATTTTTTTTGTTTGTTTTTTTTTTTTTTTTTTTTTTTTTTCAAAACATGGTCAATTCTGATTTACTTTTGTTTACTATTTTTTCTTACACTTGATAGTCAACATTTTCAGCTTAGACACTTTTGTCAGTCCAGAGTACAAGAAGGCTCTTGGTTTGGCGATTTTCAGTCTCACGTGTCCCTCACCTTATGTTTCTTGTTGATTCTGTCACCTGCCAGTCAGCAGATGCATTTCCACTCCCATTTGGTTACATATCTCAAAAATGCATTGGTTAATGCTGCATGGGATCCTACATGCTTTGATTAGTTTAGTTTAGAAAAGGAGTTGAAAAGGAGTGTTTTTCTGTGTGTGTTTTAGGAGCGCTGGCGAGCGACAGCGGAGCAGGCTAAAGCGGAGTCAGCATTAAGAGGCCTGGAGGAGGAGAGACGGAGCATGACACAACATTTCACCATGGAACGAGAGGAGCTGGAGAGGGCCAAGGTCTCACACACACATACATGCGAGCACACTAGGGAAATGCATTCCCTTATTTTGATGCTTTGATAAGATAATATACAGATGTCTGGTTGGCAATAACAATAAGTGAAAAAAACTAACTTTGATCAAATTAAACATATGGAGGCTTTTTTAGTACTCAAAATTAGCTGTTGGAAATCAGTAGATTCTCATGCTGGATGAGTAACAGAAGCTTTCTGTTTGGAGGAGCCAGCGAGACTAACAAATACAACATTAGGTTTGGAAGGAGACTCCTCAGTGAACGCCATCAGCTAACATCAACTACGGCAGTCAGCCTAGTTAGTGAAACAGCTGCAGTCGTGCTCCCTGCCTCCTCAGTCATGTCCTTAACAAAGTGCCGCTGGTGATGCACTTACAGGGGCAGGTGTTCATAGTAGTAAACTATAATGTAATGTATAGGCTCACAAATACAATGCAGCTGTGATGTTTAACTGTACAGTCTTGTTAAATGATACAATTGCCGTTTCCCTAAATAGGTGGTCTATATATTTTTTTTCCATCTTGTAATGCAACACATAAAAATAGTGATTTCAGTAAACACTGGTTCCTTGACCACGCCGCACAACTCAATGAAGCTTAATGTTACAGGGTGGGAGTAACTAGTGGTCCCATTGTACAATACTACTATACAATACTTTTAAACCCGTTTAAACTAAAAAAAAAAATAGTAAGAAAGACCGATGTTGAAAATCATGAAAATCTGTATAAACCTGGTCCAAATGTGAAGTAGCAGACCTCCATGTCTCATTAGGCTACATATAAGTTAATACATGGTAAAATGTCATTAAATAATAATACATTGATATTTGGGCACCGATACTATTTATTAGAGTTGGATAATATCACATTGTTTATTTTTAACATAATAAAGTATTCTTTGCTTCTCTGTTTATTTTTAACATAATAAAGTATTCTTTGCTTCTCTGTGTAAACTATGGATCATAGTTTATTCACTGTTTTTAATGAAGCTCTACCTAAAAATAAATTATGTGGTAGATTGTACATTGATATTATGCTTTTGTTATATTGGCCATTTTTTCACCCAAAGTCTGCTGCGAGAGGGGGTATGGTGCAAGCATGTCCATGCTACACGTAGTACAATAAATCAATGTGTAGTAGACTCAAAGTGTTTTGTGTTTTCATATTCACTCATTTAATATATGGTTTGTGGCACCAATAAAATAAAAATCAATATATTTTGGATTTGATCAAACATGTTCTTTACATAGTCACTGGTTATTTCAGTATATTTCATATGGCATATCATTGTAAAATCATATTCTTCTCATATTGCTTTGTGCTTTATCCGGTGCTATCCAGTATTGACCAGAGAAAGATGGGTTCCTATTTTGAGCCTTGGTTCCTCTCGAGGTTTCTTGCTGTTGCTGTTAGGGATGGTTTTCTTTCTACTGTTGCCCCTGGCTTGCTCACTGGGGGTCTGGACCCATATCTAAAAGGCAATACAATTTAACCTTGACTTGAGCAACAGCACTGAGTAAGTAAACAGATTAAATGTCAGAAATTACCACATTCTTACATCTGCATTAAAGGGTTAATATAGAAGTTGGAGCCTCCTGATTATCATCAGCACCAGTCCCAGACATCAGTGTTCTAAAACCCCTCATTACCAGCCTCAGGTGTGTTTAGAATCATTTTAGTTGACATTCACATGCTGTCTTCTTCCTCTTCTCTCTCTCTCTCTCGCTGTGGTCTGTGTCAGTCTACTCTGTTAGAGGAGCAGCAGACGGTGATGCAGCGTTGTGCTGAGGAGAGGAGGAAGCTTGCAGCGGAGTGGACGCAGTTCCATGCTCAGGAGAAAGTGCGCCAGGGTCGAGCGGAACGCGAGGCCAGCCGGGCCTTGGAGAGAGAAGCACACAGAGAGGGATCCATCATCAGCATTGCACAGGTCGGGAGATCTGTGATCTTTATTCTTGTTGCTCTTATGTTATTGTTTTTCTGTCCAGTGCTGAACAAGGGAGGATGGGTTCCATTTTGTCTTGTTTCCTTTCAGGGTTGTGCCTCTTGGCCTTAAAGAATTTTTTCTTGCCACTGTTGCCATTGGCTTGCTCACTGGTGCTCGGACTCAGATTTTCTGTAAAGCTGATTTATGAGCTGATTTAGGACCTGCTGTAAAGAGCCCTGTATGTAATACTTATACAGTTCCCAGCCTTTTAACCCTTTGAATCTTTTCACAAGCAGTTAGTTTGTATGGCTGCTTTTAGCCACCATAACTCAGAGATATAATAAACATTTAGTGGGAGTTATTCTTTTACCAGAACATTAATTTATCAAGGTGCAGCAAAGTATCAGTAAGTAATCCAGATCAAAAACTGACCCAAAATTCACTCCATGTCCTGCTATTGTGTGTTTATTTATAAACATTGCATACTGCATTTTTTTTTTGGGTCTGACACTTCTCCTTGTATCACTGACCAAGTGCAGAGAGTGAACCAGAACACTATGATTCATCAAAGCATTCAGAAGATCGAAGGGAACATTTTCTTATGTTACTTATTTATAACGTGTATTGCAATACTTTGTTTACATCTAAACTGAATTTAACAGTTGGTTATCCACTGAATTGAAACCCATGATAGACACAAACAAGCTTCTGCGTGTATTTAGTGTGTGCTATGAGTATCCAGCTGAGCTCTGTTAGGTAACAGCAGGGGGTGTTCCAATTCTCTCTCAACATTAGTAAAGAAGAGTGATCAGACAAATGAGTGATCATAATAAATCACTCTGTATCTTTCCATTAAATTTAGATATTTTCAGCCGCTGAAAATCTGAAAAATAAGATTTATTTTAAAATGTATCTTATCCATAGCAAAATATTTCTAGACCTGCCTTGCAGAGAAGATACAGAGAAGATGCAATCGATAAAAATATGACCACTTTGTGTATCATATGAAAAGATTTCTGAGCTTTTTTATATGTACCAAAAAAATAAAAGTTAATTGTCAAATTGATAAAAATAGGGTCTCCTGAACATAAATGTCATATGACATTAAAAATGCTACTCATCGCTTCATGTAAATTGTCTAGGTTTTTTTTTTTTTTATTGCCATTCCATAAATACACAAGTACACCAGACAATCAATATATATATAATCTAAATTCACGAGACAATAAATACTATACAGACAAATATATAAAAATATAATGGGAATTTAGCAGCAGAAGTAGTGCAAACATTGCCAGACCACAAAATTCCACTAAATTATGAAGAGTTAAACTAAGATTCTGTATGTGGGTCTCTACTTCAGTTACTTTTTCTCATAACTTTAGAACTTAAAAGTTTTGTTTATTTTATAATATTTACTGATTTATTAACAGTAGATACTGAATAATGAGCATTAAGAACTGCGTTATAGTCTGCCATGCATGATCTGACAGAACTGTTTATGTTTCAGGAGCAGGCCGAGCTTAAGCTGCGAGCAGGCGAGCAAAAGCAAAGAGAGGACGCACTTCAGCGAGAGAGGGAGAACCTGGATAGGCTGAGAGAAGAGCTGGAGAGGGAGAAAGAGAAATTGAGTGCTGCGGCTTTGCGGCTTAAAAGCCGTGCGCAGGAGGTGGAGAGTTTCAGCAAGGTACAAATACACACTGAGACCCCCCACACACACACGCATGGGACATTTCAACAGAAACTAATCATACATGCAGCATAAAAGGACACCAATCATAACAAACACATACAGTTAAGGAAGCAAGAAGGCACTTTGGTTATTCCAGTATTCCATGTATAAAGTGTTTTAGAAGCTGCGCTGTTCATTGTGGAGGATGATAGTTCTGGATAGTGGCTGTCCAGTGGTGTATGAAGCCAGTGCTGGATGGACAGATCATGAGGGGTTAACCACAATACTGACAGACAATACTGTTTTTTGTTTTGCTGCTGATATAGGGTTAACTGACATTTTCTGGAAACTTTTTTGCATTAGCAATAATTTTAACACTGCATCTATGCTTGCAGACAAAATTCTAGTTTTGTATAATCTTATGCCACATTGTAATGACATTTGCTTACTTTTAAACCTGTTTAAACTTAAAAAATCGTAAGAAAGACTGATGTTGAAATCATGAAAATGTGACGTGGCAGACCTCCATGTCTCATTAGGCTACAAATGAGTTAATACATGGTAAAATGTCATTAAATAATAATACATAGATATTTGGGCACCGATACTATTTATTAGAGTTGGATATCGCATTGTTTATTTTTAACTAAAAAAAGTATTGTTTGCTTCTCTGAGCAAACTATGGATCATAGTTTATTCACTGTTTTTAACGAAGCTCTACCTAAAAATAAATTATGTGGTAGATTGTACATTGATATTATGTTTTTGTTATGTTGGCCATTTTTTCACCCAAAGTCTGCTGCGAGAGGGGGTATGGTGCAAGCATGTCCATGCGACACGTAGTAGAATAGCAATAATTTTAACACTGCATCTATGCTTGCAGACAAAATTCTAGTTTTGTATAATCTTATGCCACATTGTAATGACATTTGCTCAGGCAAGGAAGTATATTTACCAGTAATGTGTCACACCTCACCCTTCCACCATTCTCACCGTCCACTCACGTACAAGATGGTACGGAAGGACAATGCAATATAATTACTGATTCACATTGACATTTTTTTAGTTGATGAATCCTGGGCTTATTATTCACTTATTGTGAAAGTTTATTATGTAGTATCTATTCTGAATTCTCACATCAAACTTGTCCTATTTAGCTAGCATCTGAGCGGTACGAGGAGGGTGAGCGGGCACTACAGGAGGCCAGGCAGGTGGAGACGGAGCACCAGACTCGACTCCGCACCATACACACCGAGATGGAGCGACTCAGGAAGCAGGAGCAGAGCCTACAGCAGGTCAGCTTCCTGTTCTACGTTGTGATGCCTAAAGCATGCAGTTACTTGAGAGCTTGATTAGCTGTGGGTCCAGTGTACAGCCAAAGAAAAAAGAGGCTTTAATTCATAAGCCACAAGCAGCTTATAATGTCTATAAAATGATTACAAAATAAAATGGTAAATATACCCACGATCAAGACAATGTATGAGTGTTAATAATCACAATAATACTTATAATAATAAATATTAGAATAGTAGCTCATCAACAAATCATAGACAAAAATAACTTGGTGCATTAAAACACAATTCAGTTGTGTGTACAATTCAATGCGCATATATAAGTGTTTTACAAGAGTCTTGAACGTGACTAGGCTGGCAGATAAAGTATGTTTTTTAAGCTTTGTGTGTGTGAGGATTCACTAGTCTCTTTTTTTAGGAGCGAATGATGATGACTGACCATCGTAAAGAGGTGGAGAGAATTAGACAAAGTCTTCCCGTCAACCCTTTACCTCTCTCTGCTGCACCTTTATTACCAGGTATATGTACATAATGGTACAAGCACAAACACTTAAATTCATCTTGATTTTCCCTGCTAGAAAAAAAACAGCATGAACCTACATTGATCACCACCAAAACCAGCATATGTTGTGTTTTGGATGCTGGCATGACCACATTTAGGCAAACTGTTAAACCAGCACCAGACCAGCATATATCTGTAATGTTTTTTAGGGTAGAGAAAAGACAGTGGGACACAATGTCCACCTTGGCCTAGTACTGATTGTTTTCTCTCAGCTGTGCCAAAAAATATGCCAGTAGAGAAAAACGAAGTACATTCCAAGTGGATACACTGTATTCAGTTGGTCCAGTCTGAAGGCTAGAGAGGACTCCAGCTAGACCGAAATAGGAACTGTAGAATACTGTGGTTCCCTACTGGCATCTTGTGGCAGGGTTGGGATACTACATCACTGTTTGCACTTCACTTTATCGCTCCTGTTTCAGATTTTTCCCCTGCCTTTGCCAGCACTCAGGTGGGTGCACCAGTGGCTGTTCCACCTCCAGCAGTAAACATCTCCACCTGTGTTTCTCCAGAGCTACAGGCAACGCTGGCATTGCTGAGACACACAGCAGAAAAGGTACAGACCCACCTCAAATTTGTGATTATTGGAAGATTAGTTCATATAGCTAGGGCCCACACCCATTGGCTGTTCATCTGATATGTATTGATTTTAAATGTTGCCATGGTACATCCACCAAAACATTTGCACACAACCAAATAAAATGTCTGCCTTTATGGTTATTACTTAACTCAAGTAGGACCAGCCCTTACTAGGACTCTTGAGACTTCTAGTCACTACACTTTGTTCCTTTCATTAGAGGTATTTTAATTTTTCACCAGTTCTTATTTAATATAGTATCCTCTATTTAGGACCGGGATTTCCTTCAGGATGAGCAGTTTTTCCTGGACACACTGAAGAAAACACCTTACAACTCAGCCTTTCACACTGCATGAAACAGGCAAACTGTGCCAAATCTTTATTTATGCCAATACATTTGTACACATGAATGAATAAAGTTTGTATTCATTAGCTTCTTGTCCTTGTACTTCAGTTCCAGGGTTCATGGGAGTATTCAGCTTTCAACACCTGAAACAAAAGACACTAATCAATTACTGTAAAAATATCCTGTCTCATCTTGAATGCCCAATCAAGACAAGCCTCAGGTTACCATGACTCCACACGATCATTTCAGACAGGGATAACTTTGTATCATCACAGGCTGATATTCTAGAGTACATAATAAGGTGTTATAAGTGGACTCATACCTGATCCTTGATGCATGAGAACCATGTAAACCCAGGATGAACCATGCAAGCCTGCGCCCTCCTGCCAAAACATCATAATACATTAGATATGCTGAACAGTAATTACTAAATATTACCCACACATTGATCATTCCTCAGAACAGTTTGGCTTTTACCATCGTCAGTTATCGCATCAGACGGCACTTCCTATATAGCATTTTCATCTCAGGAATTACATCATGTACTTCAATTACATAATGATAGTTACCTTTTCTGGTGCATCAGCTGGGGCGATATGTTCCAGATGCCTTTTAACCTTTAAAAAAGGAAGAAACAAAATGTGATTAAAACTCAAGTAATTTATTCTACAGCAACTTTCTTCAATATTGAACTAGTTACACATCAGTGTTTAAAACTACCATACAGCACATTGCGTGTTCATCGACTTCTACAGCCTAACTTACCACAGCCATTATCCTCAGATCAGAAACCATGTGGCCTGGTTCATCAGTCCTCAAACACCAGACGCCATGTGGTCCGATTCATTAGTGCTCAAACTTCTTCAACCGGCATGACTGCTCTTCAACCCTAAAATACACATGGCGCAAGTTAAAGATTGTGTTGAACTTCGGACATGAAAATATTCAAATTTAAACGCAGATTTACACTTCAGAGCACGTTCGCACCCACAGGGCTCAATAGCCAAGCTACATTAGCTTCTTAGCATTAGCTTGTTGCTGCAGACGACTGAGCATTTGTCTGCCGTATTTTATATACTTCATCGGATTTCTCAGCTCTAGACCATTAAATCTCAGCGAAACTCAAACTAAAAAGCCAGCAGATTTTTCTCTCTCGTCAAGCTGGTTAACGTTAGTTAGACTGCTGTTCGTGCGTATACAGGCTAAACCAGGGTATGTAGAAACAATAGAGTTAAATCGTAGAAATGTATATTAAACAAAAAAACCCTACCTTTCTCATGGTGGTCTTGTGTGGTTATCCATCGATGCCCACGCTTTAAACATGTTTAAGTGCTTATTGTCCCCTCACGACGTACTGAACCCCACTGCATCAGCTGTGCACGAGAAAAGACTGCTCAAACCCCGGCGGGGCGAATTTATAGCGCCAGCCGCGTCGCAGACCACGTGACTTTCGTCCAATGGCTAACTAGAATGATTTATCGCGACTTTTTTTACTGCGAATGTAACCAGCAGCTCGCATTTGAGACGTGTTAGAGATGCAGCTGCGCCTGGCCTTGGTGGTCAGTTACAGCAGCCAGGCGCTTTTTGGGTGGAGGTTAAAAAAAATGCCTCAACTCGGACAGTCGCCATCTCCAGCCTACGCGGATCTCGCGGTGTTTGCGCTCTTCACGGCTGATGAAGTAGACGCAATAGAAGTAGAGATGAAAGGATCGATCAGCTATGTATCGGTATCGGCCGATTTTAAATCAATTTCTCCAATTTAGAGCCGATCGATGGCGTTAAACAAATGAGCCTAATTTTTGTATTTCCAGCTAGTGTTTCATCCAGGCAGAGAACCCCCTGCCTGCAATTCCTATCTGAACCGCTAGGTGGAAATACACACTCTTTAATTTTCGACAGACTGACTAAAGCAGCGGCTTCGCAGAAAAGAAATGCGCTGAAAGTAAACATGTCAGTCTGGCAGTGTTTTACTGTACGTGACAGACTCATCCAGGACGTTTTTAAATTAGTAAAATCAGTGTCTCGTTGAGGAACAAAGACATTTAACACTACTAATCTGATATGACACTGCACGCGGCTCAATACAGTGCCAGTACCAGCAAACAGCAGAGCTAGCACTCGCAGCTAGCACAAAATAAACAACCCAGAACAGGTAATAACCCGTACAGACCAGATCTGACCGGTACGAACAGAACAGCAGCAACAATTCAAGATCTACATTTAATAATTACAGTTCTTATTTAAAATAACAGAGTCTGTGTTTAATGACTTCAGTTTTTACTGCATTTATTTCCTTTTTTCGTTTTAAAGTAGGGGTCTAAATGTAATTATTGCAGTATTGGCAATATTTGTTTCATTTACTTTGTTTATTTACTGTTATTTTTATTTACAATATTATGCTGTTTCACATGAGCTCGTTAAAATGGTAATAAACCAGTTTACACCATGTTTCATGATTTGCTTGCGCTAAAATAACTACATGTAGCCTGCTGTGGCATATACCACACCCTGAATCGGTATCGGCTATCGGCCCATGGTGCTAAAATGTGATCGGCGATCCGAATCGGCCTCAAAAACGCTTATCGGTCCTTCTTTAAATAGGAGTAGAAAGAAAAATCAAAATGCAATAGTGATGTAGTGCTTTTAAAGACAATTGCACTTGAGCCTTCTTTCATGATGTGAAGTTATAATTATGAAAATTATGAATGTTGAATACTGTCACACTACTAGATATGATAGTGTTAGTGTAAATGTAGGGTCTTTAAAGAGCTTTAGAGGAGATTTCATTTCCCAAAAACTAACTATCTGTATAACTTTAATTTAAAAATTGGTTTTGCAGCCGTAAAGTAACACACATGCGCAGTCCAAATCGGGTAGCATCGTAAAATGTAACTCAAATGCACGCAACTGAGACTCTGTGGTACACACTTCCACAATATAATATATAATTTGGCACTATTAAACCTTAAAGATGTCTTACTGGCATGTGGATGTATTTTCCAGAGGATTTGTGTCCGGTGGCACTGCATGCTGTTCATGGGATTCACTGTGATTCAGTCTTGGTGATTTCTCACCAACGACTTCTTTGTGCCATCTACGAAGGCAGAAAACCTACTTCTATCTCAGTCATTTGAACTGAATTATCGCTATTCATGCTGTTTAGCCAAATAAAGAGTCGTGCTTCTCTTACAGTGTCCCATTTGGTACACGGCTGCGTACAGGGTCACCTTTACTGAGGTAGGACATCTCATCAATTTTTATGTTCACTCATGTAGCCTTGTCGTTCAAATTGTCCCAATTTATTTAAGGTAGTGTAGAACTCTTGAGCTACTGTTATGTGTTTTCAGCACATTGAAGGTCGCCTGGCTCATGTGGGCTTCTGCATGATCATCAAGCACTATGAAGAAAGAACATCTGCTGGTGATCTGGTACCTTAAATATCTAGTAGATTTAAAAATATATTTTTTAATTCAATGTCATTGTTCGATATGGGCGTAAATGTTTATCTTTTATCATTGTCTGTAAAGCATTTTGAGCTGCCACCTTATGGAAAGTGCTTTATAAATCTTTTAAACCTTTTCACTATAAATTGAATGTATGTGCCTGTGTTCATTTTGATTCTGATTTGGTAGGTGTACTTTCACAACATTTTCATAAAACAGTTTTGTCACATGTTTCTGGAGACTTTTGTCACATGTTTCTTTCTCTTTGTCTGCAGATTCTTCTGAGCGACACAGAGAACTTGGCTCATCTCTCTGTGGCTGACAGGATGATTCTTGGCAATCTGGCCATTTTAAACACCAAGGTTACAAACTGATTATGATCTAAACTACTATCAATCATACAATCAGCATGATCTACTCTAAATTGTTTAATAATAACATATATCTTCTTCCTGCAGAACCAGACTGCAGCAGGCCTAAGACTAGTTGCTGGTAGAAGCTCAGGACCCTTCTTCTCAGTAATGGATTGTGGAGGGGCTGGCACAGATTGAGTGACTAGACTTAAGAAAATAACAGTTTGCACTACTTATGAAAATGTATTGTGTTGCAACACTAATCATGACACTAATCTTTCTCTTACACCTGGATTTAGCACTTCAACTTCATTGACATTGTCTATGAGTTGGTGATGCTAAGAGTTTTGACTGGAGTGCGGCCTCCAGTCTGTCCAGCAAGAGGTTTTTCCAATTGAGTCATGTATGTGTTGTGATCTATAGATCAGGGTCTGTACAGTATGGAACATTACAGAGCACTTTAACCAATGAATATGACTGAGTAGTTTAATGCTAGATTTGAATCAATATGTAAAAGGCCAAAGTAAATAAATGGCATTGCTCACCCTTTTTTCATTTTGGTTATTGTTTCAGAGGCCAGAAGGATTCTTTACCGTCTGTTGGTCATAATTTCCTCATTCAGTCCCAGGGCTGAACAATACATGTTTGTTGTCAAGGTAACTATATCCATCATTAGCATTAATGCATTAATGATTTGCAGTTCTTTTAAGGGGTTGTTTGTCTGTTTTGATCACTATCTCTGTTTCTCAGAGGGAGATGATGCTCCTCTTGCAGGACAGCATGTATGAGGTGCCTGGGTCACTGGTCACGGCTGTGCGGGATTATGCCCATCACCACACTGAGCAGCTCATGGACATGCTGGGGGCCATCTAACCAGCCAGGACTTCATTATATTCTTGTCTTCTTCATTTCCTCTTTTTCCTGCAACTAGGAGTGGGCAATATTCAATCTGATAAATTATATAACTTTATGTATACTGTAGATATTGTTGGTACTTGAACAATGACAAAATGCAAGTTACCATTACTATAAGAAAAACATGATAGAACATAATAACAATCTAAATGTTACTGATGAAAATGAAGGTACATAAGCCATGATTACAAGAAACTAACATAACCTCTAAACGTGCTGGGAAGCTCTGGCTTCCTGTTTAGAGACTTATTTGGGCAAAATGCTTTTTGGTCTGCAGAAATTCTTTAAATGAATAAACTAGCGTTACCTTAAAATTGTTAAGAGTATTATTCGCTATAACACATTTCATAGATTTAGTGGACTAAAACTAAACTAAATTTAAGAGGAGACACAAAACCACCATCTAAGTTAAAGATTAGAAAAAATTGTTCTTAGAGGGATTATGTCTACAATACAATAGCAAGAGTAACACTGTAAAATGTAGTCAGTTAAATATCAGTAAATCAGCACAAGCAGTTTTGATTGTAATTTACAGTGTGTTTCCTGTATAGTTTCAGTATTTTTATATACTTCAACTTAGTTATTTTTTTTTCATTATTATAATGTTTGTTGTTGTAATTGCTACTTTCTTGTATGGGACTAGAAAAACTCAGACTGGGATAGAAGGTGTGCGTTTATTGTTCTTGTATTTTTGTACTGCAGTTTAATCCTTTTTAAAAGGAAATCTCCAGCTGTCCCACATAAATTAATGAACTGAATTCAGTTTTATTCATCTCTGTCACAAAGCAGCTTTTCAGAAGCTGTCTCTAGACCCCTAATGAGCCTAACCAAGACCGACAGTGGCAGAAAAACTCTAAGCGCATAAAGAAGAAACCAGGAGAGTTATAACTGACAGAGTACAAGCTGACTAGTGTGATGAAACAATCAGAGTGAAGATGACATTATATGATATGATGATATACAATGAGATGTTATACAAAAATGTTAGAAGCCTGTCATAAAAAGCATGTTTGGCGACAGATTGTTTTAGACACATGCAGAATGATAGGTATTAGAAGATTACAGAAAAAAGACAATGCAATACCTAACAAGACTGGAACACCTACAGAGAACAGAACAAATACAAGACTACATACAGTACAAGTGCAATACTTAGCCAGTGCTCCTAGAAGATCAAGTGCAATTACAGTTTATACCAGTACTTTAGTATATAGTGTTTATAAGTGCTTTACAAAGAGATAGGTCTTCAGTCTGCGTTCGAAGACCGCGAGAGAGTTCGCTGTTCGGACAGCCAGTGGAAGTTCGTTCCACCACCTGGGTGCCAGGACAGAGAAGCGTCTTGTCGCGTGTCTTCCATGAATCCTGAGTGATGGCGGGTCAAGCTGAGCCGTACTTGAAGGGCTTGAGGTGCAGTTCGACTTTTGACCATTGCCATAACGTAAGGAGGAGCTGGTCCATTCTTGGCTTTGTAGGCAAGCATCAGAACTTCAAACTGAATGCGAGCTTTACAGGAAGCCAGTGAAGGGAGCGCAGCAGTGGTGTGACATGAGTGAACTTGGGAAGATTGAAGACGAGCCGTGCTGCTGCATTCTGGATCAGTTGTAAGGGCCTGATGGCCTGCAGAGGAAGACCAGCCAGGAGCGAGTTGCAGTAGTCGAGCCTTGAAATGACAAGAGACTGGACCAGCACCTGGGAGGCCTCCTGAGAGAGAAAGGGTCGGATGCATCTGATGTTGTGGAGAATGTATCTGCATGACCGAGTCAGGTTCGTAATATGGGCTGAGAACGATAACTGGTCATCCAGAGTCACCCCAAGCCTTCTTGCATCTTTAGACGGAAAAATCAAAGAGTTCTCGAATGAGATGGCAAGATCCTGCTGAGGACCTGTAGTTCCAGGGATGAACAGCAGCTCAGTCTTGCTGGGATTGAGCTTCAGATGATGAGCTGTCATCCATGAAGAGATGTCGGTCAGACATGCAGAGATACGACTGCAAACCTGTTTTACGCTGCTATAAATTTTACATTAAAACAGTTTGGGAGGCCCTTTTCTCATGGCCTCATCCATCATTTATTTTCACTACATTATAAATGTATTTAATCTATAACACAGATTCCAAAACAGTTAGGATGCTGTGCAAAATGAAATATAAAGATTTCAATGCTGTGCAACTTATTTAAGCCCTGTATTGAAATTTGCCCAAAAACAACACATCTAATGTTAAAACAGAGAAAATTCAGTTTTTCAAAAATATATATTTTCATTGTGAATTTGATGCCAGTAACACACTTCAAAAAAGTTTGACAGGAGCAACAAAAATTGTGTAGTGCCAAAAACCACCTGATAGAACTAGTGGATTACTTGTAGATCTCACAAATATTCAGGTTGATAAGCAACAGATCAGTAACGTGATTGGGTAAAATATTTGGTAATACCCTTTTAAAAAAATGGTCTATTCTAAAATACTAATAGTGTACTTGAACCATATGTGGAATAAGGAAAGTTTTTTTTCTCTTTATTAACAATTTTACACTGTTAATCTGTATACTTTATTTGGTATGTGTTAATTTGGTAGTGGTGATGTATAAATTGTCACGCCCTGCCTGTTTCCCATGTCTGGTCCCATCTGTCTATGTTCTTGTTTACATCCCTTCGTCCTTCCCATGTGCGTTTGTTTACATATCTGTCATCTGCCTATGTTTTTGTCATGTGATTCGTGTCTCCGCCTTCCACCTGAATCCCATCTGTGTCTCCTCCCCTTGTCACCAGCTGTCGCCTGTTTCCTCGTTACCCTGTGTATTTAGTCTGCCTGTTTTGCCCTTTCCTGCAATCTTTGTTAGTGTCATTCAATGTACAGTGCCTTGCAAAAGTATTTGGCCCCCCTTAAACTTTTCAACCTTTTGCCACATTTCAGGCTTCAAACATAAAGATGTGAAATTGTAATTTTTTTGTGAAGAATCAACAACAAGTGGGACACAATCGTGAAGTGGAACAAAATTTATTGGGTATTTTAAACTTTTTTTTAGAAATAAAAAACTGAAAAATTGGGCGTTCGCCCCCTTGTGTTAACACTTTGTAGCGCCACCTTTTTGCTGTGATTACAGCTGCAAGTCATTTGGGGTATGTCTCTATTAGTTTTGCACATCGAGAGACTGATTTTTGCCCATTCTTCCTTGCAAAACAACTCGAGCTCAGTGAGGTTGGATGGAGAGTGTTTGTGAACAGCAGTTTTCAGCTCTTTCCACAGATTCTCCATTGGATTTAGATCTGGACTTTGACATGGCCATTCTAACACCTGGATATGTCTATTTGTGAACCATTCCATTGTAGATTTTGCTTTATGTTTTGGATCATTGTCTTCTTGGAAGATTAATCTCCGTCTCAGGTCTTTAGCAGACTCCAACAGGTTTTCTTCCAGAATGGTCCTGTATTTGGCTTCATCCATCTTCCCATATTTAACCATCTTCCCTGTCCCTGCTGAAGAAAAGCAGGCCCAAACCATGATGCTGCCACCACCATGTTTGACAGTGGGGATGGTGTGTTCAGGATGATGAGCTGTTGCTTTTACGCCAAACATAACGTTTTGCACTGTGGCCAAAAGGTTCGATTTTGGTTTCATCTGACCTTGACCTTGACCTTTGAGCACCTTCTTCCCTATGTTTGGTGTGTCTCCCAGGTGGCTTGTGGCAAACTTTAAACAAGACTTTTTATGGATATCTTTGAGAAATAGCTTTCTTCTTGCCACTCTTCCATAAAGGCCAGATTTGTGCAGTGTATGACTGATTGTTGTCCTATGGACAAATTCTCCCACCTAAGCTGTAGATCTCTGCAGTTCATCCAGAGTGATCATGGGCCTCTTGGCTGCATCTCTGATCAGTCTTCTCCTTGTTTAAACTGAAAGTTTAGAGGGATGGCCGGGTCTTGGTAGATTTGCAGTGGTCTGATACTCCTTTCATTTCAATACGATCGCTTGCACAGTGCTCCTTGAGATGTTTAAAGCTTGGGAAATCTTTTTGTATCCAAATCCGACTTTAAACTTCTCCACAACAGTATCTCGGACCTGCCTGGTGTGTTCCTTGGTCTTCATGATGCTCTCTGCACTTTAAACAGAACTCTATGACTATCACAGAGCAGGTGCATTTATACGGAGACTTGAATACACACAGGTGGATTCTACTTATCAAGAGTCATTTAGGTCAACATTGGATCATTCAGAGATCCTCACTGAACTTCTGGAGTGAGTTTGCTGCACTGAAAGTAAAGGGGCCGAATAATATTGCACGCCCCACTTTTTAGTTTTTTATTTCTAAAAAAAGTTTAAAATATCCAATAAATTTCATTCCACTTCACGATGGTGTCCCACTTGTTGTTGATTCTTTACAAAAAATTACAATTTAATATCTTTATGTTTGAAGTCTGAAATGTGCCAAAAGGTTGAAAAGTTCAAGGGGCTGAAAACTTTTGCAAGGCACTGTAGTTAAACTGCTTATCTAGGTTATGTCACATAACCTTTCCTCTTAATTATCTCATCTGCAGCATTTAGTTCCAGGTAGCTGAGAAACTCCCAACAACAAAGTGAGTCATGTTACTTACACATGTAGCATTTGAAAGAAGTGCAGCCTTAATTCCAGTGACGTACAAATGTCTGAAGTCTCAGGTGCACCATGTCAACCTGGATACAATTTGAAGTTTGGACACTCCTCTGACCACTCCCAGCATACTCCCTTCTTTTTTAACTGGTTTAGTGGAGCAGATATATCAACCAGCCTAGAAATTAACTTATGATACCACCCAACCAAGCCTAGAAATCTTTGGAGGCTCTTCAAATCTTTTGGAGTTTGGTACTACCACACCCCGACCAGACACCACATGCCCAAGAAAGCTAAGCTGAGTTCGGAGTAGGTGGCATTTCTTTACATTCAGAGTCAGCTGGGCTCATTGTAACCTGCCAAAGACTGCTTCCAAGTGTTGGAGGTGCTCCTCCAGTGTCCAAAAGAAACGTATGATTTCATCGATAAAAACAAAGCATATCTTGCCGTTAATTCTCCCAACACTTGTTTCATCAGACGCTGAAAGGTAGCACCAGCATTTCATTACGCAAATGGCATCACTCTAAAATGGTATAATCCAAATGGGGTAATCACTGCTGTCTTCAACTTACTTTTTTCATCCTTTGTCACCTGCCAATACCCACTCCGTAGATCCAACATGCTCAAATATGCCACACCTTGCATCGACTCAACAAATGGAGCAGCCCAAGAGAAGGCAGATGGTTAAATGATACCATCCTTTAACATCTTCTGGACATGTTCCTTGATATGTCATTTTTTTCTAGATTGAGGTGTAGTAGGCTCTTATCTTTACAGGGGCTTTATCCATGGTAATAATTCAATGTGAAACGACATTGGTGGCTTCCAAGCTTTTCCGTCTATGCAATGGGCCACCTCCACAACAATTACTGAACATATTCTGGCTAAGAGGTGATCCCATTGATTGTCATCACTTTTCCTGCGGTGGCCATATACAAATTAATCCTGTAAGCGTGTAAGTGCTACCCATGTCCAATACAGCATCTCCCTTGGCACCACGGATCTGCACAGGAACAATAAGAAGAGAGGGCCCTCCTCCTACAGTGGCCGGAGTTCCATCCTTTATCATTTATTCTCACTGCTTTTTTTCTGTTGTTTCCTGAAGGAGCGTTTGGCATAGTTGACAATCTGCATACTGCTCCAGTATTCTTTGAGGGCACCCAGTCCTTCTCGGCCATGGACCCAGTCTTTACCAGTTGGTCTACAGTTGTCACTGTGTCCTTTAGTCCACTGGCGTGGATTATAGGTATTAAGGATCCGCCGCACCATTTCTTCTTCAGCCATCTCTGGTCGCCACTTCAGGCAAAGGGCTCGATAATCATAAGCAAAAGCTTGGAGCATGGCATGGAGCTTTTCCTCTATTCCTCTATTTCCTCTGATAGAAATGCTTCTAAAAACGCTGCCCTGAACATAGCCCAATTTTTAACTTTACTTTTGGTAGCCAACCACCAGCTTTGGGCAGAACCTTGCAACATGGCATTAAAGGGAAGGCCGGCTGGTAACAACTGTAAGCCTTAATATGGTGTAATGATTCTAAATTGTTAATTCATGTTGCCAAAAAAATCACAAAAGCAGCAGATTTATTTATAAATTAATGCTTTTATTCTAAATATTTGATGCAGCCATTATTTCTGACGCGCAATGCCTGCTGGGTAGATGACGTCAAATGGTTGCAGCTAAACATGACTGCAGTTGGAAGGAGTAAATGTTAGTTAGCTAACCTAGCTTAAAGAAAACCATGCACATTGTGTTGCTATTGGATGTTATTTCCAGTCGAATGCAATGTGAAGACTGATATTAGTCTAATCAGCTTTCCCAAAGATTAAAAAAGAGAATAGTTTGTAAAGCACCGTGTGGACGAACACAGCTACCAAAAGACCCGCCGCTCTGCTCTCGTCACTTCAGTCTCGATGCGTTATTCAGTAGACCACGACTGGTGAGAGACTTGACAGATGCTGTTGGTTTTAAGCGTTGGCTAAAACACAATCCAGTGGCCACAGTTTTCCCACATAGTTAGTCCAAAAGCTCCAGATTATGGAGCGAGAACCACATGAAGAAACATAGAAAGGAGCATGTGCTGGATTCTCTCCTGCCGTCCCGCCAACATTTACCGTTGGCGTCAGCTGCTTCTCCCTTGTTTGCGGATCCTAAACGTATAAGTACAGCAGTAGTAGTCAACATACTACCTCACTAATAAACACTAATAACTCCTGTTGAGTTTATTTAGCTGTATGCTGACCGTGAATGTTTCCTGCTAGAAAGCAGAGCTCCTTGCAACAGACACTCTCCTTCTCCGTCAACATCAATGCACAGTTTCACAACAGCACCAGCACTGTGTCCCACTCTCGCCTCCATGGCTCTCTGTTCATCATTTTGACTCACTTGGTGTGTGTTGTCGCTGCCGATGTCAGAAATGTTGTGTTCTGGCTCAAACTGCTAAGGCTGAACAGTAGCCATGTTTAGCTGGCTAGCTATGTTCAAGTGCGACAGCGGGTCACTGCAACCATTTGACATCACTAACCGCTGTGCACGTTAGTAGTAACAACAAAGGCGATCTACGTAATCTGCTAATTTTTGTGATTTGTGTCTTAATAATTAATAATTGAGTCATTACACCATACCATGTGTTACCAGCTGGGGTTCCCTTTAATTGTACCCATTAACTCCCGGTCACTTAGGGGCCGTAGGGACAAGAAGTTGCTTGCACTGTTCAATGAAGTTAATAACATCAGTTGAACTAGTGTTCAGTTCCCCAAGTCTAGGAAAATCCAAGCGACTGGGAGGCGTGGATGGGGCATTCTGGACAATAGCACTGGAAGCATTGGAAGAGGGTTTTGTTGCAGGAGTGGATGTTGTCAGAGGACACGGCGCTGGAGGCAGTTAACTATCGAATGGTCTAAATGGTTAAATCTCCTATCTACATGCTCCTTAACGTTGACTATTAACTTGTCAATCGACTCTCTCAATCCCTCTTTTCTACCGAAAAATGCCTAGAAAAACTACAAAAACAGCTTCTTTAAGTGAATACATTTCCAAACGCTCAAAACAGGTGAGCTTCTCTCACCCGCCCCCCCTTTGGGTGTTTGCTGAATGTTGAATGTAATGCTGAGCAAATTATTCACCTAATGTAAACATTAAGGAAAAACACAGCTCTAAACCACAAGAAAAAATAAGTAAAAACATTAAATGCAACGTTGTCACCGGCACTGAGTCTCACAAAGGAATTTTCTGAGGCATGACACGTGAAATGTGGGGTGGGCATGCATAGAAGATGGAAGGTGCAGTCAGTGACCACTGGTCCACCCTAGATGGCACCAAATATCTAGGCGCCTGCCTCTTGGACTCCACCTGGAGTGAGAGGTATTTGGCAAAGAGCCAGAGCCCCTGACCCGGGCAGAAGGTCAGTGCTGTGCACTTCTTGTGGTCAGCCACACATTTCCTGGCCTTGGTGGTGGTCAAAAGGGAAGCATGGGCCTTCTGCAATGCTGCACAAACCGTTCGGCAGCCTGGACCCTGACCTCATGCTCCTTTTTGGCAAACATGGGTGGAGGGAGCTCAAACTAGTATTCCAAGGGTGACACGCTCAAGGACAAATGCTGGAGGGTGTTATGGACATACTCCACTCAAGGTGGAAATCCACCCAAGAGGAGGGGTTGGTAGAGCTCTGCAGAGTCTGTGTTAGGTCCTGATTGACCCTTTCAGTCTGACCATTGGACTGTGTGTGGAAGCCAGGACCCCTATGAGCTAGCAGAAAGGCGAGGTAGGTAGGACTGTGACAAAGTCCAGGGAGACTTGGGAACATGGAAGTGCAGGGACAGGCAGTGAATGGAGAAGGCTTCGGTGCTGCGACCTGGGTGCCTAGCAGCGTACACACATCTCGCAAAAGGCTCAGACATTAAAGGCTCAGGTTAATGCTACTGCCATCGAGTGCAGATACTGGCACCAGTGGGAATGGAAGAGCAATTAATGTGCTTGATTCACACTGTCTTCTTCCAGAAGCACATTGAGTGCAACATCGCCATCCGGTGGTTGGAAGACTGCAGGGATGCTTACTGGTTTGAAAGAAGTAGTTGAATTCCCACATACAGCATTAATACTACACTCCTGTTGTGGTGCAGAGGAAGCTGGCAATTGTAGATCAGACTACAGTGCTTGTTCAATTGACAGGCCAATATCCATGTCATCTGAAGACAATGGCAGCATCATCAGGCGAAAGCGGGGTACACCATGGACAGGTTGCCCGTCCATCACATGACCAACACACACTTAAACCTACAGGCAATTTAGAGTGAGAGATCAACCTAACATGCATGTGTTTAGACTGTGTGAGGATACTGAAGTACCCGGAGGAAACCCACTCAGTCACGGGGAGAACATACACACTCCACACAGAACGACGCGGAAATCTCATATGTGTGTGAGAATGGTCCTAACACAATTTCAGCCCAGATTTAAAATCCTGGCTGGACAACCAAGAGCTCACTGAACAAGAGAAAGTGTGGAGGAATACAAGAGGGAGATAAACTGTTAAGAAGTGAAAACTTTTTTTTGCCTTATTTATTTTAAATAAGCACTTTATGGTGCACTTTTTTTCAAAACCATTGTAAATGTAGCTCTTGTTTTTACTTAAAGTGATGAAAAAGCATTCAGCAAGTTCAGCATTTCAGTTCAGCATGTACTGAAATATACTGAACGGTATGTGTGATGTGTTGGTCTTTTACTTGCTGATGGTATAAGATGCTGATACTAGGCTACTTCAGTATACAGGATACACCACTGAATCATAACACACATTAGAATTAGTTAGAAATTATGATGGTCCGGATCTTGGCCTGAGGAAGACTCCTTTAGGTGGACCTTACAGAATTCTAATTAAATACCCCTGATCTAGATGGAGCAAAATTGAAAGACCACTGGTTCAGACAGTACCAGTAGCAGCTATGATTGCTGATAGTAAATTGGAAATTAAACTGATAGATGAAAGTAATCCTTAGATAAAGCTTGCATGGCTAGCATGAGATAGTTAGATTATATAATATACGAAAAACAATCAGAATTTTAAGATGTGCATATGATACAGATTTTTTCCAGAACAGGGCTGATTACCGATTTCAACTCTGGATCCAAAAAGGTCTCACAAATTATTCCACATTGTTGGACAAGGGAGAGCTTTCACATTACAACAAAAGCATGGTTTAGAGCGAGTCGATTTCTACAGCTACTTGCAGGTTTAGCATTATTTTGATCAAAGCATGCCTAAATCAATAGAAATAAAAGTGGAAGGAATCTTAAAGTATTCTTATCTGCAAATAATCCAGGGTAATAAAATTATTTCTAGAATGTACAACAGCTTCCAGCAGGCTAAACTGGAAGATACACTATATGTTAACTAGAAATGGGAAAGGCAAGGTAACTTTTTTATTAGTGAAGATGATTGGTACAGGATATGCGAATTGCAGTGGAGTTCTGCCATGTGGAGGGAATTTAATTGGAAGAATGTCATGCAGTACTTCATTGTCCCTCTGCAAAAGGGACACTTGGACGTTGGTACAGAATGCTGGAGAGACTGTGGCCAAAGGGACGCTAATCACTATCACTTATTCTGGGATTGTAAAATTCTCATGCCATATTGGAAGGATATACACCGGATCTGAAACTAATTTTTGAATGTGTCACTCCATTCAAATGTGAGGTTGTATATTTGTGCAATATCACAACTACAACACTGAATAAAAAAAACAAGAAATTAATGCTTATGCTCTTAACAGCCAGCGAGAAAGCGACTACGAGGAGATGGTTAAACACTATGCCCCCCGCTGTGAATGAATGGCTGGACAAAATTCATGAGATATTTGTAATGGAAGGCTTATCTTTCTCTCTTAGTATGCAAAGAGACAAATTTAACCAGATATGGAAAAGATTTATAGAGTACATCAAACCAATAAGACCAGATTGCCATTCATCGTTACAAGTACAAATAAAAGATTTGATGATGTATTGCTTAAAGTATAGTGTGTATGTAAAACAAAACCTCGGTCCCTGAGATTTTTTTTCCTATTTTTTATTTCCTATTGTTTTTATTGTTGTTGTTGTTATTATTATTATTGTCATTTATTTTATTCATGTACTTTTTATGTTTATGTTCCCGAAAAAGACAGGAGGAAGGATTGTATTTATGTTTTCTTTTTGTTTCAGATGTGTCATATATGTAGATATATAGCTGTGGTGATGCAGCAGATTGTTCACTGTTAAGTAACAGATCTTAGTGTAAAATACTTTCAGGGAAAAATAGATTAGTAACACTAACGTACTTAGTAACACTAACGTACTTAGTAACACTAACGCTGGAGGCGAGTCTATAGAATGATGTGGTTCAGAGAAACAAACTAATGAAATGCATCTTTTACTAAACGGACACAGAGCTCTGGGAAGATTTTATAAGCTTTAAGGCACATGCTTGTTTTAAAAAAAGGAGTTTAAATCTGATAAAGTCAGTTAGCAGTAACTAAACTTAGACCTCCTGATGTGAGCTTGTATGTGGAACGTTGTTAAGAGAGCATCAAAACAAAGTTCAAATAACACACTTTGATTAGTATGAAATATTAATGACATCAGTTTTATTAAAGAAACATTCTTTACGTATTCTATATATCTTTTATACATACTATACATATTCTATACATTCTGTACAAGCCAACATTAGAGCTTTTAATCTTTAGCCTTGTTAAGTGCTATATATAAACTTTTATATTAAAGTTTTCCCATTAAATACTTACCCACTATTAAAGTTGTAGCCAAAAAGGTGGCATTGCCATTACAGTTTCCATATACCTATTCCATATAAGTTTTTGTGGTTCTGTTTATAGCTAAAAACATTTCACTACTGTGGGTGTTGTTGTTCCTTGCCACATTCAATGACATCACTACTACAGTTTCTATGCCTGCTCCTAAAATGGATCACTCCAAAGATTTTGCTGCTTCTGCTCACACCTGAAAGCTGCTTTGCCTCTGGTCCCAATGCTTGTGCCTAAAGGTGCCGCATGCTCACAGCTGCAGTTTCCTCTGGGTTTTAAGGGTCTGCCACTTTTGAAGTCTGCCACCGATGACTTGAAGTCATTCCTGAAGCCTCCACTTCACTACAGGTTAAGTTCCTGAAAATGTATTTACTATTTTAGAAGTTCTGTTTGAAGTTTAAAACACAACTAGTCTCTGAAGTCTGCCAGATAATTGGATCGCAAGGGGTTGAGAGCCTCACAAGCCTTTCAACCACACCTTTATCAATGACAGCTTGCCAGTAATATGTCTGACTACTTCCCATTTGGAAAAGCAAGGCGATGTTAGTGACTGTTCAAATTCCTTCCAGATCTGTGCGCTGTGCCACTCATTGTAGATTTTCACATGAATCCATAACAGCTGCCTCCGAGCTATTGTCCAATTTCAATCTACGCTTCTGGCAGATGCCCAAACTCCACACGCATAGACACTTAACAGATGACGTGATGTTTACTAATTAATCCTGCCAGAACCTTAAAGATCACGTATGAAATTGGAAATATGGGCTGGATAAAAATGTCATGCGACTCAGCATCAAGAAAACAGAGTCCCTCCAAAACGGCCCACAGACTAATGGCACCATCCAGATTGAAGGCCAAGACCTTGTCAAAACAATCCAGTTCACGTAAACTGGCTTCTTCGTGACTTTTCACACTGACACCTTCATAGATACCTGAGCCTGAATCTGTGTTTCGTGGCTAAAATGACAGCAAGTCACAACTTTAAAAAAGTGCCATCCAACCCACTTCAAGGTGAAGTTTTACAAGAACTTGGTTTGGCCAGTTGCACTCTATGGATCTGAATGCTGGCCAGCCTCCACTAAGCATGAACAAACTCTCCATGGGATGGAGATGAAGATGCTGCGGTGGGCAGTGAGAATCATGTGGTTTGATCACATAATAAATGTGGCTCCCGTGGTTCCAGAAAAAAGTTCTGGCTAGTGCCAATTACTCAGAAGATGTGGGAGGTACGGTATGCCCACGTCATGCAAAGCAAGAAGACCTCGATAGCCTGGACGGCCCTCTGAGATGACACATGCAAATAGCCAACACAAGGCTGAGCAAAGAAACTCAATGGAATCACAATCCTTAGTCCGTAAAGTACCATAAATTAATTTTTGTGCCAAGTTGTCCCCTCAATGCAGCTTAAAGAATGAAACAAGGTTTTTTTCTTCACTTCTGTCACTGTTTTCCCAACATGGTCCGCTGCATTCTCAGGTCAGCCAAGACATCTGCAAAAACCTTGGGGTCGTTGTTGATCTGCAGCATCTTGCCACTCATGTGGTCAATGATGTCCAATGTCCGCTTCCAGAAGGCCCCTCTGTCGTTCTCCACTAGAAAGGGCAGGACTGGGTAGCTGAGCTCATGGCCAATGTAGGCGTATGCCACGTAAAAGCAGGTGAGCACCACGGCCTGCAGTTCCTTCATGCTGGATACCTCCGCTGAGATGGTGTCTCGGCACAGCATGTACAGCAAGACCACGCTGCCTGGCCCGATGAAGCGGTGACGCTGGCATCGGTTGACATAAAGGTAGATGTCCACGATGTGGAGCCACCTGAAAGGATCCCCAGGAGAAAGGTCCTCGATCAGGCAGCAACAGCAGCACAAGAATTCGCCCAGGAATGTGAGGAGCTCATCAGTAAAGGCGTCCTTGAGCACCATCTCGTGCATCTCGTGCATCACGTTGTTCCGTTCTGAGCGGACAGTGGGTGCCGAGCTAGTAGATGGTCCATGAGACCATCTACTAGCTCTTTCTTGGCAGAAAGAGGCTCTGGCGAGAGAACGCGAACAAGATGCTTCTTGCTCCTGGTCATCTTCTTCTCCTGACCGGGTGATGAGCTGATGTGGCTCATAGTCCTGTCTTCTTCTGTGATGTGTAGAGTGAAGACTGAAAGTGGAGTAAGAGTGAAAGTGAAGTGTAGTAAAAATGGTATCTGAGGAAGTAAAAAACAGATAAATATGTTATCCTTCCTGAAACATCAGTTTGCAAATCTTGCTAGTCTTCATTTTCAGTTCATCACAATTCCTGACTCACTTGTATGAAGCAAAGTGGTCACACAATTACATACATCACTATGTTAAGAAAATCAACAATGTACTGTGTATAAAAACACATATAAAGAAAAAAGGCACTGATATGGGAATTCTGTTGATGCAGATATACGCTATTGAACATATCGTCTCACTCCAAAGAAAACCCTACATCTCCATGTATTTTGTTAATTTTCTTTTTTCTAGATTATTTGAACAAGACAGACACTTTTTATATGACTTTATATGAAAATTCCATGTTGAATGAACCGACATAGTTTTGTCCTCTTCTGTAAAGTTACTCTTTTGGAAAGTAACTAAAATGGCATTTTTACAGGAGAGGACAAAAACTGTCACACCTGCCTGTCCACATGCCCTTGCCCCGCCTCGCACACCTGTTCCCCATTGTAGTTTAGTCTCGTCACCTGTTTTCCCTTGTTAGTCCGTGTATATATACCCTGTGTACTCCCTCTGTCTTGGTCGTTCATTGTGATTGTGAATGTCTTGAGGTTATCGTGTTATGTCTTGACGTATCCTGTCTGTTTACCTTTTTGTTTCGTTTTGTTTATTAAAAGTACAGTTTATTTTTATAAAGCTCTGCGCCTGTGTCCGTTCTGCTGAGATCCCGTGACAGAATGAACGACCTCTACCAGGACACAGCGAGCTTTTATTGCTCGAGGCTCGCGGTTCGCCGGGAGCCTTTCGGCTTGGACGTTTTGGCCCACGTCGTCGGACGCTATTCCGAGGAGTCACGCCGGAGGAGAAACCGACAACGTGGGCACACTTTGGAGGCTCCCCCCGTTCGGGATAGATTGCCCAGCCTAGGCGAGCTGCGCATGGGGAGTCTCCAACTCGCGCCGGCTCCCGGTACAAGGCAGCCTCGAGCCACCAACCGGTGTCGCGTCTCTTCAGGGCAGCTGCACCAAACGGACTGTTTGGACCCCAGCCAGCGTTTTAAGACGATGATCCGGGCAGCTTCTGACTCCGCCCCCCGGAGCACTCAAATCAGCACACTTAAACCAACACTAACGCTTAAATCAACACAACACTCAAATTAGCACACTTAAACCAACACTTAAATCAACACAACACTCAAATCAACACACTTAAACTAACACTTAAATCAACACAACACTCAAATCAACACACTTAAACCAACACTAACACTTAAATCAACACAACACTCAAATCAACACACTTAAATCACCACAGCACTCAAATCAACACACTTAAACCAACACTAACACCTAAATCACCACAATACTTAAATCGGCACACTAAAACCACTACTAACGCTTAAATCACCACAACACTCAAATCAGCACACTTAAACCACTACTAACGCTTAAATCACCACAACACTCAAATCAGCACCCTAAAACCACTACTAACGCTTAAATCACCACAACACTCAAATCAGCACCCTAAAATCACTACTAACGCTTAAATCACCACAGCACTCAAATCAGCACACTTAAACCACTACTAACGCTTAAATCACCACAACACTCAAATCAGCACCCTAAAATCACTACTAACGCTTAAATCACCACAACACTCAAATCAGCACCCTAAAATCACTACTAACGCTTAAATCACCACAGCACTCAAATCAGCACACTTAAACCACTACTAACGCTTAAATCACCACAACACTCAAATCAGCACCCTAAAATCACTACTAACGCTTAAATCACCACAACACTCAAATCAGCACCCTAAAATCACTACTAACGCTTAAATCACCACAACACTCAAATCAGCACACTTAAACCAACACTAACACTTAAATCAGCATTAACTTTTAAACCATAAACACTTAAAAAACAGTTATAATTTAATCAGTACTAACACTTTAATCAGCACACTTAAATAGCCCTAAATCTTAAAAAGCACTAACACTTAAATCAGCACACTGTAAATATATCAGTAATACAGTTTCTACACGCAACCATTTCACATCTGAATTGTGAAGAAAATGTGAAAAATGGGTAGAATCCCCCTTTAAATTCAATCAAAACCTTTTATTACAAAGCAACAGTCCACTAGAAACATGATGACCCTCATGAAGCCCATAGACGAGCTGAACCCTAGTTTGAAATCAGACAGTGGAGAGGTACAAACATTATCTTAAAAACAAAACGACACCAGAAAACTCAAACTGTCAATCCTCCTGAAGGCTAAAGCACACTGCCACAGCGGGCGTGAGAGATGTTCATGGAGCATTTATATCTTACCTTTGATGGCTTGTGTGCAGAAACAGACAGAAGACATTTGCATGTACATTTCGACACAGTTCATTCAGAAATTTCAGTAAAAGAACATCATCAGAACCAAATTCACAAAGCAGTGAGAAAAACCATGTAGCTGAGAAACAGAAAACACAGCTCCTTCTTAATCACCAGGGCTTAAAGTGCTGCACTGATAGAGAACCCAGAGTTTGAGTCCATCGATAGTGATACTAACACTAAAATCAGTACCTTTATTCAGCACTAACTCTCAAATCATCAATAATACTTAAAATCAGCACACTTAAATAACCATTGAAATATAAATCAGCACACTTAAATAAGCACTAACACTTAAATCAGCACACTTAAATAACCATTAAAATATAAATCAGCACACTTAAATCATCAATAACACTTAAATCAGCACACTTAAATAACCATTAAAATATAAATCAGCACACTTAAATCATCAATAACCCTTAAATCAGCACACTTAAATAACCATTGAAATATAAATCAGCACACTTAAATAACCATTGAAATATAAATCAGCACACTTAAATAAGCACTAACGTATAAATCAGCACACTTAAATAGGCTCTAACGTATAAATCAGCACACTTAAATAACCATTGAAATATAAATCAGCACACTTAAATAAGCTCTAACGTATAAATCAGCACACTTAAATAACCATTGAAATATAAATCAGCACACTTAAACAAGCACTAACATATAAATCAGCACACTTAAATAAGCACTAACATATAAATCAGCACGCGTAAATCAGCACTAACACATAAATTAGCACACTTAAATAAGCACTAACATATAAATCAGCACCCCTCAATCAGCATTAACATATAAATCAGCACACTTAAATCAGCACTATTACATAAATCAGCACACTTAAATCAGCACTAATAAATAAATCAGCACACTTAAATCAGCACTAATAAATATATCAGCACTGACATAAATCAGCACACTTAAATCAGCAATAACATATGAATCAGGACCTTTAAATCACCACTGACACCTAAATCAGCACTAAAACTTAAATCATCAATAACATCTAAATCAGCACACTTAAATTAGCTGTAACATCTAAATCAGCACAATAAATCAGCACTAACATATAAATCAGCACACTTAAATCAGCACCTTTAAATCAGCACTAAGATATAAATTAGCACTAAAACATAAATCAGCACACTTAAATCAGCACTAAAATATAAATGAGAACACTTAAATCAGTACTAACAAATCAGCACACATAACTTAGCAGTAACATAGAAATCAGCACATTTAAATCATCACTAACTTATGAATCAGCACACTTAAATCAGCACTAACATATAAATCAGCACACTTACATCAGCACTAACATAAATCAGCACACTTAAATCAGCACTAACGTAAATCTGCACATGTAAATCAGCACACGTAAATCAGCACACGTAAATCAGCACTAACATAAATCAGCACACTTAAATCAGCATTAAGATATAAATCAGCACACTTAAATCAGCACACGTAAATCAGCACTAACACTTAAATTAGCATTAACACCTCAATCAGCACTAACATAAATCAGCACACTTAAATCAGCACACTTAAATCAGCACTAACATAAATCAGCACATATAAATCAGCATTAAGATATAAATCAGCACACTTAAATTAGCACTAACACTTAAATTAGCATTAACACCTCAATCAGCACTAACATAAATCAGCACACTTAAATCAGCATTAACTCTTAAATCAGCAAGTCTTAAATTAACACTAACACTTAAATCCCCCCACCCACTCCCTCCCCAGCAACCCTTGCCTCCCTGTATGTGAAAGTGTGCGGGCTGTGTTTGTGATGTAGATGTGTTTTTTCATGATATGGGCCCTTTACAGTTTTTTCCAATTGCTAAAACACAATTTTGTAAACCAGCCTGTTTTTTTTTTAAATACTTCACACAATTCACAAAACCACACACCCAAACTGCAAAATACCTCATATGTCCTGAAAAATTAAGCACTACAACCAAAACTACATACAGCATTACCAAAATCAAACTTTTGCACCAATAATACTAAAATAGTCCAGATTGTTCACATTCACAGAAATATTTGCATATACACATACATGCTGTGGTTATTTTTTATTTTTCACCAAACAAGTCAGTGCAACATATGCACAGCAGATATATTTACATTGGAGTGAACAAGAATATGCTCTCAAAAACAGCAAACTGAAAAAGAAAATTACAGATAAAATGTGCATAAAAATATATTAGTTTACTGTGGCAGCTTCCTGTGTCCTGGTGAACATTTGGCCCCTTCTGCCACCATGGTTGCATCTCTCAGTAAACAGAAAAAAAAACCCAAATATAGGGCTTGGACAATACAGCCCAAAGATATTTCCCCACAGTAGAGTAAATATACAGGAATCTACAGAAATCTTGGTTACATACATAAATACTCCAGTCTAAGTGTCCGGATGACAGAGGGGACAGTAAAACAGCTCAGGTTGGACTGCGCTCTCTGTCCAGCCTCTCGCATTGTCAGCGCATGATTGATGACATGATCAACTAAAGTTACTCTGATTTCATTTGAAAGTTGTTGTCTTCTTTGGCCATGAACTCCTCTACCAGCTCTAGCCCAACCTCTCACTCTTCCTACCACTCTCATTCTCACCCTCCCTCTTCCTCTCTCTGCAACGTCTTCTATTGTTGTTGTACAGTAAGGTGTTCACCTGTGGTCTTTTTTTATAGAGCTTAATTCCTGATTGAAGTTGTAATAATTAACCATTGAGGAGTTCGGCCTGGTGGCACATATATTTGCCAATTATCTTCAGTAGTGTAATTTTGAATGTTGTGGGTTGATATGGCAAAATGTAACTTTGTGTCAGATTGTTGTGTGTTAAGCAGAGAAGCATGTTCAGTGTGTTTAAAAAGAGCCATTTTAAATTGCAAAATGTGTGTAAAGCAGAAAACAAGTTCAGAGTTTTGGAAACTTGAGTTTTGCTCTCTGTGTGTCAACTGTGTTAGCAACTGGAAAAAACTGTAATATAATTAATCTGCTACGAGTTACTGAGAAGCGCCATAGGATCCCGTTTATTGTGGACTGTGTCCAGAGCACCCTCTGCTGTCTGACCGATCACACAACACTCAGCACTGAAAACTTGGATCAGCCTCAAGTTCAGCCTCATTTTCACGCTTAGCTCGCGCATATTTAACCGAAGACCTCCATCAGCGTTCAGCGCGTTTACTATCGAATAACTTCACAACTTGTTCGTGTTTCGAGCTGAAAGGTGAGTTCCGGTGTGTTTAATCTGCTCTAGTTCTTCTCGTGAGCGAGTTTAATGATTATACATGTGTGTTTTTGAGCACAGCTGAATAATCCAGTAGAGTTGGGCTGATTATTCGCCTGTTTTTGTTTGAATTTCTCCTCACAGGCTGGGGTATCGGAGCAGAGCGGAGTAAAAATCTACTGAATGAAGGAGAGAAAGGAGTGAAAGACGCTGGAAAGAGAACAGAAATGCGCTCCTCTGCTGTGAGGAGCTGGAGGTTGAAGTTCTGTTTATTTTCAGGAGAAACGTTCAGAGTTTTGTGTATTCGCTGCTGAAATGTTCGCTGGTCTGATCGCTGAAACGATGTTGCCACGGAGATGATTACGTGTAAATTCGAGAGTAAACAAACAGAATAAACAACAATAAACAATCCGAGCAGTAAATACATCATAATATAACCGATATACTGTATTATTTCTGATATATTTATTCATTTATAGATTATAAATGTAATATTTTAAGGCATTTTTTAAATCTAATCTAAAATTAATTTCATATAACAATAAACAATGTGTACAATAAATACATAATAAAAAAGCGATAATTTAATTAATGTTTTTAATATTTATATTTTTCTCACAGTTTTATTCTAAGCATAAACAATGTACACCTGCAGTTCTGATAATAGTGTTTAAATGATGATGCTTTTGATGATTATTTTATACAATATTTATATAAAAAACAAATACAAGTGCGTATATTTTTTTATATATGGGACTAAAAAACAATGTTTTATTCCAAACTGTATTATAACATGAAACATTTCTTAATCCATAGGGTTTAATATAACAGCTTCAACTCTTCTAGGAAGGCTCTCCACACGGTTTAGGAGTGTGTTTATGGGAATGTTTGACCGTTCTTCCAGAAGTGTATTTGTGAGATCAGACACTGATTTTGGACGAGAAGGTCTGGCTCGCATTCTCCGCTCTAATTTATCCCAAAGGTGTTCTATCAGGTTGAAGTCAGGACTGTGCAGAGCCCAACTCCTGAAAAACAACCCCACACCATAATCCCCCCTCTGCCAAACTTTACACTCAGCACAATCAAACACAGAGAACAGTGCTCACTCCGGTTAAAAAATAAAGCATCTAGACTTAAGGTCCTACACAAGATACACTGTGCACAACATATACAGAGGAAATACAGAGTAAACCACTTGTAGCAGCAGAGAAACACAACAAACACAAAATCATGAATCACTAAATCTGGAAGTGCTGAAAGCGCTGGTCCCTTTTAGGAAAATAACAAAATCTGGTCCAAGTTACATTTGCATGGTCTGTCACAGAGCATTGTTTTCTGATCAGTTTTGTCGGTGTGATCATACAATCTACCAAAAAAACCCAGTGGTGACTTTAGTTTGCTTAACTGGAACATATATTTCCGCCTGTTCCTCTGACTGTCCTGATACCTGTGTACCTGAGGAAAGGAGAAGTGAGTGGATCTGCCACAGCTGTCATAAAAATTTAGGAAGAGGAAAGATGCCTTCCATAGCTTCTGCAAACAAACTTCAACTTGCACCCATTCCACCAGAAGGTATGATTTGATTAAAGACATGTCATAGCTCAACATGTGTGTTTTAGCCAAAGTCATCAGCCTTCCTAAAGGTCAGCAGAAAGCCATTAAAGGTGCTGTTGTGTCGGTTCTCTCAAATGTTGAAATGACAGTAAATGTGTTACACAGACCACAAAGTGAATCTGAGTGAAACTGAAAAGACGACTGTGCTACTCAGGCCATTACCAGTTCCAGACGATATTTATGCACAAAGTTCTTTCTGCTTTACCAAAACTAAAAGAGGTGCATTCTGAATACACAGATATTTTGATAAATAATGTGGAGCCAGATAAATTATTTGATGATTTTGATAGTAATGATGATGAAAACACTCCAATGGATGTTAAACACAACACTGGCAGTGCATACATATCTCAGCAGAATCCTGAGAGTAAACATGATGCAGTTAATGAAAGTGAAAGCACATCAGAACAGCAGACAGGACTTGCATTAGACACGTGTCTACAACCACCAGATCTCAGTCATGTATTGCACCTGCTGAACAACAAACTCCTGTTAGCATATTTACAGTTCCTAAACTGGAAGCAAGGGCCTTTCCAGTTTCCTACTGGAGAAAAACCCCACAGATGAGGTCTTAAACGTTTAATTTATTTATGTTGATATTTAGTATTGAATCTGCATTTTTGGATCAAATGGATTTTAAGACCTTTGTTTTGCGTTTCTGAACAAGATCCACACACAAATGCAGCTCCATTCACAAATGTGGCAAACAAACGAACACGCTGCCGCTGGGGGGCGCTGCTGGTTTTGGCGGAATTGTGTAAGAGAAGAAGAAGCAGCGCAGATGTGGACTGACCGTTACTGTAATGAAGCAACGAGTCGGATGGGTAATAAACTATACTGGCTATTTTTAAACTGGTTAAACTGCTTTAGTGAGGCTGATTGGCCCAATTCATCAGTTAACAGATGCCAAAATCCGACTCCCCACCAGAATCCGACTCCCAACCCAAATCCAACTCGCAACCAAAATTAGACTCCCCACCCGAATCCGACTCCCAAAAAGAATCCGATTCCCGACCAGAATCCAACTCCCCACCCGAATCCGACTCCCAAAAAGAATCCGACTCCCGACCAGAATCCAACTCCCCACCCGAATCCGACTCCCCACCCGAATCCAACTCCCAACCCAGAATCCAACTCCCCACCAGAATCTGACTCCTCTGTGTGCATGTGCACCCCACAGAGAAATGGGGTGCGACCGAAATCGTGTAGTTCCATACCACACAGTGCGCGAGAGTGACTAGGGTGTCCGAATACGTAGTATGCGAAACGTACCCAGATGACGTACTGCACCGGCAGACATTTTTAAGTATGCAGCCCCAGAACACTGTCCTATCCCATGATTCCATCAAAGCCGCAGAGGAATTCAAAGCGGAAAAATTGTCAGAGTTGGTCGCTGTAATGGTCAGAGTTGATAACTGTAATGGTCAGAGTTGATCGCTGTAATGGGCAGAGTTGATCACTTTAATAGTTACAGTTGGTAAATGTAATGGTCAGAGTTAATAACTGTAATGGTCAGAGTTGATCACTGTAATGGTCAGAGTTGATCACTGTAATGGTCAGAGTTAATAACTGTAATGGTCAGAGTTGATCACTTTAATAGTTAGAGTTGGTAAATGTAATGGTGAGAGTTGATAACTGTAATGATCAGAGTTGATCACTGTAATGGTCAGAGTTGATAACTGTAATGGTCAGAGTTGATCGCTGTAATGGGCAGAGTTGATCACTTTAATAGTTACAGTTGGTAAATGTAATGGTCAGAGTTAATAACTGTAATGGTCAGAGTTGATCACTGTAATGGTCAGAGTTGATAACTGTAATGGTCAGAGTTGATCACTTTAATAGTTAGAGTTGGTAAATGTAATGGTGAGAGTTGATAACTGTAATGATCAGAGTTGATCACTGTAATGGTCAGAGTTGATAACTGTAATGGTCAGAGTTGATCACTGTAATGGTCAGAGTTGATCACTTTAATGGTTAAAGTTGATCACCGTAATGGTCAGAGTTGATAACTGTAATGGTCAGAGTTGATAACTGTAATGGTCAGACTTGATCACTTTAATAGTTAGAGTTGATCACCGTAATGGTCAGAGTTGATAACTGTAATGGTCAGACTTGATAACTGTAATGGTCAGAGTTGATCACTTTAATAGTCAGAGTTGATTGCTGTAATGGTCAGAGTTGATCACTTTAATAGTCAGAGTTGATTGCTGTAATGGTCAGAGTTGATCATTGTAATAGTCAGAGTTGATAACTGTAATGGTCAGAGTTAATAACTGTAATGGTCAGAGTTGATCACTGTAATGGTCAGAGTTGATCATTGTAATAGTCAGAGTTGATAACTGTAATGGTCAGAGTTAATAACTGTAATGGTCAGAGTTGATCACTGTAATGGTCAGAGTTGATCATTGTAATGGTCAGAGTTGATCGCTGTAATGGTCAGAGTTGATAACTGTGATGGTCAGAGTTGATCACTTTAATAGTCAGATTTGATAACTGTAATAGTCAGAGTTGATTGCTGTAATGGTCAGAGTTGATAACTGTAATGGTCAGAGTTGATCACTTTAATAGTCAGAGTTGATTGCTGTAATGGTCAGAGTTGATCACTGTAATGGTCAGAGTTAATAACTGTAATGGTCAGAGTTGATCACTTTAATAGTCAGAGTTGATAACTGTAATGGTCAGAGTTGATCACTGTAATGGTCAGAGTTGATAACTGTAATGGTCAGAGTTGATCACTTTAATAGTCAGAGTTGATAACTGTAATGGTCAGAGTTGATCACTGTAATAGTCAGAGTTGATTTACTGTAAATCTAAAATATAGTATTGAAATCATGTTTGCATCATGTGTAATTACACAAGAGAAAATACACTCTGATGTAATTACATGAGGCAAAAAGAAATTGATGCACATGCGTAATTATATAATCATAAATAACCAAACAACAACAATAATAACAATAATAAAACTTGTATAGAAACTGTGGCCACTGGTTTTGAGAGACTTGCATTTGCTGCATTATTAATTATATATTAGGACTAATGTTGTGATGGATAGACAAATTGAATGACCAATAGAATGACCATGAAGGTATTGTTATAGTAATTAAAACTCTTTGCCACTTGTGCTTTGCACACAAAAGAAATGTGACCTCCAAATTTAACTCATTTGTACAGTGAAACACCCACTAACACACTAGGGGGAGGTGAGCACACTTGCCTGGAGAAGTGGGCAGCAGTATCCACAGGTCCAGGAATTTTGAAGGAAGTCTGCAGCCACACTGGCCCTTTGTAAATAAGAATGGACACGGTTATACTAACAGGACCCCCTTTTTAATATTCTGTTTTTTAAATTTAACTGGACTGAAGAGTTAAGATCTAAAATGTTATTAGTAATATTGCAGGTTTGCATAACGCTGCATGAGTTCCAATATAATGGTGCAGTGCCACCCCAATATCATAGCCCACCGCACCTGATATCATAGCCCACTACCACTATATCATATCCCACGACCCCAGATACACCCCAGAAACATTGCCCAAGGCACCCTGATGTCATAGCCCTCCGCCCCCAATTTCACAGTCCATCGCACCCAATATCAAAGCTGACCGACCCAATGTAATAGGCCACAGCCACAACATCATAGCCCACCTCCCCTGATATCATAGCCCACTACCCCAATTTCACTGCCCCTGAAAAAACAGCAAATAGAAGGTGGAGAACTTTATTTAGGGACTAATAGAAGGTTCATTAGGAGCAGCTGTGATAATCAATAACAGTATATATAGACATGTAGCCAAAACATTGAGGGATACATACAAACTGGATTCCAAAAAAGTTGGGACACTAAACAAATTGTGGATAAAAACTGAATGCAATGATGTGGAGGTGCCAACATCTAATATTTTATTCAGAATAGAACACAAATCACAGATCAAAAGTTTAAACTGAGAGAATGTATCATTTTAAGGGAAAAATATGTTGTTTCAAAATTCCAGACATGCAAGCTGCCCATGCCACAAGCACTCATGCAACCCCATAGCATCAGTGATGCAGGCTTCTGAACGGAGCGTTGATAACAACTTGGGTTATCCTTGTCCTCTCTGGTCCGGATGACATGGCGTCCCAGTGTTCCATAACTTCAAATCATGACTCATCTGACCACAGAACAGTCTTCCATTTTGCCACACTCCATTTTAAAAGACCCCTGGCCCAGTGCAAACGTCTGAGCTTGTGGAACTTGCTTAGAAGTGCTTCCTCATTGCACTGTAGAGTTTCAGCTGGCAACGGCGGATGGCACAGTGGATTGTGTTCACTGACAGTGCTTTCTGGAAGTATTCCTGAGCCCATTCTGTTAGTTCCTTGACAGTGGCATTCCTGTTTGAGGTGCAGTGACGTTTAAAGGCCCAGAGATCACGAGCATCCAGTAGAGTTTTACGGCCTTGACCCTTACGCACAGTGATTGTTTCAGATTCTCTGAATCTTTTGATGATGTTATGCACGGTTGATGATGATAACTTAAAAGACACCATTCTGGTATTGCTGCACTTTCTTTCTGCGCAACAATGGTGGAATTGGTGATCCTCTTACCATCTTGGCTTCAGAGAGACACTGACACTCTGAGAAGCTCTTTTTATACCCAATCATGTTGTCAATTGACCTAATTAGTGTTAATTGGTCTTCCAGCTGTTCGTTATATGCTCAATTTCCTCTTTCCAGCCACTTATTGCTACTTGTCCAAAAATTTTTGGGATTTGTTGACGCCATGAAATTTTGAAACAACATATTTTTCCCTTAAAATGATACATTCTCTCAGTTTAAACTTTTGATCTGTGATTTGTGTTCAATTCTGAATAAAATATTAGATGTTGGCACCTCCACATCATTGCATTCAGTTTTTATTCACAATTTGTTTAGTGTCCCAACTTTTTTGGAATCCGGTTTGTAATAATTCTGAAGTGTATGTAGAACCAGAGAATGATTTAAATGCTGAATTAATTAATTCTAGGCCTTGACTCTGACACAGATGAGAGAACCGAGGAGAGACTTAGAATTCAGATAAAGAAGAAGAAAAGAGGAAAGTGGAGAAAGGATGGAAATATCAAAGAAGGAGGAGAAGAGCTACATATGGGCGAACAAGCCACAAAGGTGGAGAAGGATGTGACTGTTCTGGACACTCCAATAGAAGTCACTTCCGGAGTCCTGGAAAATGTCTCGACAGAGACACAAGGACCACCACCGCAGGAGATCTCTGAAGAACTGAAGGAAGTGGTTCTGGAGGAGATTACAGCAAGTGCTGAGCAGCTTCTGAGTAAGTAGAGGAGGAGATGATTGTAATTTACAATAAATACTGAATATTTATAAAACAGACTGAATAATTTATAACAGGCTGTAGTTTGTAGTAGCTGCTCAATAATATCAGTAATTACTGCTTAATTCATGTAGTAGCTGCTAAATTAATGGTAGAAGATGAAGAATTCACAACAGACCATTATTATGAATTCATCATTAGTAACTAATATTAGTTAATAAATAATTCACAGTAGTAATTACACAGTCTGGGAGTAGTTAATATGGGGAACTAAATAGTTCATTATCAGTACTGAATACTCATAATTGTTAGTAAATAATTAACAGTAGACACTGAATAATTCAGATCCATCCATTTCTAATAGTCGGTACTGAATCAGTTGTACTAGTGGGTGAATAATTGAAGATAATGATTGAAAACAGTTGGCCAATCAGAACGGAATGGGGGAGTTGACCAATAAAAACAGAGTGAGGGAGTTGGCCAATCAGAACAGTGTGGATGAGTTAGTTGACCAATCAGAAGAGAGGGGGTGTGTTGATGAAGCAGTATAGTGGGGAAGCTGTCTAATCGGAACAGAGTAGGTGAGTTGAGCAATCACAATGAAGGGGGTTAGTTGACTAATCAGAACCGAGTGGGTGAGCTAACCAATCAGAGAGCATTGGTCTCATTGGGGGACGGGGTTTGAAGACACAGGAGTTCTAACAAAGCATTTCAGAGGATAGATACAGATGTACAGTATGAGAGACATATTATGTTTTGGGAAAATTTAAGTATAAAGTATGTAAATCTATTCGAGGTGACCCCCTCGTTATTAAGAATTAAGTATGAGTGTAAATGAGGAACCTATGGAGGAAATGAACAGATGTCATGATGATAAAAGCACAACTGATTTGAAATCCTATTAGTTTTAGTATTTATTAGATTTTTTATTTAATTTAGCAGAATTAAATAAAAAAAGAATTTGTTCCGGTATTTTACTTTATTAGTGTAATACAGTGTTCAGGTATTTTACTTTATTAGTGTAATACAGTGTTCAGGTATTTTACTTTTTTAGTGTTATACAGTGTTCAGGTATTTTACTTCATTAGTGTAATACAGTGTTCAGGTATTTTACTTTATTAATGTAATACAATGTTCAGGTATTTTACTTTATTAGTGTAATACAGTGTTCAGGTATTTTACTTTATTAGTGTAATACAGTGTTCAGGTATTTTACTTTTTTAGTGTTATACAGTGTTCAGGTATTTTACTTTATTAGTGTAATACAGTGTTCAGGTATTTTACTTTATTAATGTAATACAATGTTCAGGTATTTTACTTTATTAGTGTAATACAGTGTTCAGGTATTTTACTTTTTTAGTGTTATACAGTGTTCAGGTATTTTACTTCATTAGTGTAATACAGTGTTCAGGTATTTTACTTTATTAATGTAATACAATGTTCAGGTATTTTACTTTATTAGTGTAATACAGTGTTCAGGTATTTTACTTTTTTGTGTAATACAGTGTTCAGGTATTTTACTTTTTTAGTGTTATACAGTGTTCATGTATTTTACTTTATTAGTGTAATACAGTGTTTAGGTATTTTACTTGTTTGTGTAATACAGTGTTCAGGTATTTTACTTTTTTAGTGTTATACAGTGTTCATGTATTTTACTTTATTAGTGTAATACAGTGTTCAGGTATTTTACTTTTTTGTGTTATACAGTGTTCACGTATTTTACTTTTTTAGTGTTATACAGTGTTCAGGTATTTTACTTTTTTAGTGTTATACAGTGTTCAGGTATTTTACTTTATTAGTGTAATACAGTGTTCAGGTATTTTACTTTTTTAGTGTTATACAGTGTTCAGGTATTTTACTTTATTAGTGTAATACAGTGTTCAGGTATTTTACTTTATTAGTGTAATACAGCGTTCAGGTATTTTACTTTTTTGTGTAATACAGTGTTCAGGTATTTTACTTTATTAGTGTAATACAGTGTTCAGGTATTTTACTTTTTTGTGTAATACAGTGTTCAGGTATTTTACTTTATTAGTGTAATACAGCGTTCAGGTATTTTACTTTTTTGTGTAATACAGTGTTCAGGTATTTTACTTTATTAGTGTAATACAATGTTCAGGTATTTTACTTTATTAGTGTAATACAGTGTTCAGGTATTTTACTTTATTAGTGTAATACAATGTTCAGGTATTTTACTTTATTAGTGTAATACAGCGTTCAGGTATTTTACTTTTTTGTGTAATACAGTGTTCAGGTATTTTACTTTATTAGTGTAATACAGTGTTCAGGTATTTTACTTTTTTGTGTAATACAGTGTTCAGGTATTTTACTTTATTAGTGTAATACAGCGTTCAGGTATTTTACTTTTTTGTGTAATACAGTGTTCAGGTATTTTACTTTATTAGTGTAATACAATGTTCAGGTATTTTACTTTTTTGTGTAATACAGTGTTCAGGTATTTTACTTTATTAGTGTAATACAGTGTTCAGGTATTTTACTTTATTAGTGTAATACAATGTTTAGGTGTTTTACTTGTTTGTGTAATACAGTGTTCAGGTATTTTACTTTATTAGTGTAATACAGCGTTCAGGTATTTTACTTTTTTGTGTAATACAGTGTTCAGGTATTTTACTTTATTAGTGTAATACAGTGTTCAGGTATTTTACTTTTTTGTGTAATACAGTGTTCAGGTATTTTACTTTATTAGTGTAATACAGCGTTCAGGTATTTTACTTTTTTGTGTAATACAGTGTTCAGGTATTTTACTTTATTAGTGTAATACAATGTTCAGGTATTTTACTTTTTTGTGTAATACAGTGTTCCGGTATTTTACTTTATTAGTGTAATACAGTGTTCAGGTATTTTACTTTATTAGTGTAATACAATGTTCAGGTATTTTACTTGTTTGTGTAATACAGTGTTCAGGTATTTTACTTTATTAGTGTAATACAATGTTCAGGTATTTTACTTTTTTGTGTAATACAGTGTTCAGGTATTTTACTTTATTAGTGTAATACAATGTTCAGGTATTTTACTTTATTAGTGTAATACAGTGTTCAGGTATTTTACTTTTTTGTGTAATACAGTGTTCAGGTATTTTACTTTATTAGTGTAATACAGCGTTCAGGTATTTTACTTTTTTGTGTAATACAGTGTTCAGGTATTTTACTTTATTAGTGTAATACAATGTTCAGGTATTTTACTTTTTTGTGTAATACAGTGTTCAGGTATTTTACTTTATTAGTGTCATACAATGTTCAGGTATTTTACTTTTTTGTGTAATACAGTGTTCAGGTATTTTACTTTATTAGTGTAATACAATGTTCAGGTATTTAACTTTTTTGTGTAATACAGTGTTCAGGTATTTTACTTTATGAGTGTAATACAGTGTTCAGGTATGAGGTAAATGTAAAGTACAAACACAGAAACATCAGATAAACCTGAGTATTATATAAGTATATTAGCTGAACGGTAGGAGACTTGTGATGTAGCTGGGAACACCAATGAGAAAACATCACAGAGCTTTAATTGGTTTAGGTGCTGCAGGTAATTTCATTGATGCAGCTTGTCTCTATGGGCTGGCACAGGCCTGTTTCTGCTATTGATGGGCGATCCTTGGAGCCAGGGTTCCTGGCCCCAATACATTCCAGTTAAACCGCATGTTCAAGTGGAATCATGACAGCGAAGCAAAATTTAAATCTGCTGTCGGTTCATCAAAAATCATATTAACAACTTCTTATCAGAATCATTTGAATTAAACCAATCAGGCATTAATAAAGCTAATAAACGAATTAATGGAATATATTAAAATCCACTAAAATTGCAGGTCTCAAATTTATAAACACTAAACCAAACCAAACAGCGCTAAAGGAGGAATGGTTTGATGAAGACTGTAAAAGAATCAGAAAGGAATTAAGACACTTATCAAACCAGAAACAAAGAGAACCAAACAATCGCTGCAAAACTAAAAGAATATAAAAAGATTTTATGAAATAAAAAACACAAACATTATACCCAATATCTACAAAATCAAAACTGGGAAATGTGCAACAACCTGAGCAACAAAAAATCCACATAATCTGGCCATAAAAAACCTGAATATCTGGAAAAATCACTTTGAAAAATTATATGAGCGATTAACACCTGATAGTCTTAACCTGGAACAACAAACAATCATAGAAAAATAAAAAAATATTAGAATCTACAATCAAAATCTCAGAACCCCATTGACCACCAAATTTCACAAAAAGAATTAAATACCCAAATTAAAAACCTTAAATCCAGGAAAGCCTGCGGACCTGACAGCATCAGGACCGAGATGCTGAAGTGCAGTGGTCCTCAGCTGCAGCAGGCTCTGCTCAGACTGTTCAACATCGTCCTCCAATCCGGCTGCTTCCCTGAGATCTGGTGCAGGGGGCTTATTTCCAAAATCTACAGGAGTGGAGACAAATTCGACCCCAACAACTACCGAGGCATCTGTGTGAGCAGTAACCTGGGGAAGGTGTTCTGCTGTATCATTAACACCCGGATACAAGCCCTCCTTACCCAACACAGTGTCCTGAGTAAAGGACAAATTGGCTTTTTGCCAAACCATCCCACTACTGATTATATTTACACCCTACACAACCTAATCCACCAACATCTACACCCTAATCCACCAACATCCACACCGTACACAACCTAATCCACCAACATCTACACCCTACACACCCTAATCCACCAACATCCACACCGTACACAACCTAATCCACCAACGTCTACACCCTACACACCCTAATCCACCAACATCCACACCGTACACACCCTAATCCACCAACATCTACACCCTACACACTGTAATCCACCAACGTCTACACCCTACACACCCTAATCCACCAACATCTACACCGTACACACCCTAATCCACCAACATCTACACCCTACACACTGTAATCCACCAACATCTACACCCTACACACCCTAATCCACCAACATCTACACCCTAATCCACCAACATCTACACCCTACACACCCCAATCCACCAACATCTACACCCTACACACCCCAATCCACCAACATCTACACCCTACACACCCTAATCCACCAACATCTACACCCTACACAACCTAATCCACCAACATCTACACCCAACACACTGTAATCCACCAACATCTACACCCTACACACTGTAATCCACCAACATCTACACCCAACACACTGTAATCCACCAACATCTACACACCTACATCCCCTGTGCAATACTCTCAGCTTTAACCACGTCATTCCCCATTCTTACCTTTTCTCCCTACATGAGAACTTTCCATCATTTCTCATGTCTGTAAATATTGTAAATTAACTTGTTCGGAGTGGCTCCGTGTGAAACGCTTGATTAGTCTACAAAAACAAATCTAGACATTGTATTGACTCCCCTTACAAAAAAGAAGCTCAATCAAGTGAGAGATTAGTCACTTCTTCTAAACTATACTTAAGTATACTTGGTTAATACTCATGAGTACACTGGAAAATCTAAGTATCAGAATCAGAATCGGACTTTATTTGCCAAGTATGCTCACACATACAAGGAGTTTGTGTTTGGTTACAGAAGCTCACAGTGCACGATAACTGACATTACAGAAGTAGCACATCCAATCTACACACACACACACACACACACACACACACACACACACACACACACACACTGACATACACACACAGACACACCTGGAAACTTAACATGTGCAGAGTTGTATGTTAATAGTAAAGTAAAGTGCTAAGAGAAGCAGTGAAGGACAGTGCAGACTGAATTAAATAGATATAAATATGAAGAACAGTAGAGTCACTGGTTGAGACGATGGTACAGAGTGTTCTGAGACTATCAGATAAATAAAAAGTGCAGAACAAGAAGAAGAGTGAGAGAACATCTGGATGTATGTATGTATGTAGTAGACTGTATCCAGAATGTAACGTTGTGATGTTCAGCTGTTCATGAGTGTGATGGCGTGTGGGAAGAAGCTTCTCTGAAGTCGGAAGGTCTTGATCCTCAACTGACTGAAAAGCCGACCTGAGGGAAGTATATCTTGTACTTAATGGTTGGATGAAGATCTACTGAAGAAAAGTAGAAGTAAATATTCTCATCCTGTTAAAAAAAAACATCCAGTACAATATTAGTTTGGTTATTTAGATTTATAAAGATTTATAAAGACTAGAAATATGATTCCTCTACTGAGTATGTCTTGTTTATTTTTATGTGTGTCCACTGGTGAGTATACTTAAAATAAAAGTAGTACAAGTTCTATTTGAAGTAGAAATAATAAGACCTAAATCCAAACCTAGTCATGAACTTTAAAGAGCAGAATCAATATATTAGTAGTAAATTATAAGTACAATGTTCACTTAAAGCAATATTTTCAGAATAAAAACTACTGAACTAGTATTTTACTGAGAGTGTATTTAAAAGTTTTTGGTCACTTCAGAGAACATGTCATTACTGCTCTAGAGTTCAGTTGCTGCGTGCTTTAATCCACTGCGTCCAACGCTTTGCATTGCGCTGGGTGATGTAAGGCTTGGATGCAGCTGCTCGGCCATGAAAACCCATTCCAATTAAGCTCTCTACGCTCTGTTCTTGAGCTGATCTGAAGTTTGGAGGTCTGTAGTGATTGACTCTGCAGAAAGTTGGTGACCTCTGTGCACTATACTCCTCAGCATCCATTGACCCCGCTCTCTCTGTTTACATGACTACCACTTCCTGGCTGAGTTGCTGTCGTTTCCAAACGCTTCCACCACTGACAGTCGACTGTGGAATATTTAGTTGTGAGGAAACTTCACGACTCGACTAGTTGCACTGGTGCACGGTACCACGCTGGAGTTCACTGAGCTCCTGAGAGCCACCCATTCTTTCACTATTGTGTGTAGAAGCAGTCTGCATTTCTTGGTACTTGGTTTTATACACCTGTGGCTATGGAAGTGATTGGAACACCTGAATTCATGGGTTGGTGGGTGAGTGAATACTTCTGGCAATATGGTGTATTGTAATTTTGGTGAATAAACTTTACAACTACAGCAAGAAGTGTTTTTAGATGACATGAACTTAATAACTGACAACGTGACCATATATAGTTAAGTTGTCTGTATATAAAACAAGTTGGCAATTGTTGAACTAACAAGCTAACTGGTTCACGCCTATGGACGTTTGACAAAATGAGAAGTCACAAAATAGCTACGTGGGTCATAAAGATGTTTGTAACTGATATAACAACTGGGTATCACATATTAGTCTGACTGGTCAGCCAACTAGCATAGCTAACCAACTTCTATCTAGTCGCAAAACAGGTAAAACATATCACACAAGACAAATATCATTTGTAAGAAATAAAACACTCACCTTACTTATGAAATACATGCTTTGGCGTTTCATATTATCCAAACTATAAGGTTTGTGGCGTTCAACATGTACGGGGGAACTCCAACAAACTCTCTAGGCCTCATATTGTTGTTACATGTGTTCATTGTATTAGAAAGACTTAATATGAAGCTGGATCACAATATTTACTTGACACTTTAAAACAGCATTCAGTTGATATGAGCAGTCACAGTGTGTGCGTATCAGTGACTGTACATATTATATACAAGTTCTTGCTCCACCACCACCACCACTGTGGACTCTTCCTGCGAGTGGGCTTGGTGTAAGTACTATGTTCTGAGCACAGGGGGCAGCCACAGTCCTCTGGACTTCTTTAGTTGTTCTTTTTGGAGATCGATGTGGAAGCCGTCTGTCAGAAGTGTTGCCCAGTGCAGTCAATGCACTGAATAAGAAGTTACCTACAAGAATGTACTGCTGATAATAGACAGTCATCATAGTCAGGAAGACTATGTGTTATGACCTGATTTCACCACATGTGGTGCTGTAGCATAGTGGTATAAACAACAAGCAAGGTAGGACAAAAAGTGCAGTGAGCATGGCTCCAGATACATGTGACCATCTACCAGGACCTTACTGAGTCTCCCAGTCCGTCTAGCTGATATCCGTGCTGCAGACAGCAATCATTATTAGCTGGTGGTCATAATAATGTGGCTGTGTATGAGGTAAAACATCAAATATCATGTTTTTGTACTGCTTTTAATACAGGCCAAACAGAAATAATCTATATAATCCATCACTGCTTTTAGTTTTGTGCCAGAAGGAGACTTGTCCTTGTTTGCTGTATTTTGCAGATATGATTTGCAGGAAGTCAATATCTACATATCTGAGTTTTAAGTTCATCCAGAGCTTTAAAATCTAGTAAAAGAACTTAAAACCCACAGGTGCAGTTCCATCAGAACGGCTATGAAGTGAACTCTCCTCTCAGTGCTCTTTAGGCTCTGTGCTGCTGCACTGTAAGTTGTGCAGGACGTATTATTAACAAACTCATGAATATGTAATTAATCAATTAATTTATTTCGCATTAGGTATCGGATGTGGCAACAAGCTTGGTTTGAGCACAAACATTAACCACAGTCATATTTAATCTAAAGTTAAGGGTTGCATGAGGTCAGGGATCTGCACTCTTTTCATAATATCGAGTCACACCAAGACTAGCTTTTATAAAAATATTGTTTATTGGGTGAACTTAATGAACTTAATAAAAGGGGCAAAGAAAGGAGTTTAGTGAATCTTAGAGAAAGCTATTGTGTGGGAGATGAGCAGATCTGGACTATAACCTGAATAGGTGATCTAAGCTTGCACTAACAAAGATCCTTGATAAACACCCCCTAGGACCAGATCACAAACAAATGCCTGCGCATGCGTGTGTTTGCTTTACTGTGTCTTGGTTAGGGTTAGCTGGGGTGGCTGTCGCGCTGCAGGTGGAGTGAAACCCCCCGGGGCATGCTGCTCTGCTGAAAAACTAGTGTATGAGTTTAAGCAAAATTACATTCTTCAAAGGTTAATTAAGAATTAGCTTGAAAATCATTAAATGTCTTTGAAGATTAAAAGAAAAGAAAGTGGAAAGGAATGCATTGGATACATCATGGATAACACTTTTAACCATTTTAACACACCACTTCTACCAAAAGTAGTTAAACTGATGTGTCAGCAGGAGGTCTGAGGCCCCCTCTGAGGGGGGTGGGGTTAGTGTCCGTTGATAAGCGGAAGTTATTAGCAGAACAAGGGATTCTCGTAAAATGGTTATGGGGTCTTGCAGGCAGTCACGAGGCAAGGGTCTACTATGGAAAAACAGTCTTCATAGATTGTGTGAAAGCTGACTTTTGTTTTACCGTGCACTGATTAAGTGCTTCAATAGATTGCTTGCTTGCTGCAGTTAAGAGGTGCTTTCGGCTTGTACATAACTCACACATCACTGTAACGATTTTATCTTTGCGTGAAACAAATTCTTAATAAGGAGAATATCTCCATTTGTGAAAACATCCACTTTCCTCCTCTGCCAGTTTTGCCAAACTGCACTGCGCTCGTCATGTTCAGTCACGTGACACGCCCGGCATTTTACATTTTGGCCATTTAAAATAATATTTATATATAAAATGAGAGCAACACAAGTGACAGTTTTTTATTAAGATGTAATTAACTGTAATGTAATTGAAAAACTGTGATACGTTACATTACGTTGTTACAGAAAACGTAATCATATCCACACTGGTGGTAATAGTTATATTTTGCATGACTTATATCCCGTGTATATGGATACCGGTATGTTTATCTGCACCGTCCTTACTGAGTGCTGACTGATCGGCATCGCTTTTTTTGGATTTCTATGGTCTCACCTGTTAGCTGTTAAAGCAGCCACCGGTTCTCCATTTCACATATAAGACTATAATTTGCTCTTGTACCTGAATAGAATGGTCTAAAATAAGTGTTTGAAGTAAAAAGAATAAACTAAAATACTTAAGTACATATACCCAAAAACTTGCTTTCTCACAAAGAAGAAAGTGGCTTCAGAGTGCTAACCGACAGACAGACAGACATTGGCCATTGGTCGGAGAGGGTTTATCAGCCTACACTGCAGCCAGATACATAGACGAGTGTCACACACTCCGGGACAGTGAGTGAAACAGAGAACAGAGGATAAGGGGAGTGCCAACACTCTCAGCCCTCTACCGGTACCAGCCGGACTCTCTCACACTTGGTGCTTAAGAACCAGCAAGTCAGACTGTTTCTTATGGGTGTATTTAGCCGGTTCACCAGGTTCAGGGCATCAGGACTGATTGCTTGCGGGTGGCCAAAGTTGGTCTGGTACCCAGACCAGCCTTTACACAATCAGTTCTAAAAACATAAACCAACCAGTTCTAAAAACAGTTCTAAAAATCAGTTCTAAAAACATAAACCAACCCTAGGTGGTGTTTTCACACAGCTCAAATGTGTTTCTGCCAAGCAGCACAGTACAGACAGTTACAGTTCTCTGGTGTTGATCTAATACTTTTAATTTATTGTTACTGGAGCCCTCACTGCACATTAACATAGCCCTGGATAAAGGCTACAAACAATTACATATATTAACTACTTCATCGCAAGTGATGCTCCATTGCTGTGTAATTACAACTACGACCGCGAACCCCACTACAACTCCAAAGCCTAATATGCTTCTAACAGTGTCTGATGGTTGGACAGTGTTGGATTTGGTTTATGTTTTTAGAACTGATTGTGTAAAGGCTGGTCTGGGTACCAGACCAACTTTGGCCACCCGCAAGCAATCAGTCCTGATGCCCTGAACCTGGTGAACCGGCTAAATACACCCATAAGAAACAGTCTGACTTGCTGGTTCTTAAGCACCAAGTGTGAGAGAGTCCGGCTGGTACCGGTAGAGGGCTGAGAGTGTTGGCACTCCCCTTGTCCTCTGTTCTCTGTTTCACTCACTGTCCCGGAGTGTGTGACACTCGTCTATGTATCTGGCTGCAGTGTAGACTGATAAACCCTCTCCGACCAATGGCCAATGTCTGTCTGTCTGTCGGTTAGCACTCTGAAGCCACTTTCTTCTTCTTCAAATTAACTGAAGTATTTATTTCTAGTATGTTCATATTTTGGGCAGTGTAGAAGGAATTGCACCTCTGTCTCAACCTCACCTGTCCTGCAGTGACCACACACTCTCTCCTCTCTCGGGATCCATCAGTGTTTAAAGCGGCCTCTTTCAACGGCCAGGCTGTGGTCACTCAGTCTGTATTTGGTGAGGATCTGTCTCTGCTTCGTATCTCGGACAGTGAGGCGATACATGGCCAGGGCGTATTCGTGTTTTAGGGTCAGAAAGCAGTTCAGTCTGTTTTGGGGATGAGTTTGGGTTATCCAATGTTCCAGATAAGTGTTTTTTGCATTATTCTGATTGGTCTTTAGGAAGCAGGGCTGGTCAGAGAGTTGGGGTTATTAGGGCTCAGTGTGTTGGTCAGTCTCTGAACCAGCTGACAAAGGGGACTCTTTTCAGGGTTCAGCTCTTGGGATTGGAGAGCCTGAAACTGTAGGCGTGTTGTGGGACTTGATTTTAGGTGCATCCAGAATTTGAGAGCTCTTTTTTTCTATATGTATGATTAATGGGAATTTGCCTAATTCAGCTCTGTACGCATTAGTTAGGGTTTTTCTTTGAACACGTAAATTTAATCTGCAGAATTCTGCATGCAGGGCTTCAATGGGATGCTTGAGCCATCTAGTGTAGCCATGACGATTGAGTGGAGCCCATACTTCACTACCGTACAGCGCAATGGGCAGGATTATACTGTCAAAGATTTTCAGCCAGATTGAAATTGGGATGTCAATCTTGATGAATATGAGTTTAATTGAGTAGAGGGCTCTACAGGCTTTCCCTTTCAATGCATCCACTGCCAGACCGAAACCTCCTGAGGAGCTGATTCTGAGCCGCAGGTAATTATAGGAGAGGGTGTGATCTAGGGCGGTGTCTCCTAGATAGAAAACATGTCTGCTTTCCTGAGATCTGGCTTTCTTTTGGAAGATTATGACTTTAAGTTGATCAGGGTTTACTATCAGGGCCCAGGTCTGACAGTACTTCTCCAGCAGGTCCAGATGCTGCTGAAACCCCTTTTCTGTGGGAGACAACAGCACCAGGTCGTCTGCGTAGAGGAGGAATTTTAACTTCTGTGTTGTTTAGTGTCAGGCTGGGATTTGCAGATTGCTCCAGTAACACCGCTAGATCATTGATATAGATATTAAGGAGAGTAGGAGACAAGCTGCAGCCCTACAGGACACCACGTCCCTGAGTGAAGACCTCCGTCGTTTTACTGCCTGTTTTTACTCCACATTTATTACTGACATACATTGATTTAATGATGTCATAGACTTTACCCCTACACCATTCTGGAGAACTTTATAATATGATCCTTCTTGCCAAATTTAATCAAATGCTTTTTAAAAATCTATAAAACAGGTGAAGACTTTAGTGTTATGTTGTTGGTGTAGATGTTGGTGGATTAGGTTGTGTAGGGTGTAGAGTGTAGATGTTGGTGGATTAGGGTGTGTAGGGTGTAAATCTTGGTGAATTAGGGTGTGTAGGGTGTAGATGTTGGTGAATTAGGGTGTGTAGGGTGTAGATGTTGGTGGATTAGGGTGTGTAGGGTGTAGATGTTGGTGAATTAGGGTTGGAGGGTGTAGATGTTGGTGGATTAGGGTGTGTAGGGTGTAGATGTTGGTGGATTAGGGTATGTAGGGTGTAAATCTTGGTGAATTAGGGTGTGTAGGGTGTAGATGTTGGTGGATTAGGGTGTGTAGGGTGTAAATGTTGGTGAATTAGGGTGTGTAGATTCTGATAAGAAGTTGTTAATATGATTAGTGATTTTTGATGAACCGACAGCAGATTTAAATTTTGCTTCGTTGTCATGATTCCACCTGAACATGCGGTTTAACAGTTTAATCTATCTATCTATCTATCTATCTACCTATCTATCTATCTATCTATCTATCTATCTATTATGATTTTATTTAATGTTAGCCAAATATGTGTGGCCCTGAGTCTCAGTCATCTGTCTGTCTGTCTGTCTGTCTGTCTGCTCATTCCTACATTATCAATCACTTCTCCTGATACATAACTTGTTTTCTGCTGAATTCTTCTCCCACCAAAATATCTAGACATTGTTTCAGTCAAGTTTATTTGTATAGCGCTTTTTACAGCGATGTTGTCACAAAGCAGCTTTACACAACTTCTACTCACCTTCTTACAACACACACACACACAGTATCTCCTCACCTTCTCACAACATAGATCATCTCCTCACCTTCTTACTACACACAGTATCTCCTCACCTTCTCACAACATAGATCATCTCCTCACCTTCTTACTACACACAGCATCTCCTCACCTGAAATACATGAACACTGTATAACACTAATAAAGTAAAATACCTGAACACTGTATTACACTAATAAAGTTAAATACCTGAACACTGTATAACACTAATAAAGTTAAATACCTGAACACTGTATTACACTAATAAAGTAAAATACCTGAACACAGTATTACACTAATAAAGTAAAATACCTGAACATTGTATTACACTAATAAAGTAAAATACCTGAACACTGTATTACATTAATAAAGTAAAATACCTGAACACTGTATTACACTAATAAAGTAAAATACCTGAACACTGTATTACACTAATAAAACACCTGAACACTGTATTACACTAATAAAGTAAAATACCTGAACACTGTATTACACTAATAAAATACCTGAACACTGTATTACACTAATAAGTTAAATACCTGAACACTGTATAACACTAATAAAGCAAAATACCTGAACACTGTATTACACTAATAAAGTAAAATACCTGAACATTGTATTACACTAATAAAATACCTGAACACTGTATTACACTAATAAAGTAAAATACCTGAACACTGTATTACACTAATAAAATACCTGAACACTGTATTACACTAATAAAGTAAAATACCTGAACACTGTATTACACTAATAAAATACCTGAACACTGTATTACACTAATAAAGTAAAATACCTGAACACTGTATTACACTAATAAAGTAAAATACCTGAACACTGTATAACACTAATAAAATACCTGAACACTGTATTATACTAATAAAGTAAAATACCTGAACACTGTATTACACTAATAAAGTAAAATACCTGAACACTGTATTACACTAATAAAATACCTGAACACTGTATTATACTAATACAGTAAAATACCTGAACACTGTATTACACTAATAAAGTAAAATACCTGAACACTGTATTACACTAATAAAATACCTGAACACTGTATTACACTAATAAAGTAAAATACCTGAACACTGTATCACACTAATAAAGTTAAATACCTAAACACTGTATTACACTAATAAAGTAAAATACCTGAACACTGTATTACACTAATAAAATACCTGAACACTGTATTACACTAATAAAGTAAAATACCTAAACACTGTATTACACTAATAAAGTAAAATACCTGAACACTATATTACATCCATGCATTGTCTACCGCTTTTCCGGGGATCCTGGTCGCGGGGACAGCAGTCTAAGCAGAAAACTCATTTTGGCAGCATGTATCCACAATCTCGTTCTTTCGATCACTACCCAGAGCTTGTGACCACAGGTGAGAGTAGGAACATAGATTGACCAGTAAATCGAGAGCTTTGCCTTTTGGGTCAGCTCTCTCTTCACCAGGACAGACCAGTACAAAGCCTGTATCACAGCAGAGGCTGCACCGATTCTCCTGGTCCATCCTTCCCTCACTCGTGAACAAGACCTCGAGATACTGAAAGCTCCTCCACTTGAGGCAGGAGATCATTTCAAACCTGGAGAGGGCATGCCACCCTTTTCCGACTGAGGACCATGGTCACGGATTTGGAGGTGCTTATTTTCATTCCAGCCGCTTCACAAATAGTAGAGATGGAATCGGGAGGGAACCAAACTGGACACCGACCGTCCCCTGGCTGCGCTGAGAAATCCTGTCCATAAAAATTATGAACAGGACCGGTGATAATGGGCAGCCCTGATGGAGTCCAACCCTCACTGAAAACCAGTCCGTCGTATCACCGGAAATGCAAACCTGGCTCCTGCTCCGTTCATATAGGGACCAGACGGCCTGTAGTAATGAACCCCGTATCCCATATTCCCGAGCACCCCCCACAAAGTATCCAGAGGGACACGGTCAAAAGCCTTTTTCAGGTCCACAAAGCACGTGTACGGGTTAAGCAAACTCCCATGCACCCTCCAGGACCCTAGAGAGGGTAAAGAGCTGTTCTGTGACCAGGATGGAACTTGCATTGTTCCTCTTGGATCCGAGATTCTACGCTTCCTGCCAATATGGACACTCACCAGTTTGCATACCGCTCCAACAGATCCACAGACGACGCCATTGCACTAACTGTACACACTGCTCTCACACACTTGGACAGAAAGAACACGTATGTGAGAATGCTGTTCATAGATTACAGCTCAGCATTCAACACTATCATCCCAGCCAAACTCATCCCGAAGCTCAAAGACTTGGGTTTGAACTCTCATCTCTGCAACTGGATACTGGACTTCCTGACGAGCAGACAGCAGGTGGTGAGGGTGGGTGACAGCATCTCTTCCACTCTGACTCTGAGCACGGGGGCCCCCCAGGGATGTGTACTCAGCCCCCTCCTGTATTCCCTGTACACTAATGAATGTGTAGCCAAACACTCCTCCAACCTCATCTTCAAATTCGCTGATGACACTACCATCCTAGGCCTCATCACAGATGGAGATGAAACAGCCTATAGAGACGAGGTCAGCGCTCTGTCAGAGTGGAGCCACGACAACAATCTCCGTCTAAACATCAGCAAAACGAAGGAGATGATTGTGGACTACAGGAAGCAGCAGAAGGGTGGTCACTCTCCCCTTTACATCAACGGGGCTGAAGTGGAGAGAGTCAGCAGTGTTAAGTTCCTCGGCGTTCACCTCTCTGATGACCTCACCTGGTCCCTCCACACTAACACGATTGTGAGATGTGCCCGTCAGCATCTCTTCTTCCTGCGCAGGCTCAGGAAGTTTGGACTGCCTCCTGATATCCTCACCAGCTTCTATAGATGCACTATAGAGAGCATCCTAACGGGCTGCATCACTGTCTGGTACGGCAGCTGCACTGCCTGCGACCGCAAGGCCCTAAAAAGAGTGGTGAGGACAGCAGAATACATCATAGGCAACAAACTACCAGCCTTACAGGACATCTACCAGTCCCGCTGCCTGAGGAAAATCCAGAAGATCAGGTCAGACAGCGGTCACCCAGCACACGGCCTGTTCACCATACTGCCATCAGGCAGGAGATTCCGCAGCATCCAGGCCAGAACAACCCGCCTACTGAACAGCTTCTACCCTCAGGCTGTCAGGCTCCTGAACAAACTGTGAGGCTGAAAGACCCCAATACCGTTCACTCGACCACTGCACATTGTTACACTTTATATTATTTATTCTGATATCGCTGCTATGGACAATATCACTAAGTCACTTTAATGAATATATTTACTTAGAACCTGCCTATGCAACATTTTTCACAGATGACCCTCCTGTATATCTTGTGTATTGTATAGTCCTTTATATATTTCAGTATAACTATATGTATATTTTTAGCTTATTTTTACTTTAATATTGTCTATTTATTGTGTGTTTGCACTGTTTTACATTATAATGCTGCCCTGCTGTAGAGTCTGGTTGTCTCCTGTTGTCTCACCCCAAGCATTTCAATGCATGTTATGTCCTGACATGATGTGCAAATGACAAATAAACTTGAAACTTGAAACTTGAGATTCGACCATCTGCTGGATTGTCTTCTCCAGTACCCCTGCATAGACCTTACCGGGGAGGCTGAGGAGTGTGATTCCCCTATAGTTGGAACACACCCTCAGGTCCACCTTCTTGAAAAGGGGGGCCACCACCCCAGTCTGCCAATCCAGGGGCACTGCCCCCGATGCCCACGCAAAGTCACAGAGGCGTGTCAGCCAAGACAGCCCTGTGTCATCCAGAACCTTGAGGAACTCAGGACGGATCTCGTCCACACCCGGAGCCCTGCCACCAAAGAGTTTTTTGACTACCCTGGCTACTTCAGCCCAAGTGATAGAGGAGCCCCCGTCCGAGTCCCCAAGTTCTGCTTCCTCTATGGAAGGCATGTTCGTGGGATTAAGGAGATCCTCGAAGTATTCCTTCCACCGCCCAACGACCTCCTTGGTTGAGGTTCACTGTATACAGTGTTCATGAAGAGCTGCTTTCCACAACTAAGCTGCCTGACGGTTTGCCAGAATCTTCTTGGTGAAAGTAATTTTCCATAGCCTCACCGAACTCCTCCCACACCCGGTTTTTGCCTCCGCAATGGCCGCAGCCCGCTTGGCACGCCAGTACCCGTCAGCTGCCTCTGGAGTCCCACAAGCTAGCAAGGCCCGATAGGACTTTTTCTTCAGCTTGACAACCTCCCTTACCCGTGGTGTCCACCACCGGGTTTGGGGGTTGCCACCATGATAGGCACCGACAACCTTGCAGCCACAGCTTCGGTCCGCTGCCTCGACAATGGAGGTGCGGAACATAGCCCATTCGGACTCAATGTCCCAGCCCCCCCAGGATGCGGTCCAAGCTCTGTCGGAGGTGGGAGTTGAAGATCTTTCTGACAGGCTCCTCTACCAAACGTTCCCAACAAACTCTCACTATCTGTTTGGGCTTGCCACATCAGTCTGGCATCCTCCCCTGCCATCTGATCCAACTTACCACCAGGTGGTGATCAGTTGACAGCTTAGCTCCTCTCTTTACCAGAGTGTCCAAGACACATGGCTGCTAAAGTCAATCATTGAACTGTGGCCTAGGGCGCCCCCCTTGTGCTCAAACAAAGTGTTCGTTATGGACAAACCGTGATAAGCACAGAAGTCCAATAACAGAACACCACTTGGGTTTGGATCAGAGAGGCTGTTCCTCCCAATCACTCCCCTCCAGGTTTCACTATCATTGCCCACGTGAGCATTGAAGTCCCCCAGGAGAACAAAGGAGTCCCCAGTAGGGGCACTTTCCTACACTCCCTCTCCAAGGACTCCAGGTAGGCCGGGTACTCCAAGCTGCTGTTTGGCACATAAGCGCAGACAACAGTTAGAGCCCGTTTCCTAACCTGAAGGCGCAGAGAAAGTACCCTCTCATCCACTGGGAAGAACCCCAATATACAGGCGTCCAGCCAGGGGGCTACCAACAAGCCCACTCCTGCCTGATGCCTCTCACCCTGGGCAACTCCATAGTTAAAGTCCAGCCCCTCTCAAGGATATTGGTTTCAGAGCCCACACTGTGTGTTGAGGTGAGCCCAGCTATATCTAGCTGGTAGCTCTTAACCTCACACACCAGCTCAGGCTCTTTTCCCACCAGAGAAGTTACATTCCATGTACCCAGAGCCAGTTTCAGTAACCGAGGATTTTAGCGCCTAGGCCTTTGCCTTCGACTGCCACCCGATCCACATAGCACCGGACCCCCATTCCCCCTCCTACAGGTGGTGGGCCCATGGGAAGGTGGACCCATGTATCTCCTTCGGGCAAAGCCCGGCTGGGCCCCATGGGTGAAAGCCCGGCCACCAGGCGCTCGCCGAGGAGCCCCTCCCCCCATACACAGTATTACTATATTACACTAATAAAGTAAAATACCTGAACATTGTATTATACTAATAAAGTAAAATACCTAAACACTGTATAATACTAATAAAGAACCTGAACACTGTATTATACGAATAAAATACCTGAACACTGTATTATACTAATAAAGTAAAATACCTAAACACTGTATTATACTAATAAAGTACCTGAACACTGTATTATACTAATAAAATACCTGAACACTGTATTATACTAATAAAGTAAAATACCTAAACACTGTATTATACTAATAAAGTACCTGAACACTGTATTATACTAATAAAATACCTGAACACTGTATTGTACTAATAAAGTAAAATATCTGAACACTGTATTATTTTTGTTGATGTTTTTTTTATTTGCTTGTTGTGTTTGTCTCTGTCTCTCCGTCAGTGGTAGATGGTATACCACATGGCGGTCTTGGATTTCTGGGTGTCACTCCATCCGTGGAAGATGGTATACCACGTGATGGTCTCTGTTGTCTGGGTGTCTCTCCATCCGTGGAGGATAGTGTACCACGTGATGGTCTCTGTTGTCTGGGTGTCTCTCCATCCGTGGAGGATGGTATACCACGTGATGGTCTCTGTTGTCTAGGTGTCTCTCCGTCCGTGGAGGATAGTGTACCACGTGACGGTCTCTGGTGTTTGGGTGTCACTCCGTCCGTGGAGGATGGTATACCACGTGACGGTCTCTGGTTCCTGGGTGTCTCTCCGTCCGTGGAGGATGGTATACCACCTGACGGTCTCGGGCTCCTGGATGTCACTCCGTCCGTGGAGGATGGTATACCACTTGACGGTCTCTGGTGTTCTGGTGTCTCTCCGTCCGTGGATGATGGTATACCACATGACGGTGTCTGGTGTCCTCGTGTCTCTCCGTCCGTGGAGGGTTGTATACCACGTGACGGTCTCTGGTGTCCTGATGTTTCTCTGTCTGTGGCTGATTGAAGGTGGCCTGCCACAGCTCGTTGTACCAGTTCCTCCTGTGAACTTCCTCTTTCCTAGTGATGTCTCTCTACAACAACAGTAACAAATGTTAAGAACCTTTTTCATGTGAAAAGTTGCTGTAAAGAAGCATCAGATGCCACAACACCAGCAAAAACATCTACTACGTACCAGCTGCAACACAAAAGCATCAGAGAAAAATAAAGCAGGACAAGATCAACTGGATTTTGAAGAAAAACTGGGGCTGAAAGATCCACAGTATAGAGAACATGACTAGAGCTAAATGATGAACCCTGTACCTGTTCTCTGTTCCACTCAGCTCGTCTCTGGGTCCTCTTGGGCTCATAAGGACGATGTTCTGCTCTTGGTTTACGGGGTTTCTGGTCCCCTCCTTGAGGTCTTCGTCCATTGCTGAGACCCTGAGCTCCGTTTTCCACAGCTAGAGCTCTCGGGTCATCATGTAGGGCCTTAACTGTTTCCTGCTTGTACTTTATCTTCCTTCCTCCCCCTCTTGTTCCTCGTCTCGTCTTTCTTTTGGGCCCGGTTTCAGGTCTGTCCACTGGCAGGTCACTGATTTCAGCTGGAGAACAAAATGAGAAGAATCTTTAAAAACAGTATCTAGAACTCAGAATTACTGAGCAGAGCTAAGTTTCTTCTTGAATGATGCTATAGAAAAACCACATTGGGTTCCCTAAAAAACATCTTAATGCAGGCTGCTTTAAAGAAAGACGTTTACAGGTGCTTGTATACCAATGATAGCTAGAGTTGTATATCCAACCCAAGAACCCCGAAAGAACCATTATATTTAAGAAGAGCGCATGTTCATGTAAACGAATGTGTTTCTACTACAGAACCTGAGATGTGGTTGCTTTACTCACTCTGAAGTGGCTCAGTAACTGCCACCAGCTCCTCCAGGACGAGCTGTTCTTCAACAGGAGCAGTCTGCTTTCCAGCGTGCTCGACTGTCTGCAGCTCATATTCTGCCGTCACATGAAGAAACATCAACAGCTGTCCAAATCTATCACTGTGGTTCAATCTGACCATCATGTTTGTGTTACTGACTCAAAATCTGGACTCATGTCTTAGTTTCACTTTGTAAAACGAGCCTGAGTTCTTAAATAGCTACAGATTGATTTTCAGCATTGATGGTGAATATGCTGTTATTACTCATATTAGACCAAAGCAGCCTATTCATGATTAATAACATGATTGTTAACAGCTTATAAATGACTAATAACAGCAGCTGTTTCATAATAATCATTCTATCTGGTAATTATTTGCTTTTCTTACTCAGAGGATAAATGCTGGTCTGCTCAGTCACCAGGCTGCTCAGCTGTAGCTCGTCGGTGTTCTCATCTACAGCGTCTGCCCAATTTCCTTTTAGATACATCAAGCAGAATGTTTATTAATTAAGGCAGATAATTAATATTAATAATATTAAGCAGAATTCTTGAAGAAACATCAGCAGGTCTTTAACCATTCAAAGCTATTATGATACTAATCATGCTATTGGTTTCTGGTCTGCTGCTTACCCAGAGGTGGGCTGCTGAATGTTGCAGCATCATCCAGAGTTACCATCAGGTCCCTGATGGTGTCGTCCTCTGGATGTATGGAGTTCAGCGCCTCATCCTCTGCTGTTAGAGAATTAAACATTCTCAGTTTTCCAGTTTGTTCATTCTAAAAGTATCAGCTCATATTAAGTTTTCATAATGTAATCTGTTGTAATTCTTTACTTACCCAGAGGTTCCTCCACAAATTGCTCCTCACTGGAGACCAGGCTGACGGTCATGAGGTCCTTTGCGGTGTTCTCCTCGACTTTTTCAGCCATAATGTTAATCTCCATCTCATTTTCTGCTAAATTGAATAAAAAATCGAATAAATACTAAAACTAATATGATTTCAAACCAGTTGTGCTTATATCATCATGACGTCTGTTCATTCCCTTTACTTACCCAGAGGTTCCTCCATAGGGTATTTGTTTTGGGGGTCTTCTCGAATAGATTTACATACTTTATACTTGAATTTTCCCAAAACATAATATGTCTCACATACTGTACATCTGTATTTATCCTCTGTCTGAAATGCACTTTTAGAACTCTTGTGTCTTCAAGCCCCGTCCCCTCAATGAGACCAGTGTGCTCTGATTGGTCAGCTCACCTACTCTGTTCTGATTGGTCAACTATCTCCTTACATGGTGATTGCTCTACTCAGCTACTCTGTTCTGATTGGACAGCTTCCCCACTATATTGCTTCATTAACACACCCCCTCTGGTCTGATTGGTCAACTAACTCATCCACACTGTTCTTATTGGTCAACTCCCTCACTCTGTTTTGATTGGTCAGGTCAACCAACGTTAACAGTTTTCAATTATTAACTGATTACCTTCAAATATTCACCCACTATTACAATTGATTTGGTACCGACTATTATAAATAGAGGGATCTGAATTATTCAGTGTCTACTATTAATTAATTCAGTCTGTTTTATAAACTATTCAGTATTTACTATAAATTACAATCACATCTCCTCCTCTACTCACTCAGAAGCTGCTCAGCACTTGCTTTAATCTCCTCCAGAACCACTTCCTTCAGTTCTTCGGAGATCTCCTCCTGTGGTGGAGGTGCTGGTGTCTCAGCCGAGACGTTTTCCAGGACTCCAGAAGTGACTTCTACTGGAGTGTCCAGAACAGTCACCTCCTTCTCCACCTTTGTGGCTTGTTCGCCCATATGTAGCTTTTCTCCTTCTTTGATGTTTCCATCCTTTTTCCTGTGGATCCTCCACTTTCCTCTGTTTTTCTTCTTCTTCTCAGTTCCTTCTCCGCTCAGTCGCTCTTCCGTTCTCTCATCTGTGTCAGAGTCGAGGCCTCTGCAGCACCAAAACCTGAGGCAGCTCATCTTGGCTGTTGTCCTCTTCGGTGCTTCAACACAGACTGATTAGAAACAGAGATGTGCTCCCAGCTTCACACATCTTCTCCTTTATGACATCACACACAGTGATTATGACATTACAGCAGAATTCACACAGCATTCTATTACGTGTGGCTGAGTGAATGTAGAGCTACAGTAAATAGGCTGCAGGTAGTAAATCATGGTGATGCTACTGTTGAATTATTGATATCAGATAATATGAGTGGGAATAAATTCCGATTATTGATCATTTTTTTACTTCATTTTATCACCTCACAGTAAACAAACCACAGTAACCGTATGAACAGTATTACATGTGCCGTAGAATCAATTCATTCAGCATTTAAATCATTATCTAATTCTACATACACTTCAGAATTAATATGTATCCATTAATTTTTTGGCTGCCTGTCAATTTTTCCTGTTATTGATTATCACAGTTGCTCCTAATGAATCTCTAATTAGTCCCTAAATAAAGTTCTCCACCTTCTATGGCTAAGATGTCAGGGGTGGTGGGCTATGATATGCATGCTGGTGGGCTATAATATAGGTGGCGGTGCGTTATGTAATCGAGAATGGTGGGCTATGAAATCGGGGGGCGGTGGGCTGTCAATTCGGGGGTGTTAGGCTATGAAATCAGGAGTGGTGGACTGTTATATCAGTGTGCAGTGGGCTATTATATGAAGGGTGGTGGGCTATGATATCGTTTTGGTGGGCTATGACATAAGGGGTTGTGGGCTATGATATCGGTGTGGTGGGCTATGATATTGGGGGTGTTGGGCTATGAAATCAGGAGTGGTGGGCTATTATATCAGTGTGCAGTGGGCTATTATATGAAGGGTGGTGGGCTATGATATAGTTTTGGGGGGCTATGATATTGGGGGTGTTGGGCTATGATATTGATTTGGTGGGCTATGGTATAGGGGGAAATGGGCTATGATATCAAGGGTGGTGGGCTATGATATTGGAGTGATGGGATATGATACAGGGAGTGTCCGCTATGATTTTAGGGGACGTAGCGCATGTTATCACGCCGGTGGTCTATGATTTGGTGGCAGTGGGCTTTGATATCGGGCGTAGTGAGCTATGATAGGCTATGATATAAGGGGCACTGAGCTATGATGTCAGGGTTGTGGGCTATGATATCAGGGCAGTGGGTTTGGTGACTATGATATAGGGGGCAGTGGGCTGTGATATTGGGCGTAGTGGGCTATGATAGTTCTCTCCTAATGCTGCTACTGCTGCTGCTGTGGAGACCGACTCCCCTCGCAGGGCTATTGATGTTTGAATCGAAATAACCCAAAGTCCAGGAAAAAAGAATAAAAGTGGTCCTGTTATAACAACAATATCCAGTCTTATCCACAAAGAGTCAGTGTGGCTGTGCGTTTTATTCAGTTTATGTATGTACACAGTGGAGTTGATGTTCATAATTATTAAAGAAAGTTTAAAAATGAGTACAAAGTCCTTACAGCAGAGAAACAAGAAGAAGAGACTGAAACACAGTAAAGAGGTTACTGTAGAATAGTGAAGGTGGTCAAAAGACACGTGTGTAACTCAAGATTTGGAAAATCATGCCTACGTCAACCAGCGAGTCAGTGTTTGAAGCCTGTTGTGAGAAATAAAGTAAACAACTTGCTGTAAAGTTTAAATGCTACAGCAAAATGATCCGAGATGAAAAGAAAACAGTTACGAAAACACAGAGACATGAGGACAAAATACATGAAGACTAACATCTCAAAGGTCATACTGACGAGTGCTGTACAACATTAGCTGAAGCAGATGGATGGACTAGTGGCTGATTGGGGTGAAAGTGAGAAACACTCATGCTCATATCAGAGAATGGTCCGAAATCGCCTACTTGTCTACGCAAAATCAGTAGGTGAGCGCAGCTAGTATGTCTGAATACTTAGTAGGCATCGAGTAGTAGGCGAACGGTACCCGGATCACCTACTGAATCGGCAGCCATGTTTATGTAGGTGAACACAGCACACTGCGCTATCCCATGATTCACCTGGAGCCGCAGATGAATTCAAAGCAGAGGAAAAAGAGAGGTGAAAAGCGGAACGTCGGCTGTGTGTACACAGCTACGGCTATTAAACTGCCAGAAGTTAGTGCTACTGCTGAGGTAAACAATGATTACACTCCTCCCGTTTCATCTTCTCTGAGCTACAGCTCGACACCATCTGAGTACAGATTCAGACAAAAATGCAGATCAGTGTCACAAAAAGCATCTAAATCTGTCAGTAAACAGAGCTTTTAAATGAATAGCAGGACTTTTACGGTGGTGGTCTGACGTCTTGCGTCACAGGACGCTGGCAATATGGCGGACGTAGTACGTCTGAGCTTGTGTGGCTACTAAAACTCACTTACTGAAATTACCTACTACAGGCTCTAATCTGGTACCTACTGACTAGTAGGCGATTTCGAATGCACCTAATGTGACGACTCCTGCTTCCCACTATGGGACAAATCAGTGTTACATCTCAGCAGCAAAGAAGGTACTTTCAGGTGAGTAACGTAGGTAGTGCTGCACTGATCCAGCAGGATTTCGTTCATACTGAGAGTTATTTAACTAACATACTGGAACAAATCTTCCCAGACCAATAACTTAGTCTGCTTAATGTTTCATATATAATATTAACCATGAACTCGTAATACAATCATCATATAACATACATAATTACATAATTACTGTCAGTGTAAGACATCCATCCATTATCTTCTGCTTTATGCTGCTAGTTGGGGTCATGGGGGGCTGAAACCAATCCCAGCATCATTGGGAGAAGGATACAAAGGGTACACCATGGACCAGTCCATTGCATGACCAACACACACTCACACCTACGGGCCATTTAGAGTGAGTGATCAACCTAACATGCATGTGTTTGGACTGTGGGAGGAAACTGGAGTACCTGGAGGAAACCCACTCAGGCACGGAGGCTCCACACAGAACGACCCGGACCGGTAATCCAACCTGGATCATGTGAGGAGACAGTGCTATCCACTACACCACTCTGCTGGCCACTACACCACTGTGCTACCCACTACACCACCGTGCTGACCACTACACCACAGTACTAACCACTACACCACCGTACTAACCACTACACCATCGTACTGACCACTACACCACCATAATGATCACTACACCACCATACTAACCACTACACCACCGTACTAACAGATCTGATTGGCAGAGGAGCGCGTTTGGTGATTTTACTGCGCACACGACTTGTCTGTTAACCAACAAGAAAAGCTCAGCCGCTTTAAATAAACACTGTGAACATTAAATCATTCTCAACAGATTATCAGTTTGACAGACAACGTTTGGGCCCGGACCTGGACCACGGTCCGCCTATTATTAAGTAATCGGTAATACTTGGAAAAATAGGTTGAAAAAATACAAAAATTTGCAACCAACAAACAAAGTATACACACAATCAGACTACTGTAACAACCATCAACTAGTTGGTGCCCATTTATAACACTAAAAATGACTAAAATCTGTAAATTAGGACAGCAGATCAAACCTCTGTGAATTGAAAATGTTCACATATGCTTTTGACCAATGCACATCTCAGGATGGCTGAAATCACAGGGGCGATCAGGTTTTTGGTCAAAGCACTAGGGTGAAGACCCACTACTTTCTGACTGTCTAAATTTAAACGCTTACAAAAAGAAATTAAACTACACAGATCACTGACCGGCATGACCAGAAAAAGAGTAAAACTAAGAAGACCAATTAAAATCTCCATTTTAGAAGCAGGACCAATCAGAATCTTCATTTATTTTCACATGCTGTGTGATCTGATATGGAACAATTGCCCATCCTGTGCAGTCTGATGATGTTGCTTCATCTGCCTTCAGTGTTGCCAGTGAAGTAAGTAACCAGTAAGCAAACTGCAAGGCAATGACATTTGCAGGCTTTGCAGATTTTAATTTCTTTGTATAGATCAAACCATGATGAACCAAGAAATGATCAGAGTTTCCCAAAGGAGCCCAGATGATATGCACCTTTAAGAATAGTGCAACAGTTGTAACAGGTTGTTATACTTGCCCTGGTGGAACAATTCATATGCTGCCTATATTTTCATAGGTTGTTTTCTCAGCTGCATTATTCAAGGTTTATGAGAAACAAGTCTGTATGTATTTGTTTTAAGTCAGTTTTCTGGGTTTGCAGTGTTTGTGTTGCAGCTTTCTACATACTTCACGTACTCAAAGATAACTTTACTTAATGAAATCTAATTCGTAAAAGTATATAGTGCAAGGTCCTCAAACTGGCGCACAAGATAGTCTATTTTTTTCAAAGTAAGATTTTAATGCTACATTGTATTGTATTTATGCTTATTTATATCTGTTCTAATGACATATGGGTTATGTCACGTCCTGCTCAGTTTCGAGTCTGTCTGTCTTTGTTTACGTTCTCCTGCTCTGTGTCACGTGTCTGTACGTCTGTCCCATATGCTGTTGTTTATTTTGCCCTGTCATGTCCGCGTGGTTCTTTTTACATTTCCGCCATGTGCTCAGTGTCCGCCCTCCACCTGTGTCATGTTCACCTGGTGTCCTGTGTTGAGTATCTCGTGTGTTTGTATAAAGTATGCCCTCTTGCTCCCTTCATGGTCAGTTATCATGTGTGTTGCATTGCATGGGATGTGTATGTGTAACTGTGCTCGACTGGCTGTGTAATACGTGTCATTGTGTTAAATAAAAGTCAGTGAATGAATCAAACGCAGAAGCAGCAAAATCTTTGGAGTGATTACTTTTAGGAGCAGGCATAGAAACTGAAGTAGTGATGTCATTGAATGTGGCGAGGAACAACAGCAGTTAAAAGGGCCCTCAGGTGTGGACATAGAAACAGTGGTGTTAATGGCTCAGGATATAGAAGCAATGTTTTCAGCTACAAACAGAACCACAAAAACGGAGGTGGACTCTACAGGTAGGTATACGGAAAATGTAATAGCAATGCCATTAGCAGTGGGCTGGATCTTTGGAGTGGTGTCGCATCTTCAGTAGCTGGCATGGAGACTGTTGTGGGGATGTGATTAGGAGCACTAAAGAAGCACTGGAGCAGCAAGTATACTTGTTGGGAGGCATTTCTAATTGCGTGCAGGGGCACCAGAGTGCTAGAGAGGCCGCATTTCAGTTGAGCAATTCAGAAGCCTGGAAAGGCAGCGTAATTAGCTGAGAATAACACCTTCAGCATCCTTTGATTTGGACTTGGTGTGGTAACTCCTTGCAGGATCTTGTATTGGCTGTTTCTGTGCGTTTATTATAGATGGATGATTTATAAATGCATTGTAGATGATTTCAGTTTAAACTGGCATCAAAATCCAGCATGTTGTAGCTTTTTTGCTACAACTTCAATAGCGGGTAAGTGTTTAATGGGAAAACTTTAGTATAAGGTTAATATATAGCACTTAGCAAAGCAAAAGGTTAAAAGCTCTACTTTTGCAGCTCACTTTACATCTATGGACTGTATGCACTGGGAGATCATATGTATTGAAATATTGATAATCCATATATGCACACATACAGGTATTTTATTTTGAAGTATTAATACTTTAATGTATTTTTAATATTAAAATATTACAGAAATACAAAAGGATCCTCCTCGCAGCCAAAGATGTCCATTTATCTTGTAGCCAAGGTAAGTAGGTAGGTAGGACAACACCACTGCAGTCTTCATGTCCATGCGTGGAGGTACCAACACTGTAGAGCTCCTGCTCACAGCTGAAGATGTCACCACTGCAGTCTCTGTTTCATATTAGCAACCAAGGTCACTGGAGAGGTGGTGTCTTCATCTGTGGGCATTACCCACGTTAAGTTTGCAGCAGTTTCTTTGGTCTTCGAGTCTTTACAGCCTCTGCCACTCCAGATAGTGGCGCAGTGACCCAGCTTGCACAAGTTTTCACCATTCTACTGCATCTACTGACTTGCCTACACCAGCAGTCTCTGTTTCACTGCCTCAATTTGGGTCACCTAAGTGCAGCTACTCCAGATGGAATCCCGGTCCAGCTCACAGCTGAAGACACCACCAGCTGCAGATTGTGTGGAGGCCAAAGAAGCAACAGCAGCAAATGTTTTGAAGGTTTGTAGAACCTTTTTAAAGTACCAGTGTGTAGATACCACACATACATCTCTTGTAGTATGAACACAAGAACTTAATGACACTTATAATTTATTCTATATTGGTTTGAGCTTTGATGGAAGAAGTTTTGTTAGGTGGTCAATTCTGTGTCTGTTAAATGTGACTGCTGTGACTAAGGATCATGTGGTCTTACCACTGACTGATATGATGTATGTCCAGTTCTGTGCTTTTATAATCAGTTCTTGAGTAATACTTGTGCAGTAATCTCAGTTTATCCTGTATTTTCAGTATTTTAATATTTTCCAATAACTGAGTACTGTGAATTTCTGTAATTCCACCTTAAAAGCACAGTTTCTGCTGTTATAGTTGTGTTTTTTTGGTGTGAATAGTGTTAATTTCTGTAATTCCACCTTAAAAGCCCTGTTACTGCTGTTACTGCAGTGTTTTAGTGTGAGTACTGTGCATTTCTGTAATTCCACCTTAAAAGCAACGTAACTGCTGTTACTGCAGTTTTCACTTCAAAATGAATAATACCGTGGGGATGCTACTCTTAATTGTTCTCTTTTATTTTATTTTCTGAGCTCCTGTTTTTCCTTATTCTTTTTTTCTGGAAGCTTTGTGTTTTCCTTTGTTCTTTGCTCCTTCTTTTTACTTTGTCTTTTCTGAGCTCCTTCTTTTATTCTTTTCTTTTCTTTTTTTGTTTCTTGTTTTCTTCTCGTTTCATACCATTTACCGGCTACCCCTCAGCAAAGGTGTAACAAGGGGTGGTGGTGGGTGTCTGCTTAAGTAGGGTCATTGGCAGGTGCTACCAATGCCCTATTCGGTGCGGTACATGCTGGGGCTGGATGTTCTTGCCTGTAGTTTTGACAGAGCCGTGGTCACCCTCTGCTTGAGGCAGGGTGTTACTTCCTGAGCAGACGCTCTCTCAGCACGAGGACCCCCTGGCCACCCTCTGCTGGCGGCAGGCGGTACTGCCTGAGCCCTTACATTATGTAATTAGAAATATTATAAAGTTACACTGATACTAATAACTTTCTGTTGAATCCCTTAAATCTTGTTGTTTAGTCATTACTGTAAAGACTTATTATTCAGTAGCTTATTATTTAGTAAGTACTATAAGTGATCAAAGCTGTTTTCAGTCACATGACTCTGATAATGTTGGGAATCTAGATGTAGGAAAAAAAGTGAAAAAGGAGATGGAGGCGAGGAGCCCATACTGGACTGATTTAGATGATTTTACAAGAGAAAGATGTGTGAGTATTTTATAGTGAACAGTTGGTCTGTGGGTGCTGTGACTGTTCACTGGTGATTTAAAACTCCTTCGGTTTCTTGTCCTGACCACAGACAAAGAGCTGCAAGTCATTATTTCTGCTTTTTTTGGTCAATTAAAAATTTTCTGCACTTTTTCTTTCTCATGAACAGCCACTCTTATACTCGATAAAAGATCTTCATGTTTTCCTGTTTAAACTGATGTTAAGTGACTGTAAACAACATAAACCATAGTTGTTTTTATAGAGTGTGATAGCGCCCCCTATGCGAAACATCACTTTCTGTCCTCGAACTGCAGTTTGCACCATAGCAACACAGTAATTTACAAACAACAAATTATTCAGTATCTATTGTAAATTATTTTATGTCTTTTATTAATTACTCAGAATCTACAATGAATAACAAAATTCATGGTACCCTTAACCTGGACAGCCTTTTGAGGCAATTACTGCAATCAAGCAATTACTATAACTCTCTACTATAACATAGAGCTGATGTGATTTGCCACAAAGTTCCAGTTTTGTCTCATCTGTCCAAAGAACATTCTCCCACAAACTTTGTGGCTTGTCAGTATGCATTTTGGCAAATTCCAGTCTCATGTTTTTATGATTTGTTTACTCATAAAAAAGGTTTCCTCCTTGACTGTCTTACATTAAGTCCACTTTGGCTAAAACAGTGACGGATAGTGTGATCTGATACTAATGTAACTTAACCTTGGAGTTTACCTCAAATCTCTTTGGAAGTGGTTCTGGGCTTTTTGGTTACCATTTGTATTATCCATATCTTCAATTTTCCATTAATTTTTCTCTTGCGGCCATGTCTAGGGAGGCTGGCTACAGTCCCGTAGACCCTAAAGTTTTATATAATATGTGCCTCTGTAGTTACAAGAACATCAAGTTGCTTGGAGATGGCTTTATAGTCTTTACCTTTAACATCAGTTAATACACCTCAAGTGTACAGGGTCTATGTAACACCATGTTGTGCCTTTCTGGTAAAACTGTCCAGTGAGAGAAAGTGTAATAGATGTAACTCTGGTTCTGTCTGGGGCTTTATTCATATGTTCTGGAAATGTCCTCTTGTTAGGTCCTTTTAGAGTCATGTGGTACAAACACTGTCTCCTTAATGTAGATATTCCTTTTTGTCCAGGTTTATTAGGTGATGAATTTCAATATGATTTTTAGTTCACAACAAAAAAGAGTGTTTATGGTGGCCTTTCAATCCTTCAAAAAGTACATTCTGAAGGGGTGGTTTATGCCAGATATTCCATTATCATCTTCTTGGCACTGCTATTTCTTAGATATTCTTATTTTGGTAAGGGCCACAACTAGATTTCATAAGGCGAATGCTGACGAAATCCAGAACTGGTTAAATGCTATTGCTTTTGTTAAGGCCTTGTAGGGTCAGAAAAATATAATATTCACCCTAATTTTTAATTGCGGTATGTGGTATGTTTGTGGATACTATTGTACCACCCCCTCCCTATCTGCCTGTAAATGATCTTCTTGTAGTTTCTGAATAAACTATTTAATCTAAACAAAATTTACTGAATCTGAGTCTGCAGGGTGTAAGTTTTACTTAAGTTCTGTTTCTTTAACTTTTTATTCATAATCATTTGTTTTCATCATTTGTTCATGCTCCCCCACAGCTTATATCACACATGTGTTTGGAAGAACTCAAAGAGATTTTATTTTATGATTATCTGAATGAATTCAGGTTTTTTGTCCATGTTTTGGCAATATTTAACATTTTAACTAAATTGTAGTACTGGGCAAAAGAATATTATATAGTATATTAACTCAGCAAAACTATTTATAATTTTAAAATATTTAAATAGTATTAATACAGTAAGTAGTAGTTTTTGTCTCTTTAACCCTTTCCAAGCTTGTGGTATCCCAGTATTACTTGCAGTTATCATCTAATACTGCTACTCAGTACTTTACAAAACAAAAATAGACCTTAAAAATAACTCAACAGTGTGTGCTTCTTCATATGTGCTTCAAACTACACAGACTGAAAAGAATGCAATGTAAAAAAATATCATTATTATTTCTATGTGCAAGGTTTTCTTGCACAGTTGCATTTATGTACTTGATGTTTGGGGTTGTTTAATTATTTTAAATATGGTGACAGTGCCTGGGCAGTGGGTTCATCATTTTCATTTACACATTACATTTTAATAGCTAATCTAAATATACAGTTTTAGAATTATAAAGATATTTTGGTCTTAATGTGTTGAAAGACTATGTACTATGCATATGTGCAAAACATTTCTAAATGTTAATCTACCTATTGCATCTGCAGTGGTCTGTGCCCAGTTTTTGAATTGCCTCCAGACTTTGGAGGCCTTAGCAATCCATTCCTGTCCCTGACCCAGAGGTGATACTTTTACTTTGTATTTGCATCATTACTCACCCTGGTCCCCAAACAGCCCCCACGTCATGCCCACTACTGTCCCATAATTCCCACCCAGATCTCCAAAAGCGACTCTGGCACTGTGCGCCTCTCTAGTGTTCTCTGTGTCATTCCCCTCTTCAGCCACTAGAGGGGGTGTTTCGGCGGTTTAGCACCCCCCCAAGCCCCCCCCCCCTCCCCCCCCAGTCCCACAACAGCTGCACTCACACTAATACACACACTGCCTCGCGCACACACACACACACACACACACACACACACACACTTTTATACTCTCATTCTCACTCTGCACCACCACGCGGGATGGCTGCACGCGCGCCACCGTCCCGCGAGCTGCGCGCGGAGTTTACGGACCCAGTGGACGAAGCGGTCAAGCTGGCCGTGACCTTGACGGACTCGAGCCTCACTGTGAGACGAATCACCCCGTCCTCATCTTCAGTATCGTTATCATCATCTTCATCAGCGTCATCCCCATTATCACCGTCGCTCGTGCTCAGTCTCGCTGACTGCGTGGGGTGTCGCGCGTACCGCGCGCGCCATGGAGACGGCGGCAACGGAGGTGCGCTCGTTTGCGCGTACTTTTACCCGCGTGCGCGGCGGTTGTGGGCAGGCGGAATCGCGCGCGCGTCCGCGCGGCACCGTGTGGAGCAGAGACTCCGTGTCGCGTGCGGCGGAGACCTAGGAGCGGAGCTGCAGGAGGCGGAGCGCTGGGCGCGCGCAGTGACACACAGAGCCGCGCGCCACACTGCACTCACACACGGTAAGAAGAGGAGTAGTAATGAACACAATGAACAAGTTCGATCAGTAACTGCTTTTATTTACTCAGGTCCATGTACTAGTACTGGTTTGTTGGCTGGTTTGGAGAGTTTTTAACTAAAAAAGTGAGGAAAAGTTTGTACTTTATGTTGCTTCATTAAGTTCATTCAGCTTCTGCATTTCTCTTCTGATGCTTCACTGTTGAGAAACTCACCGTCTCTGATCTTTGTACAGTGGTCGTGATAGGACCCAGAGGGTCGCTGTCACTGGGTTTTAATATGTAATATTGATTATGGTAATAGTGGTAAAGTGTTTTATGGGGACTATATTGCCTCACAAATATTCGGACAATTTTGCAAGCTTGTTTTTACATACTAGTGGTTTCACTTATGTACACATTTTGTAAAATCTGGTGGAAATAAGCCTGCAATTAATAGTTCATATTATATTCAGTTTGTTCTATTTATATAAGTACAATGTTAATGCATGTGCTATTAAATAGCGGTGCACAGATACAGTACTTGGTACTGGTATCAGGCTGATGCTGGCAAAATCACTGATGTATCAGAAGAAGATAAAAAAGCTGCATTTTATATTTCAATATGAATGTTTGAATGATGCTGACCAATCAGAAATATAGCTAAAAGTTCTGTGTCTGAAAAGAAGAATATTTGTTTTACAGTTTCAGCATCGTGTCGTTTAGATGGGTAAATGACGAGCGTTAATGTTTAGTAGCGGATCCAGACTTGGAAAAAGTGGTAACATTTCTTTAACGCAACCATTACTACATCTGTTGTAAACATGCATCTGTCTGAAATAGTTTAAAAGACCAGGAAACCTCTATTATGTATCTAGAAGATGGGAGAAACGTTTACAGGAACTGTAGGGACGATTTGGAATGGAATGATAGCTATGCTAACAGACAGCATTTCTTTATCGCCATAAGTGGATTTGTAATGGTCATTCGATATATATTGTCAGTGTCCAAAGAAAAACATGTATCTCTATTATTGCAGAGTTTTATTTTTTTATATATTTGAATGTGGCAGTTGTTCTTTGTATCCTGTGGAAGTTTCATGATGAATGGACCAATAGAAATGCTCCAAAATCACTTGGAATCTTTACATTAACCTAAAATGTTTTGGTCTTTCATGTAAAGTGACTATTTTGGAGATACTTGTTGTTTATGACAGTGGCTATTTGTGTATTGTATGCTGGGTTGAGGGAACATTTCTGAAAGAAAACACAAAGAGGATATAAATGGTGAATCCTGTGAAACTGATGAGGTTGAAGGATGCAGTGCTGCACTACAGAATGTTAAGTACAGTTTTGATGGATGGTGGCGGCTACTTTTCTGAGTGAGATTAACAATTATGCTGACAGATACTGGATGCAATAAGAAGTTTCACTGGCGTTTTATACGTTACTCAGGACCTGAGGAGTTTTGTGACCTGCTGTTTTTGAGTAGAATCATTATTTGATTGCAGTGACAGTACAGAGTGTGGAATTATGATGCCCAATCAACTTCTGTATATTAATCACATTTAGTAAAAGAAAACTGTCTGAAAGATCCCTGTGTGCGTTTCAGTGTGGGAGAGAAATGGAAATCATGAAACTGCTGCTGGCCTTTAAATTGTGCAGTGTAAGGGCCTCATTCTAAACTCTTGTGGGGGCAGGCAATCATAACTAATGAATGTACATAAGGATATCGTTCCATCCTCTTAAAGCAAAAGTTCAACAACAATTAGGCTCCACATTTAACCCATTTGTGCAGTGCAACACACACACTAGTGAACAGACACACCAGGTGGCAGTGAGCACATTTGCACACAGGGCCCGGGGAGCAGTCAGGGGTTGTCCTGTCGGTCATGAGGCTTGTTCCCTAACCTCCAGCTCACAACTGCCCCCAGTAATTGACCAGTATTTTACACAGCTGCACAGTGTATTTTAATTCACATCAGACACATCAGGTGGCAATATTATTCCTACTCCATATACAATACCAGTCAAATGTTTGGACACAAGTAACTAAATATACAGTTTTAGAATTATAAAGATATTTTGGTCTTAATGTGTTGAAAGACTATGTACTATGCATATGTACAAAACATTTTTAAAATAAACTTGACAATACATATTTCCTATAACACCTATAGCATCCCCAAACATGTTTTTCAGAAACAATAAGCTATATGTAAAACTGCAACAACGCAGGCTTATTTCTAAAAGAAACTATACACATTCTTTAGACCACAATGATATGCTTTATTCTGGTTCATGAGTAATTCCACACAGGTTATATTATAGCTATACAATTATTCACTAATATTATTGCTGTTAAAATAGTAAAAAGAAGAAAAACCTGAGTAGGAATTTTGACTGATAGAATACATTTGAATGTGTATTCAAACCATGTGTTTGTTTTAGTTACCTAGTTCACTTATTTATGTTATACAGTTGATAAATATTGTTTTTGTAGTCTTGTAGGCTGTTAAAAGTACATATAACTGTGTTGATGTTCAGTACTATGTCATGAAAAATAGGGTGTTCATTTTTTCTAACAGTGTAACTGCTCATAAATGCTCCATCATATGATTTAATGCTGTGGGCCAAGCATATTAAATGTTATTTATTGTGTTCATTAGAATTTCCAGTTTACATGTAGTGTGCAGCTGTGCCTCTACAATGTACTGTTTCAATTTCTCCAAACATCTATGCTAACCCCCTAAAAAGAAACCTGGGGAAATATTAGCATAAAGAAGAGTCCAAGATGGACTATAGCCTGAATTTAGCCTTCAATACAATCAGCCTTGTAATCAATTTCCCTGAAAATTCTGGACCAAGTTTTGTTTATGTAAACAGAGGTGCTTGGACTTTAACACTAGAGAAACTGTACTTGGCAAAAAATATGATAAATAAATGAGATAAATAAGCTCCAGGATGCACTAGCAAACTCTGTTCCACAAAGAATGCTATAGCCAGGAGTGGAAACTGGCCTGGTGTCCAGGAGTATATGATGAGGTAGAATGTAATATAGGAAACAAACCTAGATGATTGTTTTTAAATATAGTATGTTCCTTTCTATTCTACAATGTGTACATGAAGTAAAGAGTTAAGCACATCTCAGGTTCAACCTGCAGCCCATTCAGCTTATGGAAGCAGCAGGCTCCATCAATCACAGTGTGGTATGTTTAAAATGTAAAGGCAGCTAAGAAACTCAACAGTTGGCTATTAAGGTGATGTTTTGCTTTCTAATTTTCTTCAACCCTAGTGGCATTTGTCTGGATATGCAGTCAACATTTAAAAACATTACCAAAAGAGTATAGAATATAGTGATACATAAGAAGCATATTTTGTTTTGTTAGTGATTTGCTGACTTAAGGAAAAAACATTAGATGCAAGACATTTGATTGCTTATTTTGTTTAGTTGGTAATGCCGTATGTCATTAAATTCAAAGGTGCTCATTTTTATGGTTCATAATTTTATTTCTGTCGGTTTGAATAGATTTGCGTACTTCAATTTTCCCAAAACATATTTTTCTTATAATGTACATCTGTAATCACCCTCTGTCTGAAATGCTTGGTTAGAGTTCCTGTGTCTCTAAGCTCTAATAAGCCCAGAGTACTCTGGTCGGTCAGCTTGCCCACTGTGTTCTGATTGGTCAACCGCCAGAGCAGCATCCTGCTATCTGCTAACTTCGGCCTCTGTCTGTTGCTGTGTGTTGTGAGAGGATATGCCAAGCTTAATAGAGATGGTGTTACGTGATTCCATTATCTTATAACAAAAGAAAAGGGTGGAATTCAAAACAAAAAAGCTACAACACACTAAAGGTACAGGGGAAAACAAGTATAAAACAAGTCTTGGCCTACTTTTTGGGACAAAGAAATAGTATAAATTCAGTTAGTCACAAATTCAATTGATTCTTTTGCTATCGTGCACCATTTTTACTTCAAAAGTTGAAGAATTCGAATACCATTTATACAGGAATTCCAATACAGCTGTCCGTGCTTTGGGTCTGTCTCAGGTTTACATCAGATACAAGCACTGAACTGAATCATGTTGGAGAAAAAAAGAAAGTAAAGAGGAAATCCGCTTTATTCAGTAGATTCAGGTAAACTGAATCAAACCTCCCATCAGCAATGTCCTCGGGTGTCCCAGGCAACTAGACACAGCGTCGAGGCGTGCTGGGCGGTCACTGGCTGCATGGTCCAGTGAACTGCAGGCAAAGACGATTGAGAGGCAGTTCACATAACTTACCGCACCAATGACACTTTCAAACTAATTTAAACTGTACACTGTGAATACCACTGCACAAGGTAATGACATTTATGAGAAATTACATTGGCTTGGCTTATCATTCATATCACTTGTCACCTAACTGGCTTTCAAAAGAGGTTAAAGAAACATGAAGGAACTGTTACAATTATGGTGCTGATACTCTACAACTTCGTATGTGTTAAATAACTAGTAGGAAGCTTTAAATATGAAAATATTTTAGTCTTGAATAATTAACAGAGCTGTAGATGATTATAAGATAACTGAAAAGGTGGTGTGATTGAGAACAAAGGTAGAGTAAAATCCATCCAGAATATTTCAATTTATCATAGACAGACAAAAAACTGCATTAAATATATGATTATGGTATATTATTTATCGTTTCATATCTTCCAATAAACTCATAAACTCTTGGCTAAAATATCTGCTGAATAAAATAAAACATGTTCTGTGGTCTATTGTGTAATAATTCACTGTATACAGTTACTGGCCACATGTTAGGAAAACCATCCTGATAATGGATTGGATGGCCTTTGATCTCAGAACAGCCTGAACTCTTAGTGTTGTGTATTAAACACAGTGCTTGAGATCCCAGTCTAGTTTTCAGCTGCACGTTAATGCTGTGACTCACCTGTCCTACCACATCCCAAAGATTCTCTAATATATTGAGCTCTGGTATACACGTATGGTTGGACTGGTAATATTTTATTTTCTATACAGACACTGGGCTGGCTCTGTCCCATGTGTTTGCGTCAAATGACGTGCCAATAAATGTGGATTAATATGCAGTGGAGAAACAAATGCTTGAGGGTGTGGAGAAGTGAAAATAAAAATAGTAAAGGTGGATGCTGCCAAATGTGCAGAGATAACGCATGCTTGCTGCAGCTTCAACATCTACAGCACTAGACACTGTGCAGCAGCAGATGGAGATAGAGGGAGGAGAGGTGGCTGGGCACTGCCAGGTAGAGGAGAGGTGTGACCGGAAAGCAGAGGGACAAAATGAGCAGGAGGACAGTAGTGTAGCAGTGAGTGTGTGTGAAATGCCGTGATGATGTCTGTAATGTAGTAGCAGGCAAGTTAGGCAGATACATGGTCATAGGCATTGTTTATTGGAGTTCATAGTTAAACCAAGAGCAGACATCACTACATGAACAATGTCACAAGAGGGCAGAGGCAAGGAGGATCAAACAATCAAAACAAACAGAGGCATATAAAACAAGACATGACAGTATAAACAAAAGCAAAGAACAGACAGGAGAAGAAGCATGACATCACCATGTCAGATAGATAGCAAAATCGTGACACTGTCACCTACTGTTGGTGGTCACTTCGTCAGTCAATGTGAAATAGCACAGCAGGATATTAGCACTGTTTATATTGTCCATATTGTCATGAGTGATCTGGGTCACGCACCATAATATTATTTCAATTATATAATAATAATATAATAATAGTATAATATAGCCTTCAACATTGGTAGCTCTACTGTGCTAAAATGCATGCCTGCTTATGTATTAGCCTAAAAGAAAAAAAAAACAGCAGGCAATAAAGTTGTCCTTGTTTACTTTCTGCCAGCTATGATGGTAACTATGAGCGTATGTATGGTATGGATTACTGTTATTACTATCTGTGGGGTAGCTATCCAAGACGTCAGTAAGTATGCTTTTCCATGGCACTTACTACTCTATGTCAGCTTAGTGGTTTGTAAGAATATAACAGTAGGTACGCATATTTAGGAGGGTCGCAAGCATGACGTACCGGCGGGTGGCAACTGGCCAATCGTGGTGTGCCAACCTGGGCCAAAATGTCCCAGTCCAGCCAACTGTACCCATCATCACGTTAATGGATTAATGGAAAAGTCTAAGTGACATGCTCGTTGTGATGGGGCGCATTGTCTTTGGCGTAGGAACTGGTTTGGATTTGTCCCACTCAGAAATCATACTGCACCATAAAAAAGACTATTATGAAAATGTGGCACCAAGGGAAGCATATTTTGCCAGCAAATGAAAGAACCTTCCAGCTGGGCCTTCTTTTAGCCTTCAATCAGCTTTACTGGCCTGAGCTTTCACCTAATCAGAGTGTCTGGTTGGTTTTGAGGTTAGCGTTCATCAGCTTTAAACTTAAAGAATAACGAGAGTGCACAGATAACTATGAATATAGTCATGGTTTGTGTATAGCTTCTTGTTACAGAAACATACTAGGAAGTTGATTTAGCTAATGTTAACATGCCCAAGTTGTCAGAAAGCACTCTGAATCTTCACACAACATTAGTCTCTGGCTGCATCCCAAACTGCAGACGCACCAGATAGTATGTAAAAATAGTACAACAGCATTAGAGATGCTTTCAGAAGTGTAGTATGTTTGTGTGTTGTTTGGGATGCAGTCTTACTTACTGTCTTCTCTCAGTCTTATAACGCTACAATGTTCTCAGTGTTAACTTTAACATACACTGTTTTGTCATTTAATAATTTCAGCATGATTGTACAAAAAAAATCACAGTATACAACTGAGTTTTTCTTTTAAATAGGAGCATTAGTGTACATATACAACTGATTTTACACACAAGGAACATCATAATTTATGATTTTACAGTATTTGAAATGTTATGTAATAGGACGAATGCTGGTACAAATGGATGAGTAGCAAGTGATAGATTAAGAGGGTGAGGGAAGGTCATAAATGTATAAGTGATAAATATGCTTGAATAAGTTTGTGACTTCTATCAGAAGAGTTTAAGATTATCATAATTGCTCTCCTACCAAGTTCAGCACTTTGTTTAAAAGATCATATACATATATATTTTATGAAGAGAGCCCTAATGCAACCGTAAGAGAGACAGGAGGAGAAGCATGTGGAGCTGCAAGGTGTGATGTGAAGTTTTAAACCTGATTCATTTATAATGGATCAAACCCAGAAAGGAGAACAAGCCAGGATGGAGGTTGATTTGTCTAATAATAAAAGGAAAGGACAGATACTGATGCATTTTGTTTATTTATTTACTATTTATTGTAATTCCACAAATGCTGTTTCATGTCAGTATACGCACAGTATGTTACAGCCATAGCTACAGTGGAATCAGCCTATAACTATAACTTTTAGGAGATGGGGTGATCTTTCTCAGTAGCAAATGTGTCCAACCGATGTCAAAGTCACTCCTATGCCCCCACACATTATGATTCTGGAAGTAGCCATTAAAAGAGTAAATTACGGTCATAAAAGTATGTGCAAGGTCAGCAGTCATACTCAGGTAAGCTGTGGCATTAAAAAATGCAGATTTGGCATTTGAGGGCTCAGTGTGGGCCAAGAAAACAATGTGCACACCATTATACCTTCACCAGTAGCCTGAACTGTGGACACAAGACAGGCTGACTCTATAGATTTATGCTCTTTACTCTGAATTCTGACCTTACCATCTACTACATTTATTTGTTACTGGCTAGCAGGACCCACCACTGAAATGGTTTGTCTGTGGCTTTCAGCTCGCTCACATTCTGTGTGCGGTACTGGAGTCTGCGCTCTCCTGCACAGCAGTCTGCTTCTGTCATACACACTGCCACCATATGCTTAATTCATAAGCTTGTTTTTTGCATGTGTGATCCAGGGCAGCCAATACTACACTATTTAAGAGCGTTGATGTATTTTAAATGAGTTTGTGTAAGGCACAGTATAGAATCCAGCCAGAAGGCAATGCATAAATGGCTATTTGCAGATAAAGCAGATGGCTTCAGGGCACATGGCCTCGGAGTTGGCTTCTCTCTGAGTTTCAGTCATATGCAGCAGTGCCATCTGCACAGCCTGATGTTTGGGATTTGCTCGCTGGTGGTCCACAAGTCACCCTAAAGGTCATTGCGCCCTGCCGCGCCTTCATGTAGCATTAGTTTGATTGGCTGTCTTCATGCTGTCTCTGGGTCAGTTTGCCCCCTGCTTCTCATTTGAAAAACATGTATTTTTTTTCTAACCACAACAAATATTAGGAATTGCTGAAGTGCTTTGTAATATCAGGACAACTTGAATAAATCCAAGAAACGTAGGCAGTATCAAATTCTCTACTCCAGGAAAATAATTTACCTTACCTTTTGACATTATCCAGTAAAGAGATTGATGCAGCATCCAAATATTGTTAAAAGTCCAAATAGTCCATAAATATAAAAAATCAAGCTGCAGAAACAGTCTAATTTAAATTAATTGTTTTTGCGAAGTCACAAAGACCAAATCATTTATGTGTATCCGCTTAGTTGGCCAACAGCATTTTAAGTCTATTGTCTTGTACTATTACTATTAGGAATAGTACAAGACAGCCAATCAGTTCTGAGGTAATTTCATATGTCTTAAAGGCACAGGAACAGTAACAGTCTATTTAATTGTGAAGGAAAAGAGAGGTCAAAAAGGTGGAAATGTACATACAACCATTTTGGGTAGTCCTCAATGCAATAATAGAATATATGAAAAATCTAGAATATGGTCACTTTAATGTAATGTTTTTTCTTATATTTCCAATTCTGGACCATTATCTAAGTCACAGTATATCAAGGACTGATCTTGCATGACAATAGAGATATTTGACCCCTGAACAAATGTACCAAAGCCTCAGAAAAGGCATAATATTATTCCATAATAATTAGAATTCTCATAGACTTCCGGAATTCCAGTTGTATTTGGGAGCTCTGTGTGAACGTGGAGTGCCTCTGTAGGCTGTTTTTAGAAGCTGGTTCTAAATGAGATGCTGCTTCTTTGCATAGCTGAGCCAGGTTCATCTTTATGGAGATGGCTGCTGTTGTGCAGCAGGCTGTGCAGATAGCCATCTAGACTTTTGCTTGGAGAGCTTTGAAGGTTGACTTGAAAGTCAAAACTACTGTTAAGCACAACAATCTCAGGGGAAGCTCTGAGTGACTGTGTAAAAGGTGTGTGTGTGTTTGTGTGTTCATGGCGATCTGGGTTTACATCTGGCTGGTCTGAGTATTTGCATGGATGCATTGCCCAGTTGAAGGGTGGAAGGTAGGGAAGCCTCCTCCCAGATACCGCAGTATTTGAAAGAAAGAATAGATTAACTATGGATTCTTGATTACTTTGTTTGATGAATATTGTAATTAATGATATAACAATGAGTTAAATTAATGAATTTAACTTAAATTTGGGTCTAAATTTGAAAGTTAAAGGCCTTAGGCAATCCAAGAACATGATGGGTTAAGCTATTTATGTGGGCTGTAAGAAAAAAAACAGCTCTCTGCTCCATAACAATGCAGTAATTAACCTACTTTAACGGTTTACTTTCCCCAAAACAGTCCCCTTTTGATGTAAACAGTGTGGTCCTTCACCCACTGGAAGGCTGTTATGCCTTGTCCTGCCTACACAGTTTTAAAAAAACAATGCGTTTCCTATGGTTTCTGTGTTTTAGAGACACTTATAGAGCCAATGCTAGTCACCAAGCGAAAGCTTACCTAACACACTTAACTGAACTATTTGTTAGTCTGTCTGCCTGTTGTCTGCTTATTTGTTTATTCCTACATTCATTGGTTTGTTAATTATGTTCTGCTTCAATTATTTAACGGCCAGTGAGTGTTGGACACAGGGATGTGAATAACGCAGGCTCATTAGAATATTAGAACCCCGTCCACCCAGTGTTCTCAGATCTTAGCATTTTATTAAGCAGTGTTTGTTCATTGTGTTTAGTTCTGTTTCAGTGGTATAAGAAGCCATGAGTGTTGGACACAGGCATGTGAGCAAAGCAGGCTTATTAGAACATTAGAAGTTCAGATTGCAGCATTTGTATAGGATTGATTTCTTATATTTTATCATATAGTCCTGTTTTTAAACGTAAACCTTGGAGGATGTTTAGCATAAAACATTTTAATGTCATATAAAGATTTTTTATTATTATTCTATGGACTTTAAGAATGCGAAATATGATGATTAAGGCATACAGTTTTCACAATACTACTTTCTGGTGTGGAAGCTTCTATTACTTTTAAGCTACATTGGTCTCGTAGCTGTGGTCTCGACTGATCCACTACAGTTTAATTTCAGGTTTGTGTTGGTGTAGCGCAGCTACCATCATACAGAAAGGCAGGGAAGTCCCACAAAGACATAATACAAATTTGTGTGTTTGTGCATTTGTGCCTTTTTAAGGTTGCTTGTCGGTCATTCTCCGCATTCGCCCACTGCAGTGTCACCCAGTGACAGTTTATTTCTGACATTGTTCATGCTCCCTTACCCCCCCGGCTCTGTTAGCTCCTCTCTCAACTCCACAGGGACTCGTGTTCCTCGGCCTTAAGGGCAGCTTTGACAGGCTGACAGGTTTTAGCTCAGACTGCCAGGCAGCTCCCTTCTGCTTACTGCTCATACCAATTAGTACAGTGCTGTAGTGGCCCACTGCTCCAATATCACTGGAACCATAACGCTTGTATATCTGACATTTTACTTAGATCTCACTTTTATCAGACATAAAAGTATAGACACACATATATAAATATTTAGCCATGTGTAGTTCAAGTACAATGTGCTAACAGAATGTCACTCAATAAAAATATTTTATATGAAGTTAATACTCAAGAAAAGCTAGCACCTAAAAACTAGGTAAGATTTTTTATGTTGTTCTGCAAATGAAAAGTACTTTTATGCTGTATCGTACTACACATTTCTAAACTCTAGACAAAATGTAGTAGCTGGCTGCAGTGGATGATGCTAATCTGTTGAAACCTCTGAAGTGACACTAACCACTGTCCACTCAGACACATCAGTATCCTGAGCTCCCTATCAGGCATTTGCCAGGCCATGCAATTAACTGGCCAATTATTGAGTTAATGAATATCCTGAAGATACGCTGCCCTCAGTGTTACGCAGCAGCTCAAGTTACTTCCACAGAATGCAGAGCAGAGCTCCAAAGTTCAGTCATTACTTAATCTCCTCAGCTCTGCTCACATACTGATGAGTCATGTTCATTCGCACATGCTAAGTATTTCAATGGGTCTCCACTTGTTTTGTTGAAGATGCTATAGCCCCCTCTGTTAAGCCTTTTCAGATCTGACAACCTGTCAAAACACAGTTTCTTATATATGGACTGTTAGAGTAGGAGAGTCTAGTTGTTTTCATTAATTCTTAATTCATTCATTCACCTGCCAGCATGCAAGTGTAATGGTTTTGACAAAAACTATATTCCTCATTTCTATTGTAGCATTTAAAATGTTGTTTTTCTTTTGGGGCTGTATTTTGCCACAGGACCCCCTATACACAGTCAGAACACTAACACCCATGCTGGACATAGGCCCTCCCCCAAACGGGGTGTAAAGCCCACTTCACATTGAAACTCCCAACTCCCCAGTTCCAATGAAGCACAAGCGTTGCAAACATGGTGGATCCCAATGCCACTCCTCACACTAAGAGCCCCCAGTAGAACAACTCCCCAGAACAGATGTAAAACATACTCCCCCAAACACGTTATACACACAACCACCACAGAGCTTATTCGGGTGGTGGATCATGACACTGATGTGGTGGTGGTGTGTTAGTGTGTGTTGTGCTGGTGTGAGTGAATCAGACACAGCAGCGCTGCTGGAGTTTTCAAACACCTCAGCGTCAGTGCTGGACTGAGAATAGTCCAACGACCAGAAATATCGACCAAACAGTGTCCTGTGGGCAGCGTACTGTGACCACTGATCACAGCAGACTAGAGAATAACTAACACTGTGCAGCATGAGATGAGCTATTGTTTCCGACTATGCATCGACAAGGTGGACCAACAAGGTGGTATTGTGTAAAAGAGTGGACAGGGAATGGACACAGTGTTTAAAAACAGCAGCAGGTCTTTAAGCCATGTGAAGGTCAATTGGCTTCTACTACACAATCTGTTCTTTCATTCTTGCTCCATCTGTTTTATCTTTCACTGAGTTTCATTCAAAGTCAGACTGTCTTCCTGCCCTCCACGTAACCACATACAAATCCTTGACATATGCAGGGATTTGTGTTTCTCCTCTCTGAATGGAGCGGTTAGGGGTGTTGAGTGAAAGGGGTGGGTGAATCTTTTGAACACTTCTGCTCTCTGGGGCTCAGTGCAATCAGGCAGCGAAGCAGCAGAATTAATTACACAAAGCCTCACTAATCTGACATCAGCACAAGCTTTCCCTGCTCCAGCAGCTACTCCCAGCCACCAGTATGACTGACATCTCTTATCATGCTCTCTTTGAAGAGAAGGGAGGAGGAGATGGAGATGAGGATGTGTTTTATGTTTTGTTGGATTTCCTTTTGACTAAATGTACAGAAATTTAACGAATGTGTATGATTTGGATATTGACACTTTAGATTAGATTAGATTCCATCCATCCATCCATTTATTATCTTTCGCTTTATCCCACTAGTCAGGGTCACAGGGGGGTGGGGTCTGGAGCCAATCCCAGCGTCATCGGGCAAAGGCGGGATACACCATGGACAGTTCACCAGACCATCGCATGGCCAACACATACTCACACACACTCACACCTATGGGCAATTTAGAGTGAGTGATCAACCTAACATGCGTGTGTTTGGACTGTGGGAGGAAACTGGAGTACCCGGAGGAAACCCACTTAAATATGTGGAGAACATGCACACTCCAAACAGAACGACCCAGACCGGGAATCCATCCCGGATCGTCTTGCTGAAGGCGATCCTCTACACCACCATGCTGCCTAGATTAGATTTCTTAAGCACTATTTTACTTTTTGGTGATTCAGACTAGGCGGTATGGTGGTGTAGTGGTTAGCACTGTCACCTCACAGCAGGACTATCCGGGTTGGATTCCTGGTCCAGGCTGTTCTGTGTGGAGTGTGTATGTTCTCCCCGTGCTTGAGTGGGTTTCCTCCCACATGTCCAAAGACATGCATGATAGGTTGATTGGTCATAGGTGGTCCATAGGTGTTAGCCATGCGATGGACTGGTAAACTTTCCATGGTGTACCTCGCCTTCACCCAATGGTGCTGGGATTGGCTCCAGCCCCCCCGTAGCGGGAATAAGCGGCAGATAATGGATGGATGGATGGGTTCAGACTGTCGATGAAAGCGTTAAGTGTTAGAAGTTCTCTGGTGTTGTGGACGAAGATGACTGTGGAAGTGCTATTCAAAGTGTTTGTGTTTTAAAATAGAGGTATTAGACTAATCTAGCTTAAGTAATTAAGGCTTATAGTCAGTAACAGGCTATTGCACAAATATTTTACAGAGAGACCTGAACATAATTTAACATGTTTTATTTTAGAGCATACTGCAAATATTTTTATATATATATATATATATATATATATATATATATATATATATATATATATATATATATATATATATATATATATATATATATATATTAATATAAATTTAAATATAAATAAATGTATATATAATATATTTATATAATAACAAGACAGTCTAGTCATGTGTAAGAGGAAAAGAAAAGCAGAGTATAGAGTCTGTCCCAAAGCAAATTAGTAATTAAAAATTGCTGGCAGTAGGAAAGCAATGGGAAAGTCTGGAAATACCTGCTTGAATGGCTGATAAAGCTGCTTTTACAACTCAGGATTCTAGATGACATGCGTTTACCAGATGTGATGTACAATACAACCTTTAATTTTTTTCAAAAGTGAGAAACACTAAACTGCAGTGAATGTGGAAAATATATGTCTTGTGTGTTTCTATTAGATCTATATGTTTTTAACACAGCAAAATGATGATACCACATTTTTTCCTTTTTACTTTAATACCTGCCTTGTTTTTGGACTTTTGGAGCGAAGCACATTAAAACTAATACGTTGGCTGTACTAAATTGCAAAACTTCACCCACCAAACACGTTTTTCCAAACACGTTGACTAAATTTGGGGTCATTTGTGTATATTTAGCCCTACGCTTACTTTAAGAGAAGTGTTTTTGCTTTTCACCAGATGTAAAGATTCTGGTTGGTGTGTTTACAGCACATCAGTCGTTTTGAAGGCCCCTGAGTTTGCACACCAGGGGGTTAGTTACATATCTCTGTGGACGAACACACTGACAAACGTACAAACACAAACACAGTCATGTATATACAGACTTGTACACACATTCACATAAATGCTTTAAAAAGGTCTGGTTACATCGAATAGTGTTTAAAATATATGTAAATACCATCTATATCTATTTATCATGAAACATACTTTTCAGGCAACTTTCTGGGGAGTCATTTAAATCCATAAAGATGTGGTCCATATCACTACCACTGTGTTTCACTGGAGATTAAATAAATTGAATGGTAATAAAAATACACCAATCAGTCATAACATTGAAACCACTTTTGTGTTTCTACAATATATAGCAGCACCTTGTAGGTTTACAATTACAGACTGTAGTCCATGTGGTTCTTTGTATACGTTGTTAGACACTTTTTACCCTGTTCTTGAATGGTCAGGATTCCCATAGGACCACTGCAGTTACAATAAAATGGTGGTGGTGTGTAGGTGTGTGTTGCGCTGGTATGTGTGGATCAGATGCAGCAGTGCTGCTGAAGTTTTTAAATGTCCACTCACTGTCCACGCTGTTAGAACCTCCCACCTTGTTGGTCCATCATATAAATGTTAAGTCAGAGATGATAGCTTATCTGTTATTTGTTGGTCATCCTTTAGTCCTTCATCGGTGGTCACAGAACACTGCCCACAAGACACAGGACAAATAATGCCCTCATTCTGGGGTCCTGGACATTAAATATAATAATATAGTAGGTATTGTAGGTGTGTTTTATGTGATGGCTGAATGGTGTACGTAAAAACACAAGTACAGACATTCTGCAGCTTAAGAAACAAAGCTGTGCAGTAAGGATGCTGAGTTGACTTTAAGGCTACACCTGGCTCTCAGCTCAGTCTGGCTGGTGTGAAAACACACACGTAGGACCTTTAACACTCTCTACTCATGCACAAAAGCACAAACACACACAGTAATGCGAGTGAAGCAGAGTAAAAATAGAAAACTAATCCCTCCAGGGATCCGTTTGATTCCAAGTCATAACAGTGTTTGCTATTGGAAGTAGGCTTTAAGGGGAAAACCACTGAGCTGGAATCCGGGTTTATCCCTACAACCAGAGGATCCAGCATATAACTTTGTGTTTTCCTGAAGAATTAGCCCTTACATTGCACTGAAATAAAATCACTGGAGGTTCAACCAGTTAAACTGTTAAAAGTTTTCAGACATTCTTCTAATTAGTAAACTTGGCTAGTAAAGGTGCACCTATGACTGATACAGCTTGTATAATTTCCATAAAACAGTCATTGCCAATAGAATGAGATGCTTTGAAGAAGCTGCACATGAGTCTAAGAGGGGTACAAAACACTCCATCATTGGGCTGTGGAGCAGTGGAACTGTGTTCTTCAGAATTGAAATATTGTTTTAATATTGTTTAGTTAACATCAGTTCCTCACTAATGCTTTTGTGTCTGAACCCTCACAGCAATGTTCCAACGTCTAGCGTAAAGCCTTCTCAAAAGATTAAAAGGCTGTTACTGCAGCAGAGAGGACAAACTGTCTATTAATAGCCTTCAATTCAGAAGAAACGCTGGATGAGCATGGCATCTACAAATTAATATGTTTCATGCAGTAAAACAAATGTGCTTGTTTTTGACTTTATTACTAGATAAGAGAATAGGGTCTTTCCAGCGGTGTTCGCAGTTCCCTGTATATATATATATATATATATATATATATATATATTATTGCTGTCGTAGCTGTGCTCCAAAATAGCTTGGAAAAGAGTCTGGTTCCCTTGACTTACATTGAAAGTAAAGTATGTTTTGCCTTCTCCTGTAAAGCATAATTATAATATATATAATTAAATTTAGTATTTAGTTTGTCTTTGTCTTCATTATTTGCCTTAATATAGTATTTCAGCCTTGTACAAGTTTCTCACAATCCAATCCATTCTGAGAACACCAGCAGCTTCTTTGTTTAATTTGAAAATGTTATTCTTTTTTGTTTATTTTTTATTTTCTCAGTAATTGTTTTTTTAACAGCTACTCATCCTCTCAGATTCATAGTGTTGGACAAAAACAGCTGTGGATTTTTTTTTAGATCTGATACAGGAATGAAGCTTGATTTTCTCTTCTCTCTCAAAAATGAAAGCTTTATGCACTGTTTATTTGATGGTGACTGTTCATGGACAGGTCATGCGTGGTTGTTAGGAGTCACATTTTGTCCATATCTTTTAACATTCTATAACTTTTCTCCTGTTTTTTCCACTTGTTTCACTTTTTAATGTGTGTTACCTTATTTATAAAATTCTCTGAAGTATCTTCAGGAAAATAAATAACTTATACTTAATTTGTATTTAATGACTGGAAATTAAATGAATAATTTAACTTTCATGCTGACAGACAGTATCTAGTGTATCTAGGGACCTTAAATGCTGCTTTTTATTTGCTTTTCTGCTTAGGCTGTGGTTAAAATGCAGTGATATTTAAGGTGAGTAGAAACTTGCAAATTAATTGCTAATTAAAGTTTGTAAGCGCTGACTCGACTTTTGATGCAGCGCTGGAGTACACACATCCATAGCAGGCTCTAATGAGAATTCGGTGGTGTTCAGGTCTATTTTAATGAAACTCTTCAAGACTGTTGCCTTAGAATGAACTTGAATTAGCACTTGACTATGATTACTACTGTGCCTCTCTGAGATTCGCTGTAAAACAGATCACTGATATATATCACCTTGTAGATGTGCAGTCAGAGACGATAGCTCATCTGTTGCTGCACAGCTTGTGCTGATCATCTAGTGCCTTATCGGTGGTCAGTGGATGATGTTTGCCAGATATTTGTGGTTGGTGGACTTTTCTTAGTCTAGCAGTGACATTGAGGTCTGATTTGCATGTACCAGGAAAACACACACTACACACCATGCATATGTCACTACATATACATTATCCAAATAATACCTGTCCTGTGGTGGCGCTGACGAGGGGGATCCTGGCCACAGAAGAACAGGGTGAGAGGGTGGGTGGGCGTGGGGCCTATTTTCTAAGTAGAGCTGATAAAATGAACATGACTGTGTAGATGCAATCAGTTATTCTTTATAAACTGTTATTGTGTGTATATTGGCATTTACGTGACAGCACTGGGAGATTATGTGAATTTGCAGTTACAGATACTTGGCAGCACAAAGAAAGGTGGCGATGATCAACAACTTCCTCTCCAGACTGGCACAACTCCTCTAGAAGATAATTATAACCATCCTGTGTGTGTGTGTGTGTGTGTGTGTGTGTGTGTGTGTGTGTATGTGTGTGTGTGTGTGTAATTGAGAATAAGTGTACTTGCCTCGTTTTTGGACACAGCTCAAAGCTGAAGAGGATATTTTTCTCTTATGAACAGAAACTGTCTAAAGATTGATACCTGAGAATGGCAGCCTTCTTCCTGAGAGATGTTTTTGGGCCAAGCTAATGGGCTCTGTATGGAAACTCTGAACCAGACGATGAGTATTCTTTGTTGTTGATGTGGCAGTGTTTCTAGGTCATGGTAATGAGTATTTTATTGTTGGTGTTGTGTTTTTGGGTGCTTTGTTTTAGTATAGCAGGCAAGTATAGCAGTGTATTAAGCAGTGTATTAACAGGCAAGTTATAGCTATAGTTGCAATTATGTATGTGGACCAGGCCAACGTGCTGTTAGTACAGGCTGTTAGTAGTAGGTAATAAAGTTTTTGGGCCAAGCTAATGAGCTATTACTTAAAGGCAGTATTGTTTTGGACCAGGCTATCAGGCTGTGAGTTATAGGTAGTAATGTTTAGGAATAGGCTATCAGACTGTTAAATATAGGTAGTAATGTTTAGGAATAGGCTATCAGGCTGTGAGTTATAGGTAGTAATGTTTAGGAATAGGCTATCAGACTGTTAAATATAGGTAGTAGTGTTTAGGAATAGGCTATCAGGCTGTGAGTTATAGGTAGTAATGTTTAGGAATAGGCTATCAGACTGTTAAATATAGGTAGTAATGTTTAGGAATAGGCTATCAGGCTGTGAGTTATAGGTAGTAATGTTTAGGAATAGGCTATCAGACTGTTAAATATAGGTAGTAATGTTTAGGAATAGGCTATCAGGCTGTGAGTTATAGGTAGTAATGTTTAGGAATAGGCTATCAGACTGTTAAATATAGGTAGTAATGTTTAGGAATCGGCTATCAGGCTGTGAATTATAGGTAGTAATGTTTTGGACCAGGCTATCAGGATATTAATTATAGGTAGTGATGTTTTGGACCAGGCTATCAGGATATTAATTATAGGTAGTGATGTTTTGGACCAGGCTATCAGGATATTAATTATAGGTAGTAATGTTTTGGACTAGGCTATCAGGATATTAATTAGAGGTAGTAATGTTTTGGACCAGGCTACCAGGATATTAATTATAGGTAGTAATGTTTTGGACCAGGCTATCAGGATGTTAAATATATGTAGTAATGTTTTGGACCAGGCTATCAGGATATTAATTATAGGTAGTAATGTTTTGGACCAGGCTATCAGGATATTAATTATAGGTAGTAATGTTTTGGACCAGGCTATCAGGCTGTTAAATATAGGTAGTAATGTTTTGGACCAGGCTATCAGGCTGTTAAATATATGTAGTAATGTTTTGGACCAGGCTATCAGGCTGTTAAATATATGTAGTAATGTTTTGGACCAGGCTATCAGGCTGTTAAATATATGTAATAATGTTTTGGACCAGGCTATCAGGCTGTTAGTTACAAGCAATGTGTGTGCAGGGGTGTGTGGGTTTTAAAAAATAACCCTATTTTGACATTATGCTGTTCATTAAAGGAAACACAGATACCCAAATGTTTTTGAGCTAGATTAACGTGTTGCATTTTTTACATATAGCAACATTCTTAGGCTGGGCTAGCACATGGCTAGTATTTTTAACCAACATGCTGCATTTTATAGGTTAGTGTAGTAATGTTTTTGGTTTAAGCTCACATGCGGTATGTGATTTAAAATCATTAAGTACCTGATTTTCTCACCTTTTTTAAGTTAATACAATTTAAGGACTGATTTGTTCCCCACAAATACAAATGTATGTTGCCCCAACAAGTTAAAGCTAAATTACTAAATCACCTCAATTTATATTTCTGTTACCTTAATCTAATATTTTAGGTTGACAGAACTAGTCAGAATTATTGATGTTATTTTATATGAAACGTTCACATGTTTAATCTGCAGATGAAGAAACAAACTGAACCTTTAGTAAGCAGAATGAAAGGGTCTAATATCCATCTTCGTGTTACATGGAATTAATTGGAATAGAATTAATGGAATAATCTCTTTTGTTAATCCTTGATTTATTCAGAAACCAACTCACATAAAAATACAAATCAGATGAAATTAATAAATAAATAAATAAATATATGAGTATATTAAGATTAAATCTCATTTGAGCATTACAGTGTACTGTCTACAAGCAGCCATCGAGACTGCCATCCATATGCTCTAATGGAAGCTGCAGCCAGATCAAATTTCCTGCTCTCACATTCTACATAAATGGAAGTCCAGGTCTACACTGTCTTCAGTTCAAAGGAATACAGGTGTAGGGCTTCTCACGACTAAAAACAAATGCTTCATGAAAGGGTTTAGACCCTTTGTCAAACTGCTGTACTCTAGGCTTTTGTACACTAGACTTTCTTGACAGTGAACCAAAGAAGAGTGAAAAGAGGTGAGAAAGAAGTGAAGGGTCCTGCCGGACTTGCACTTCATCATCACAAGACTACACCCCTGCTCTCCCTACAGCTCTTCTTCTCTCTCTTCTGTCTGGTCCCAGTGTCTGATCTGTCAGTTCCATGTCAACTTGATCTCTGGTGGATCTCTCCGTGAGGGGGTTAAGGGTTCAGTTCAGCCTCAGAGCGGCACGCTGTTACCTGTCATCACGTGGCCAGGTCTCACATCTAAATCAGTCCCCAGGAAACAAGACTGTCCCACTGTATTCACAGACTGTATTTACTTTACTATGTGTCAGAAGAGGCAGAGGAGAAACAAAATTAAGGGGGTAGTTTCGCTAAACAGGACATTTTTAAGAAAGTCACAAAGTTGGACTTGTTTAAGAGGGATGTCCCTTATCTCCCTGCCCACCTTTTCTTTTCTTAAAGAGATATTTCTTCATTTAAAAGCAAGTTTACTTTACTGGCTGTATAATACTGTGCAAATGTCAGAGACCTCATTCATTTATTTTCATTTGAGCTCGAAATGGCCATTTCAGTGCCAGTGAAAAAAAACCACATAAGAGAATATATTTAGTAAGTAGTAATACAACAGAAGCCTCATTGTTTCAGTATTTAGTGCATCCACATGTTGTCTTTAACACAGCAGCTTGTCTTCGTAGATTTTTTCCTTTCAGTATTTTTAAAGAAATTAGCATCAGTATTTTTCCACACTTTTACAATTCATTCTTAAAGGTTGGTATAATTTTCTGCTTTTAACAAATCAAGTAATCCCAAACATATTGACTTATGTTAAAGTCTAGTCCTGAGAAGAGCATCATTGTTTGATTAGCATTTTTCTCTTTCTTGTGTTGAAATTATTTTACTGTTTATCTCATCTGAATGTGTTATTTGTGGTAGTTTAGCAGGTGTTGCGTGGCTTTCTGGATGCTGTTGTTGTGTCTTCTAATATTTAATATATAAATATCCAAAACTCCCAGTTTTGTAAACCTCAGTTTTCACTTCTTTTCATTTGACTTTTCCCTTCATTATGCAAGTGGAGTATATTATATATTTAATCTCCACAGAAATATCTCCTGAAAAATAGCACAATCTTGTACTTAGCAGTCATTTACACTGCATATTAAATAGGTGAAAGGTGGTGTCTTTTGCACAGTACTGTAGTTTTTTTCTTTCTTTTTTTATTGAAGTGCCGACTCTCTTGTTTTCTTATAAAACATCTTCTTATATATATATTTTCTTGGACCTAACACCTGTACTGCTTAAGAATAATAGTTTAAATGGCCATCATTTTTAAAGAGTCATTATTGTAATTTGGTAATGACCCAATGGCCTTTGAGTAAGCAAGTTTGAAGTTCTCTGTTCTTCACTGGGAGTAAAGTTCTGTATCAATGGCTATCATCTGCAGCAGATAGAGATTAAGCTAAATAAACAGTGGGTTTTTCTTTAATTAATTTATTAAATGATGTGACTAACTGATAAGTTAGTCAGACAACCTCTCCTCATCTCCCAGGAAGGGAAGAGTGCTTTTATCCAAATTCTACTCACCCACAAAACTCTCCTGGCAAAGACCAACATGAAAATGTACACGTACACATGTGAGAACTGTGCTGTTTAAATATAAACCCACCAAGTTAGGTTTTTTTCACTCATCATGGAAGTGTGATCAACACCTTCCGTGCTGCTGTCAGCCTCCATCTGTCCATACTCTGCAGGAGCCTTGTGGAAGCGAGGGATTCTGTTGAGCAAGGGGGAATAAAAAGATGTTCTTGGAGTCTAATTAAAACTTTGCACAGACTCGTTAACAGATTCTGAGAGGAAGCTGTGTGGAAAATTACCTCTTTCTTTAGAGGCCCAGGAAGGAATAATGAAATCATTTGCTCCCTCTCTCTCTCACTCTCTCTCTCTCTCTCTGTCTCTCTCTTTCTCAAAAAAAATCTTTACTGACTATCAGGTTACAATAGTAAGTTACAGTGGCTCGTAAAGACCTGTATAGAAGTATAGAATGTATAGAAGAAAAGGCAACATGTGGAAAGATAAAAATAAAACAAGCTTTACTGAAAATTATAGCAAATGGATTTTGGTTCAAAAGTCAAATGTCTAGGGCAAATAAAGATCACCATCCCAGATGCAAGGTCATCTAGGCTCTTTAGGGTCTGAAACAAAGAGAAGAGGTAAGACAAACACACAAGCTCTCCCAGAGAAACTTAGTAAGACCAGATAATCAGCATCTCCTGATATCTTAAATCTCCCCTGGGAGTTTATTCTGAATCTAAGAGACTACCTGTCTCAACTTTTCTTATATACAGTCACAGTTACACCAAGTACACCCAGCTGCACCACTAATCACTGCACCTCATACCTATCCCACTAACAAACAGCAGAGGACACACATTTCACACACACACAAACATGTTTGTCTTACTATATTTGTGAGGTCATCCATACATTTGTATTGATGTTTGCATTACTGTAGCTAAATAATACTTAACATAGGCCTAAACCTAACCTTAACCTCAACATTCAGAAGGCTGTGCTCTATTAGATTTTCCCCAAAATGTGATTTGTGGTGAAAGCTCAAGTGGGGACCAGCAAAATGTCTCCACTTTACATAATATCCAGAAAATCCATTCATTGTAATGAGAGACAAAAGGTAAAGCACACTGGACGTGCCATTAAATATAATAACACATCACCAGCATTTCAGCATTTAATGTGTCCAACTTTGACCTTTATTGCAGACTGTATTCTTTTTTTAGGAGTTTTGTTTTCTGTTTTTCAAGAAAATCTGCAAGCATGCTTTTCACACCTTCAGAGTTCAAAGTTTAGGTGTTTGTTGCACTTGTTGTTTCTCACAATTCAAATAATTATAAGCACATTCAGTGATGTTGAGGTCGGAGCTGTGGGGTGCTCAGTCTATTGTTCCAAGAACACCAGCAGCTTCTTTGTTTGATTTGCAAATGTCTTCTTTTTTAAACTGTTACTTTTTCTCAGTCAAGCCTGCTTAACATCTTTTCATCTTTTCATAGCATGTTCTCTCACAGTGGAAGGATGGACATGTTTTCAGATCTGAAGAAAGACTGGAACTTGATTTTGATTCTCACTCTTAAAGATAAAAACTTTAAATACCGTGTATCTGATATAACAGTTTTGTTGTTCTACCAGATCTTGCAGCTGTTACATCTTCTATTCATGAATTTGTCTGTGACAGTAACAGAGAAAGCGATGCTCATCTCCTTTCTCCTTCGTCTCTTCTGCAATCCATGTCTCTCTTGCTGTCTGTTCCCTGCCCCCTCCTTAGGTGGACAGTACACTCAGGTCTGTAGAGCAAGGCGGCTGATGGTGTTGGTCAATCCGCTGAGTGGGAGGGGTCAGGCTATGGCTCTTTACACTGGCCCTATACAGCGTATGCTGACTGAGGCTGCTGTCCCACACACTCTCATCACCACAGGTCAGTCTTCCTCACTCACACACAAAAAAATACATGAAAACATTCCAACACATACTTTGCACATAATACACGCTGTGTTTTTTCTGGTGCATGGTATCTTTAGATGAAAACTCTCCAATGCCAATAATTACAAATTGTGGTCTTTATGAGAAAAGACTCTCATTTTTCTAAGGTTCTCATTTGATCACTGGTATTTTTCATTGGTTGCTACAGCAGTGGCAACATTTGTGCAGCTGCATGCTGCAATCAGTCAAGCAAAAAGGCATTGAAGGGTGAAATTTTCTTAACATTGGATTTCTCCCGTTTCCTCTCGTAGTGAACTTAGTGGAGCTGTGTCGAGTTCTTATATGCCACTTACCAAGCTACTGATTAATAATAGCTGACCGTAGTACATCCATTTAAGGTGGAACTGAAGTAAATAAGATGTGGTTTGTCTGTGGTATGCTATCATTTTTAAAGTAATTAATGTTAGCCGGTTAAATGTGACATCGGTAAGGTCCTGGTAGGTAATGCTGCCACCTCCATGCTGTCGCCGACAAAAGTAGGAAGTGGTCAAAATAGTTACACAGTCTAGTCATATTACTTTGACCACTATTATCATGGTCTGGGAAATGTTTTCATGGCATTCTCTGAGCCCACTCATCCATGTGGAAGGCCCTTTCAACCAATTTGCATATGAATCCATTCTTATAGATCACCACGTACACCCATACATGCCGATTGTCTTTCCTGGGGTGGATGGGCTCTTCCAGCAACACAGTGTAATGCATCACACAGCAAGAAATGTCCCACTGTGGCGGGAAGAGCATGACCAAGACTTCTAAGTACCACCCTGCCCCCTAATGAAACCAAGTAAGCATCTGTGGGACCACCTCGATAGTCATGCTCGCTCTATGGATCCTCCCTCCAGCAGCTGTGGGATGCACTGTGGTTAGCATGGCTCCACAAACCTGTGACAACCTACCAGGACCTTATTGAGTCTCCCAGTCCGTCTAGCTGCTGTCCATGCTGCACAAGGCGGTTACTCTGAATATTACCTGGAGGTTATCATAATGTGACTTGACTGTGTAATTACAGTGCTGTGAAAAAGTATTTGCCACCCCCCCACACATATTTCTTTTGTTTTTGCAAATTTGTCACACTTAAATGTTTCACAATATCAAACAAATTTCAATATCAGATGAAGATAACCTGAGTAAATACAAAAGGCAGTTTAAATTATAATTTCATTTATTAAGGGAAAAATGCTATCCCAAATAACCTGGCCCTACGTCTGACAACATGAGGTAGGCTAAAAGATCTCAGAAAACAACACATTGTGCATCGATCTGAAGAATTTTAAAAACAGATGAGAAACAAAGTCATCAAAGACATCTATCAGTCTGAAAAAGGTTACAAAGTCATTTCTAAGGACTCCAGTAAACCACAGTGAGAGCTTTTATCCTCAAATAGAGAAAACATGGAACGGTGGTGAACCTTCCCAGGAGTGTCCAACCTATCAAAATTCAACCACGTATTCAGGAGGTCACGAAAGAACCCAGAACAACATTTAAAGCACAGGTCTCACTCTCCTCAGTTAAGATTAGTGGTCATAATTACACAATAAGATAGAGACTGGGCAAAAATGCACTGTATGCACCACATTTTATATTCAGAAATGTGTCCCTCTGATTATGGTAATGACTGGTTAATTTTGTAATTCTATTAACAGGTATATGTGATGGATAGGCAGCACACCTGCCTTCTAAAATGAGCTTGTTTTTGGGTTTTTATTTAAAAAGCCCCATCTTAAAAAACAGCCATTACTCATTTTTGGAGATGGGTTTGACAGATAATTGAAAACAGTTGGTATGTGAGCAAGTACACTGCTTAAGCTACGCAAAGTTATTTATTTAGTCAATTAGGGACACCCTGAGGTGGAGAAAACAAACACACCCCAGATCTGTCAGGAAGCAGTGAGTACACTGCCGGAGAACTCTCTCTTCACCAGCAGTCAGAGTTAAATATAGATGCAGTATTTTTAGACCTGTGCCTCTTTTAGATCTTGTAATATTTGGAAGCACAGCCTAAGAAAGTTGGAGAATCTGAATCAGGGAGATTTCTCTGTTGGAACTGCACTCAAGGCGGGTTGTTTAACTTACCAAGCAAAAATCTTTTGACATTAGTTGCAACTGCATTTTAGGTTGATGCCTCTACGTTGACAGTGATTATGTGGAAAGCTGTGGCATAAATGAATTAAGTAAATAAAATATGCTATTTATTTCTTTTAGTGTGCTACCCACAGTTTTGCTTTTACTGTTTATTGGAGAGAGAGAGAGAGAGAGAGAGAGAGAGAGAGAGAGAGATCTTGTTTCTACACTGTTTTTTGGAAAAGATCAGACACAGTATGATATATGGACACTATTAGACTTTGGAATTACAATAAAAACTAACAGATATTGGAGCTGTACAATGCAATTCTACTCAAATATTCTTTGATATTTTTTTTAACTATGTGAGAAATTGAACTTACATTATGACAGCATTTATACTCTGAAATAATTTTACATTATAATCACACATTATAATCAGACAACATATTGTTGCTCCATTATAAAGCACAGAGGAAAAGGCTCTGAATTCAGTTTAGTGATTGAAAACACTCATCTCTTGTCCATCTTTTTATATTTAAATAACTGATTATTTGTTTATAACTAAACATTAATATGGAATTTTTGGTTAGTGTGATTTATCAGTATTTTACCGTTTTATTGGTAACTTACAATTGCTTATTTATTATTTCATAACATCTGAACTCTTGATAATGATATTAAAGCTTCCGCTCCCATTTAAATCATTTGAGAACAGATGAAAGTTAATGTTAATGCAACAATGACTGAAGCTCTCAAGTAACCATTATAGCGATCACAAGAAATGATATTCAGCAGCAAACAAAATAAATGATATAAATAGAAGCAAAAGAAGAGATTTTTACTGTTTATTTGCTGCATTTAACATTGAAAACATTTTTTGTAGTAAAAACTGTAGTAAAATAACATTCATACAATTTCGGGTTATGTTGAATTTAAAATGGGATATTCACTTTATGAAATATGTTTACCTTTGGTTACCCATTCCACTGGCTTTGGTAACTCCTTCCACTAGTCTTAATTTATTTACAGCCCTTCATTTTCAGTGGTCCTCCACCAGGTGTTGTGTTTGCTGTGCTGCGTCTCAAAATGTGTTTAATTCTTGGTGTCATACTGCTAGTGTTCTGTTTCATTTATATAAACTCAAGCTTACATCCTGCCCTGTTCACCAATTTAGTCCCCACCCTAATTTTACACAAATTTAGTATCTAAATCCTTGTGAATGTCTTGATTAGCACTTTATCAGTAACATACCAAGCAACAGGGACATACACCCCAGAATATTGCATGAATCAGTATATCAGTACATCAATCGTCTTATTTGTCATCATAGTTAATTACATCTTGCATTGGTTTTAATTTGGTTTTAATGGACCTCATAATCCATTTAATAATGTAGAGAAAATCTCTAGGTGTCAAAGGCAAAGCACTCAGCACGACGCTCGCAGAGCTAAAAGTTACGTTGGATTTATTAAGATCAGCAGTGTGACAGAGCAGCAAAATACAAACAAACACAAAACGGGACGGAGCGAGAATCGTAGACCAGGAGACAGGCAGAAGTCGTAACCAGAAAAGCAGAGAGCGAGGCGACCAAATCATGAGGGAGATCCGAGGGGAGAGTCGAGAGTACGGAAGGGAGATCAGAGCCAAGAGAGTAAGACACAGGCAACTACAACCAGAAGGAGAAATCGAGAAGGAGAATAGTCAGAAAACGGAATAAGTCAAAACCAGAATAGACAAACAAGACCACAAGGGAAACCGCTCAGAATTGCAACAATAGGTTGGCAAAACTTCGCAAAGTGTGTCTGTGTATGTGAAGCTTATATGGGGTGAACGTAATGACAAGCTGTGGGTATTAGAATTCCGGGGAGGCTGATCGTGGGACAGGTGCATGATTGGCTGGAGGTGAACATGTGGGTGTGACATCATCCGGATGTGCATTCTGGGAAATGGAGTTTGGAAGTAAGTTAGTGTCAGGAACAGTCATATGCGTGACACTAGGGCATAATTTCTAAACATACCACATTCGTGTTGCTAGACAGAAGAATAAATATTTTACAGATTGACGCTAATTGTTTTGTAGAAAAAAAAACATACACTTTAAAAAAAAAAAAGATGGAACTGATTTAAATCTGATAATACAAAAATGACAACGGTGTAGTGTCTACCACGATTGTAAGAAACAAGAAAAGGCATAGTCCCTATTTCTTTCTCTTCACTCTTTGCTAGTCTAGAATCAACGTTGCCATTCAGCATTAGATTTCCCTCTATTTAATCTCTACTTTATGCTGCTGAAGATGGATTCTTGCCAATAGTAGGCGGCGGTGGTGATGACTGTCACTCTTTTTAAAATGTTACATAGTTTAAGAATATAACTAAAGTTAGAGCAAAGAAAATGAAATGTTATATCCTAATATGATGTCCCCAGTGTTCTGCAGCGCAGGGATTGTATGTGTATGTGCAAGTTTACAAATTTGACTTACTCCCTGCTGCAATAGCTTGCTGTCCTACTACTAGTCTGGGTTGTAACTAAAAAGTGATATTTAAGCACACTGGTTTGATTGCATAGTAGCCATAAAATGCGTAATAATGCCCCTCAGTTGAACTTTTTTTTTATAAAAAATTAAAAATAAAAAATTATATATCTTTCTATATATTTTGATGGAAATTATTTCCAAAATAGATATCAAATTGGATTTTTGTCTGTGCATATTCTAAAAATTGAAACACCGTTTAAGTTGGTCTTATTGTGTTCTTATTGTGGTAGTTGTAATTTTTTTTTCTTCTTGGCATGGGCACCTTTGTGGAGAAGTTCTTACCCCTCCAAAGAGATGTTTGCTGTTTGTTGTCCCCTTCGCTGTAGACTGCGCTTCTGCCATCATGACATGAAGCCACAGGAGAGCATAAGCAGAGGAATGCACAGGAGCAATGAACTCTGGGTAACCTTTCCGTAAAAGGCCAGTACTAATGGAAGCAAATGGAAGGAGAGCTTTTTAAAGAGTCAGTGCTACATCCTGATTTCTGGAGTGATACAGCAAACCTCATCACTGTGGTGGTGCAAATGCAAATGAGCGTTAATGCATCTCTCTCTCTCTCGTTCTCTCTCTCTCTTTCTCTCTCTTTACTGCCGTTCCATCTTTCTGTGTGTGCAGTCAGTCAATCCCATTGAGTGGAGAAGTCTGGAGATGGGAGCTTATTTTTATGATAGATAGAGGCAGTAAATCTGAAGACATTAAGTTTTGTGTGTGTGTGTGTGTGTGTATGTGAGATATCGGTGATGGACTCACTGTCTGTCTCACAGAAAGAAAGCTGACTCAGCTCTTATTTCCTGCAGCTGAAACAGCAGCTCCATCTTTCTCTTATGTGCACAAGCTGTCTATCTTTCTCTGCCTCACCTCACTCTGGGGTCACCATTCTGTCTTTTGAGGCACGCAGCTGTGAGAAGCCAATGGTGTGATGATCCATTGATGTTTATCTCTATGGTATGTGAGCAAGCACTTACCTTAGATGCTGTGCCACCCTTTTAGAGAATGGAATAGAATGATTTATTGCCGTTGCACAGCAGTACAACAACATACAAGTCGCAGTACCCAGTGGTGCTAGAAGTGTAAAGATACAAAGATAAAAAAATCAAGTGAAAAAAAGAAAGAGACACATTTACACTGTTCGCACAAGAGATTTCAATCATCATGCATACTAATAATTTTACAATATTTCTAAACATGCATTCATCCATACATCAGTGTAGCTCGCTTTGCATCAACATAGACAGTGTTGCACATTGTTCCACTGTTTTTACTGACTTACATCATCACAGCCTGTAAATAAAACACTTAATCTTAAGCTTTTTAGACCAGTCGCCCTACTAGTCAGATGGAATTTAACATTAGAGGTAGCAAACCTCACTAGATAGTTTAGCAAATTAGTACATTTCAATAATCTTTAGCAACCAACAGCGAACCAATATGCTTGCTACCTAGGGACTAGCAACTCTACAGGCATGACTAGAGATACTGGGCTAATTAACAACTCTACAGGCAAGGCTAAATAAACTCGACTAACTGGCAACTCTACAGACATGACTAGAGACTCTGTGCTAATTAGCAGCTGTACGGGCCTGACTAGATATACTGGGCAAACTAGCAAGTGTACAGGCCTGACCAGAGATACTGGGCTAACTAGAAACTCTACAGGCCTGACTAGAGATACTGGGCTAACTAGAAACTCTACAGGCCTGATTAGAGACACTGGGCTAACTAGCAACTCTACAGGGCTGACTAGTGACAATGGGCTAACTAGCAACTCTTCAGGCATGACTAGATATACTGGGCTAACTAGAAACTCTACAGGCCTGACTAGAGACACTGGGCTAACTAGCAACTATACAGAGCTAACTTGATGTACTGGGCCAACTAGCAACTCTACTGGGCTGACTAGAGACACTGGACTAACTAGCAACTCTACAGGGCTGACTAGAGACAATGGGCTAACTAGCAACTCTTCAGGCATGACTTGATATACTGGGCTAACTAGAAACTCTACAGGCCTGACTAGAGACACTGGGCTAACTAGCAACTATACAGAGCTAACTAGATGTACTGGGCCAACTAGCAACTCTACTGGGCTGACTAGAGACACTGGGCTAACTAGTAATTTTACAGGCCTGACTAGATATACTGGGCTAATTAGGACCTGTGAAGAACATACTGTACTAATTATCAATCCTAAAGGAATCAATGAAGATAGTGGACTGACTAACAGTTTTAAAGACATAACTAAAGATACTGGGCCAACTTGCAACGGTAAAGACATCATTAAAGATGGTGGTCTAACTAACTGGCTTTGGCTACGGGAGCTACAGCCATGAATATATATTTTTTATCCACCCCCTAACTTTATAATGTTAGACAGAGGCACATTCACTGGGAAGACAGAGAGAAAGATGAGAGAAAAAGAGAAAGAAAGAGTAAGAGTGGGAGAGAGATAACAAGAAATAATGCCCACGGCTTGATTAAGAAAAGAGAAACATGGAGAAACATTGTAGTTACTTTTTCATTGTTCCAACATTCTGCAGCAAGTACAGTTAACAGAAATAGTCCTGTCCCTGTTCCACTGGTCTGGCAGTTCCAAGCTTGCAGCTGGCATGTTTTTAATGTTAGTTATAATAAAACCATATAAAATGAATCCAAACTTCACATGTATATAATAAACATGTGGATAGTTTCTGCAGTATTGTATATACAAAAATTCATTCTTACATTTAGAGACATACACACACACAAATATATACACACTCAATTACAAAGACAAATACAGCATTACAGCTCACAGTAACACACATACACTCACACACACACACACACACACACACACACACACACACACACACACACACGCACACACACACACACACACACACACACACACACACACACACACACTAGCATAAGTGAAGGCTTGCTCGTGGGGTTTGGTGGGTTAATCTGGTAAGACAGATATGCCTAAATAATTACGCAGCACTGAAGCAGCCAGCTGCAGGAACACAGCCAGCATGCTGACCCATATTCTACTGCCTGCACACACACACACACACACACACACACACACACACATATGTAGACACACTCACATATAAAGGCAAGCATGCATACACATATCCTTTCTCCTTGTATCTACACTCATTGTCCATTTTATCAGCTCCACTTACCGTATAGGAGCACTTTGTAGTTCTACAATTACACACTGTAGTCCATCTGATTCCCTACATGCTTTGTTAATTCCCCTTTCACCCTGTTCTTTAGTGGTCAGGACCCCCACAGGTCCACCACAGAGCAGGTATCATTTGGGTGGTGGATCATTCTGGTATGAACGGATCAGACACAGCAGTGGAGTTTTTAAACACTGTGTCCACTCACTGTCCAATCTAATAGACACTCTTTGTTGGTTTGCCTTGTCATGGTAAAGACAGTAGACCAGAGATGATAACTCATCGGGTGCTGTGCAGTTTGTGTTTGGTCATCCTCTAGTCCTTCATCAGTGCTCAGAGGACACTGCCCACAGAAAGCTGTTGGCTGGTTAGTTGTGGTTTCTGGACTATTCTCAGTAGAGACACTGAGATGATTCAAATGCCAGCAGCGCTGCTGTCTCTGATCCACTCATACCAATGTAACACACAGTGACACACCAGCATCACGTTAGTGTCACTGCAGTGCTGATCCACCACACAAATAATACCTGCCATGTGGTGGTCCTGTAGGGGTCCTGACCATTGGAGAACAGGGTGAAAGGGGTCTAACAAAATATGTAGCGCAGAGAAACAGATGGACTACAGTCTGTCATTGTAGAACTACAAATGGTGTCTATATGGTCAGTGGAGCTGATAAAATAAACAATGAGTGTAGATACAAGGGGGTGTTCCTAATGAAGTGGGCGGTGGGTATAAAAGGTTTGGTTCCATTCGCTTACGTTAAAAACGTTTACTCCACCTTAAAAACCGTTCATATATACAAAGTAATGCAGCCTGCTTCCCTTTACACTTACATACAGAACCATTAGTCCACAGGAGTTTACCCCCACCCACTCACACTGAGGGTATAAGTAGTGTTTCAGCTCAGATTGCTTAATAAACAAAGCACATCACAGGGCAAGCAAACTAAACCAAGGTCATGTATCATTTACATATGTAATCACCAAAATAGCAACTTTAGAGGAGATAATAAAAATGTTATTTAATTGTAATGTAGGTTAATGTAAAGGGAGTTTGTTAGAAGCACTTTTGGAGCACTTCTATTGGTCTAAAAATCATAACATTTTCACACAATATAAAGGACATTATGCAAAAAAGAGAAAGAGATCCTTTTTTTGATAGCGACGATATCTGTCTTAATGGTTTAGTAACAATAACAGCCTGTTCCGACGGAAGTGATTAAGATTGGTTGAAAATTCAGTATCAAATTATACTGAATTTGGTATGTAAAACCACACACACATTTTAAAATACAGGAAAATACAAAATCAATTGTAGGATACTGGCCCTTTAAAACGACACAGTTGATCTGAGCATTGTGGCTGTGTTTTTGTCCTTAAATTTCACTGCACGAGTGTAAATCTAGACCAAAGTCGATTACTGTCTCTGGTTTTAGGATAAAGCTCATTCCCTCTTGGGAGCAGCTTTAAACGCCCTTGACTCCTGGTCCAGTTATGCCGCTACACAATCCTAACTGACAGCTCCGGTTATCCAATGACTGAGAATACTGACTCAATAGGATTATCCAATAACGCAGAATTACATTAAACCTATCCAAACTCCTATCATCGCTGCCTCTACATACAGTGTGCACATAACTTGTGCTTCTGAAAGGTTTTGAGCAGATGGATGGAGAGATGGGGTTTAAGAGAAGGAGAGATGGGGTTTGTTTTACAGGTTCAGACTGACGAAAGGAAACTCAATCCCTCTGATCTCTAGTACTCTTCTTCGTCTTTCCACTGAGGCCACTGAAAATAGTGCTTTTTTCTTTATCTTTCTCTCCCCCTCTCTTTCTCTTTTTATCCCTCTCTGCCTTTTTTCTTCCCATCTCTTGTTCCCTTTCACTCCCTGTCTTTCTGTTTCCTCTGTTTTCCTGTTTCTCTTTCTCTCCCTTTCTCTGCTTTTTTTCCACCCCCCTTTAATGTGATCTCTTTCTCTCCATCTTTCACTCCCTCTCACTCCTCCTAATGATTCCCTCTCTCTCTCTCTCTCTCTCTCTCTCACACACACACACACACACTTCAGAGCATCAGAATCATGCGCGTGAGCTGGTGCGGAATGCTGACCTCTCTCAGTGGAGCGCCATCGTCATTCTGTCAGGAGACGGGCTGCTGTTTGAGGTGTGTGCATGTACACAGTGTTCAAGTTTGGTATCTTAAGAAACGTACAGTCTGGTTCCAGAAAAATGTTTAAAATTATTTGAATTTTCTAGACCTGTACCATTTTATATTACAACATCACTGTTACTGGAAATATCTCAGGAATGCTGCACACTAGAGACCTACTTTCTTATTTTACTCAGAAGGCTAGCATTATTTCATCAACAAGTCCGGCTTTAATTGGTCGTCAAGTCAGGAACACAGCCTCTGATTCGTCGTCAAGTCCAGAACACAGCCTCTAAATGGTTGTCAAGTCAGGAACACAGCCTCTGATTGATCGTCAAGTCAGGAACAAGTCAGGAACAAGTCAGGAACATGGCCTGTGATTATTTGGAAAGTCAGGAACACAGAGTCTGATTGGTCTGCAAGTCAGCAACACAGCCTTTGATTGGTTGGCAAGTTAGAAACACAACCTCTGATTGGTCGTCAAGTCAGGAACGCAGCCTCTGATTGATCGTCAAGTCAGGAACATGGCCTGTGATTATTTTTGGAAAGTCAGGAACACAGAGTCTGATTGGTCTGCAAGTCAGCAACACAGCCTTTGATTGGTTGGCAAGTTAGAAACACAACCTCTGATTGGTCGTCAAGTCAGGAACGCAGCCTCTGATTGATCGTCAAGTCAGGAACATGGCCTGTGATTATTTGGAAAGTCAGGAACACAGAGTCTGATTGGTCAGCAAGTCAGCAACACGGTCTTTGATTGGTTGGCAAGTTCCTCTGATTGGTTAGTATGTCAGAAACACGGCTTCTGATTGGTTAAGTCAGGAAAACTGCCTTTATATGGTTGGCAAGTCAGGAACACAGCCTCTGATGAATCATCCAGTCAGGAGCAAAGCCTCTATATGGTTGGCAAACCAGGAACACAGCCTCTGATTGGTTAATAAACTCTACCCAAGGTGTCTGAGCCTAACAACCATGCTTACAACAACTAAAAAATAGATAAATAACCACAAAAGACATTCAATGTTGAATTTATCATGGTTTTATTCCACAAAGTCCAAGAAGACAGTGCAGTTTGTACAACAAAACGTATAAATCAAAGCACATATTGAAGTAGTGCCCCTTTTTTGAAAAAATAAAAGCAAGTCTCTAGAGTGTAGCGTTCCCGTAATGTATGATTTTTTGCCCAGAATCCTTAGATGTTGAATTCAACATTGTCAACCTGAGAGGTTATGAAATATATGTACATATAGCTATGCTAAGGAGCCACACATTCAGGAGAAAATCAGTGGGAGAGCTACAGATACAGCAGGTCATGATCTGCTTGTTTAGGAAACATCTGCTACATTTGTAATATGAATCACATTCAATATAATGCAGCCAGTACATGAAGCAGACAAACCCTGCTATGTTAATCAGTGTAGGCTTTCATACCGGGCCTGTGTGGAAAGCAGTACACACAAATTTAGTGGGTTTAGTGGATCATAATGATTGGTTGGTGGGCTTTATCCCAATAAATGAACACCTGTTAGCAGACTAGTGTCATCAGTAGCCTCAGTGTTTAAAATGTCACAAGCATCAGTCCCAAATTTAAGGTGTAACAAAAAAAATGGATTTGCATAGGATGATGACTCATTCTGTGCTGTTAAGGCTGTAAGATTTTCCAGACACTTAGTGTAGCCTACGTACTGAAATGATGTACTTTAAGTTATGTTAACACTGTTCATCACTAAGAAAGGTTTGGTGTATCACTAAAATATTGTAAACAGATAGTAATAGAACATCATTTAACTTATTTCCTGCACTACTTAAACCGCAGAACAAAACAAAACATGTCTAGATTGGCAGTTGTCTAGATCTACACAGTGTAATTAATTATTGCATATAATAAGACACAATAAAGAAACTATTTTTAATATGAAAAGTGTCTCAAAACTAGGGCGGAAGACTGTATCTGTGTATGCATCTGGGTTTGTGTGTCCTACAGGTAATCAATGGTTTGATGGAGAGAGAAGATTGGGAGAAGGCTATCCACACTCCGCTGGGCATTCTGCCTGGAGGCTCCGGAAATGCATTGGCTGCATCAGTGCACCATTACGCACAGTATGTACACTGAATTTGAGATAATATATATTTATTTACATTTATTAAGTATATTTTATTATTATTTATTTATTTATTTATTTTTTTTTTTTGTTGTTTTTTTTTACAATCTGTTGTAGATCTGATGTGGAAACCACTTTATTTCTGGATTACTGACTCTCACAAAGTGCTTCTATATTGTCAGTGTGGACTCTCACACAGACTGAACAAGTGAGGTCACGCATGTTTGAAAGTGCAGTAACTGAGTGTTGTGCAGATGTCACCACATTCAAATGTCGCACGTACCAAATATGAATTAGAGCATTTAACCAATAGCTAACCGATTGGTGTTATTGAGTTGCTGGGGAAGGAAATAGCGGCATATCTATGCCAGAGCTCTTTACTGGGTGACTGTAAAACATGTAAAATGTCGATTACAAGAATTTAATATTTATTTTTTGGCATGTTTAAAAATGCCCCAAAATTAGCATGTATATTATATAAACTATTAGAAATAGGTGCACTAACAGTAATGTGTATCACTGTTAACATCTATGGCTCAGATTAAAGGCCTTGCACAAGTAAATAATAGCACCAAGGATTCACAGCTATCTAAGACAACCTACAACGTTACACACACTAAGACCTGCTGTATTACATCCTACGCTCTCACACACACTTACTTCAAACAAAACACCTTTTATTGATTTGTTCAAAACAATCCTGTTATCTAATTATGAACTAATCTCTACTGCTTAATCACCATTACATTAATTTTATGAAGTTGTGGTCTCCTGAATCCCCATTAATCCGGCCTGTGTTTGGCCAGAGGCCAGCCCACAGCTATCTGTATGGACATGTGCTGACGTGCCTAGTGCTGTAATAGGGTCATTTCTATGCATGGGACACAGGAAATTAAGTGCCGTCCCAGACAGCAGTACAGCTATTCATCACCACAATGGCCCAATGGAAAGGATTTAACATCACTCATATGAGATAGCAAAGGCAGCAGAGAGGAGTTGTTTTATGCACTGGAGGACAGGCAGCTTAACGGTGTGAGGTTCTTTCTGTACTTATATGTGTTTCTTTTTGTACATTTTCAGAACATAAAAACCCACATTTTTGTTACTGAGGTTAAGATAAGCATTAGGTTTAGAGTTAAATTCAGGGACTTTAAGTCACATTACATCAATGTACCCCCAAGCAAACTAGGTTAGTAAGTAGTTATCAAGTGAAAATGCATGTGTGTGTGTGTATGTATACACAGTAGTTATGAAGCCGGCATACAAAAAATCCTTTTCATTCTAGCAGTTTATTTTTTTTGCAATACACTAGGAATTTCTCATAAGACCCATCAATAGGAGCGGAGTTAGTACTGTAGTTCTGCTAATCCCTTAATCCTACTCTAACATATGATTGAAAACTCAATAATGTATTGTGTAAAGTGTGTGTCTGTGAGTGGTGTGTGTTTGTGTGTGTGTATATGTGCAGTGTAGGGAGGGCTACTTTACTAATGTATTTCATTACAGATTACTGATTACCTGTCAGAATATAACTGTAATCCAAACACTACCATATTAAAGTAATCTGATTACAAAAACATATAATTAAATAAAGAACAGACAATAATAATGAAAACGCTTAACACACACCAAACACAAAAACTGCATATGGTAACATTTAAAACATAAAGATTACACATTTATAAAACAGAGGTCATATAGTTATATCAAAATTAAATGCTCTTGGGATTTGTTGAAAATCTATTTTTTATCATACCTGATGCCACTGTGAGCTGGTTAGTTCAACATAAATCAGGAAAAACTTTGAATTTCTGTGAAAGAATGTAACATTATTTTTATACTGTCCCAGTAATCTGATTGCTGTTTACAGCTGAAAATTTCTTTATGTCCTGATTACATAACCTATCCAATCACTACTCAACAGTATGTGTGCGTTTGTGTGCCTTTCAAAAATACTAAAATACTGTGTGGGCAAAAGTCATTAATTATAAAGCACTGGTTGTATGACCTTTTTGAGGTTGACATAATGGGAGTTGAGACAGCTAGTTAACTAATCACTGTTAAAGTCATGATTGATTAAAACCACAGGAGGAGGAAATGTTTTGCAATAAGCAGCTTTGAAAATCCATGACGAAGCCAACTTCACATGTCAGTAAAGTTTGGTGTTCTCAAGCTCTGGATCGCATTGCTAGCTGACAGGGTACCAGAGACAAGCGCCCCAGAAGGCCTTGCTGACCCGGGACTGAGGTCCATACTGAGGCAGAGAAATTCAGAGCACCACAGCTCGGCAAAAAGAGTAACCAGCTTCACACTTATGCTCCCTTTCCAATGACAAATGAGGTTTTATTGTAGTCTTCAATAAACCAGAGATTACAGCGTTCATTATTTAATCTTTAACATAGATCAGCACAGAAATGCTAGAAATGGTAGAAAGCCAGAGTCCACAGCTCCACCCTTATCAATTGGACCATATAGATTTATCCTTCAGGAAATTGGAGGGTAGGTACCTCGAAATCACCAGGCTGCACACTTCTTGTCGTCTCTGAGGTGTCCATTGTTATAATCATGTGATCAGTGACACTGGCGAGCGGTCAACTAGTCAAATGTCAATTTTAGCTGTCACTTTTACAGAATATGTAATGTTAACTAATGTTGTGATTCATGTTTAACACTTACTTTAACAGTACTGGCAGCACAAAACAGCATTAAACAGTATCATTAAAAGTTTGAAGGTTGAAACTAACAATACTGTCCAGTATATATACTTGTCATGTTCTAGTTTTGCAGTAAATACTTCACTGTTTCACTCTTCAAGAACATCTAATTCAACAACTCCATTCCTACATACTGTATGTTTATTATTGTAAACAAGGTGTTAATGTGTGCATATGTGTGTCTGTGTTTACGTTGTTTATCTCAGGGCAGGTGCAGTGTTTGGTGAGGATCTGCTGCTGAGCTGTGGCTTTGTACTGTGTAAAGGTCTGGTATGTCCTCTGGATTTGCTCTCTGTGCATCTTTCCTCTGGCCAGCGTCTCTTCTCCTTCCTCTCTCTTGCCTGGGGCTTTGTGGCAGATGTGGACATTGAGAGCGAGAAATATCGCCCCGTGGGGGCGGTGCGCTTCCTGGTCGGCGCCATAGTCCGTCTGGCATCTTTACGAACCTATGAAGGCAGGCTGGCTTTCCTGCTGGCCGCAGAGGAGTCCAGCTTACCCACAGATGCCTCCTCCTCCCCTTCACTTCCTGCTTCTTCCCACTGCTCATCTGTACCATGTGTGTCAAATACACGACAGCATCACAGCCCTAAATGTCCAGCCACAAGTAAGAACGCTGTGATAGATCATATTTACACTGCTCGACTAATTTAGCTAAACTCTTCACTCTTCCATGCTGACAATGTCATGATAGATGACATATTATTATAATATTAATGGCATAATAGAGTCATCACAGCTTATTTTATTATGTTACATGTTCAATTTTCTTGTGTTAGCCATCATAACATTAAACCCTGGTAATAGTAACATGCCACTGTTATATTATTGGCCATGTTTCTGTAAGTAATTACATTTATAGCTAAGAATAATTTTAGAAAGATGCTTCTTAACCCACTCCATAAAATTGCCCTCCCTCATACAGAGGCTGACCTTCAGGAACATGGACCAGTCGATGACCTCATGACCCCTCTTGGAGAGCCTGTACCCACGAATTGGACTGAAGTGGAGGAACGTGACTTTGTCCTGGTTTTGGCCACCTGTCACTCTCACTTGGCAGAGGACTTGATAGTGGCACCGGATGCCCGACCGGACGACGGCCACATTCACCTGTTCTATGTGACAGCGGGTGTTTCACGGCCGGCCCTGCTCAGGATCTTTCTGTCCATGGAGAAGGGGACACATCTGGCCTGCGACTGCCCGCACCTGGTGTACCGTCGGGTGAGGGCACTGAGGCTAGAACCAGTCACACGGCCTGGAGTCATTACTGTGGATGGGGAACAGGTGGAGTACGGCCCTGTCCAGGCACAGGTGCACAAAGGATACGCAAGGCTCATCTCTGGGTGACCACTGAATTAGGACTGGGCACATAAAGATAATCAAATTCAAATATTCGTATGTTAGTGGTAATGCGTTGTTCCAATGCTGAATTCAATATTAAGGCTTAAACTTTGAACAGTCTCTACTTTGGTGCAACTTTTGCTGGCTAGACCAGAAAGGAGAAGAAGCCTAGCCATTCACTCATGACAGCACAAACCAGTGGGAGGGTGGGGAAAAGTTATCTAGCCAGCTTAGTGTTAATATCATGGAGAGTTTAAAACTAGAGGGCATTCAGGAAAAACAAATCATGACTCTTAAGTTTGACTATTACACCTTTGGTTTTTGTCAGGGTTCAAAGGATAAATATAAATGTTTAGGTAAAAAGGCATCACATAAGATGGAAAACTAAGCTAGCTCAAATTGAGCTTTTGTGTTTTAGATGGCTAAGACAATGGCTGAACATGTATGCAACTGAAGTAAGCACCACAGACCACAAGGATGGCTTAGCTGCAGACTAATTCAGCCTTACTGATGTCGAACGTACTGGCGTCTCAACAGGACTGAATCCCACATCAGGCTGGCCTAACAGAAAGGAAAGCTTCGGCTCAAGGAAACACGTGGGTTCAAAAGCTTATAAATGCAGTGTAGAAGTGCCAAAGTTACTCACTAACTGGACTAGGCATTTCAGTTGTCATATATTTTTTTTTACTGTAAACAGATTATGTTATGTTTTTATCTGGCTTATTTTTTTTCTTTTTCTTATGGTTTCAGGTCAGGATGGTGCTGCTGAGCGTGTATTTGTGTGGTCCTATAGGAGTGCATTATGCACTGAGCTGTCTGAATACATAAGTGTGACATGCACTAACAGAGCAGAAGCTCTGTGTGTGCGTTGGTCCCGAGGGAAACACACGTTATGTGGCTCGCGTGAGGGGGAGAAAACCTGCTCAATGACAGTGTTACTTACCAGACCTTCTGTTTGCATAATTTCCCCAGGGGAAGAGGCCTTTCCTACTTTTTCTGTTATATGTAATGTTGGTTGTTGTGCTGACTGTTATTTAATGCTCAACTCCAATGTTCATGAATTTGGTGTAACAACTAGGTTAGTGTAATTGGTGATCATTACTGTATGGAGAAAGAGAATTGATGGAGAGCTGGAGAGGACAACTTTAATTTTAGACAGCTGGCTAAGTAATATTAAACAATATGTACACATGATATTCTATTCTCTTTTACTGTCAAAATAGATTAACAATAGACATTAATAAGCCATTCAAGCTACAGTACAGCAATTTCCCACTATCTCTGCTTTTAAGTATATGAAAATATGTCAAAATCCTCAGTATAAGATTATATATTCCAGTGGTTCAGGTAGTAGCAGAACTATGAAAATATAATACTTTACGGTTGCAGAGAGAGATATGTGGCTCGTCATCTACAATAATTAAAAAAGCACTATTTTTTTCAGTTAGTAAAGGAAATGAATGAGTAGTACATATGTAGCAAGTTTCTCCAGTAGGGGCGCTATAAAAATGCAAGTCACACTATTTGTTATTTAAAGACGGCAATGGCCTCAAATGTATGTCACAACCAGAGAGCCTTTAAAGGCAGCCTGGCCACTTTCTACTACTCCTATTCTGTCATTCGAAAACATGACTGCAAAACACCAGAGAAGGTATTCTTAGTTCTGGGCCTGGGGATTTACTGTCCAGCAGAGTTTAGCTCCAACTCTAACACAAATGATCCAAGTAATGAAGACCTTTATAGGCAACTGAATGTCAGAGACAGGTTTATTGGATTTAAACTGTTCAGGGGAGTAGACCATGATTTGGCATCTCTGTACTAGAGGGTTTCTGCAAGTGAGTGTTCAACAAATGGACATGAGTAACCGCTAAATCCTAGGCATTTATGCAGGAAGTAGAAGGATATGTCGCATTAAAAAACGTTTGTTTTATGTTACTGTTTTTTTTTCTACAACAAATAGGTTTTGTGTAGATTAATGCTAGAACTGCTGCTAACTTATTTGCTGACTGAGATGGCTTCTTCTCATTGGCGTCTTGAACATACACAAGGCAGTGTTAGTAAATCTCTTTTGAGTTAAAAACTCTTGAAATCATTTTGTTCTGTGATGAGAAGATAAGTATGTGCTGCTAGTAAATACATACATATATAAGTAGGCAGTTACAAATACAACTTTGCTTGAAAGCTTTATAGGAACCCATACATTTTGGACTTGAAAACCAGAGCTCATTATTTATTAACAATTATTAACACATAATTTCCTTCAACACCTTTCAACGACTTTCTAAATTTGTAATTCAGCTAGATTTTTAAGAATTGTTGTAATTGAGTATGATATTGTTTAATATGTTATCTTTACATCAGTTGATGTTATAAAACCTTGCAAGCTAAAAATAATCAGGTTTGGGGGTGAAATAATCAGTTTAATAACCAAATAACCAAAATAGTTTACTAATTATTTATACTGATTAGGCCTAGTATCAACATTTATCTCATATAACAGTATATAGATAGCTTATTGCTAGCAACAACAGGTTTTACTCCATTACCATAGCCAACTTAGTAGTTCCTGAGAATAATGTCTTTGGCAGGCTTTTATAATTGGTGATTTGTGGGACCGCTGCTGTGGAATTAAAAAAAACAAACAGATTTTTCAGTCTTTTCATGTGTTACAGAGATGTCAAGCAATCTAATGTGTTTCTGCCCTCAAATGCTAAAGCTCCTTTTCTTATTATGGCTCTATCTATCACTTTCACTTACTTCCTTTCTGTCTCTTTCGAAGCTGAGTGTGAATATTGTATATGGAGGTTTGATTTAATGCAGGAGAACATGCTAACGCTGTCAAAGCCACTAAGCATCACTGGCCCTTGCATGAAGGGCTGTGTGTGCCCCTGATGGATAGTTGGATAGTTAGTTGGATAGGACTAGCAAGCCTTTTCCAGATTGGGAAATCTAGACACATCACAGTGTGAAATGCAGTAGTGATTTTAGAGGTAACTTAGCTTTAGCTGTGAGCACAAGCCTTTGACTTTTTGATACAATCTGCCTAGTTATGATTAACTACTAAATAGTCCACAATGTTAGCATAGCATGAAAACCATGTCATTTTCCATGACTACATTGAGTCTTGAATTTGAAAACCCTGTCATTAACTCTGAAGGACAGAACTGAAGCAGAACAAACAGAATCTTGTCAAGAGAAAGAGGCAAAACAGTTCATTAGTCTGTAGTAAATCTGTATAGTTAGCACTTAAGCTAACTACACTACAAGGGCAAATTTATGCGGACACCTGACTTTTCATGCTGGAACAGTCCACAAGTTTTGAGGCAGAGGCAGTACGACTCACACTACTCCAACTGAAGCTTGGCACGTGCGATTTTAAAGAGATTTTAAACTTCGTCCTTCCTGAAATCTGTTGGAACTCTGTATTGAGACCTGCAATAGAGTTTAGTTTTTACATACTTTGAGCAAATGGACTTGTGGCAGAAATGGCTTGATTTTATATTAGGAGGGGTGTCCACATATTTTTGGTCATGTAATGTAGGAAGCACAACAACTTATCCGACTAATTTACAACTTACCAACATTTCTAAATAAGCGATTGTGGTAACTAGTGTTCTTGTTCGACAAACAACATACGAGTCAAAGTTGTTTTGCTTCTTTCCTTTACAGGCGTCTATGCATGTAGCGCTTCATACTGTCCATCATCTGGAATGAACATCTTCATTATTCGACCCTAATGTCCCCACATGCTGTGGGAGAACTACATTGCATTAATGACTGAGAATGACCAGTGACCATATCAAAACTTTCAGACAAAGTCACAAACAAACGATTCGAAACTAAAGGTTTCATTCATTTATTGAAAGTCCAAGTCAAGTGTGCTGCTGAAAAAAATCATAGCTACGTAGCATGTGTACCAATGATGGTAAATTGGTGCAAAAACTGACTTGTCTACATTTTTTAAGCATTGGAAAATGGCTCTGCAGGATATTTTCCCAAAGCCATTTGAAGACCAATTGCCCTGCGACCTACCCTGAGCCATGCTGGTAAAATGAATTACAGGATTTGCATTAGGGGGATGGAAAGGACCACATTTAAGGACAAATAACACTCCTGCCCCTACATAGACTTTATGAATGTGCTTTTCTTTTCTTGTATCAGCCATTGTCGCTCAGGTGTTCCTGTTTTCATTTAGCCATATAGGTGGATGTCCAAAAAAAAAACTATATCAATACTAAAACTGCTTTAAAAAACATGCATATCACTACCAGTAGGGTGTCTAAGAGTGACAGTTTTTTCCTCCAGCTTGTAATTTTTCTCATTCAGTAGATTTGTACAGCCATTGCAAACGAATCTTATACATGTTTTAATTAGGCAAACCTGGAATGGTTTATGGTTTGTATGTCTGATTAAAGCAGCATATACTTAAAGGGCTATAATTACATCTAAGTAGGTTACTTGTCAGAAGTGCATAGTGATTACACACAGTTACTCAGTTTCACAGACTCATAAATCTCAAAAAATGATATTTCCTTGAGTGTTTTTAAACGATGACACTTCTAATTCTTTTAATCTAGGCTTTGATCTAGTATTTGAAACATTTGAATTTGATATTAGAATTCAGTCCCATATTAGGCTTAATTCACACCATTTGGCCTCGGACATGGTTTGCTGGTGGCATCTGTTCTGCTTTCGTTTTAAACCAAAAGTAAAGTATTTATTTCAAGTGTGATTTATTTTATGTCAGTATGTTTGTGTGGCCAAAAATTATTTAAAATATTTTTACATTTTTAATTTAACAAATATAATTTTTAACAAATATATTTTTGTGAATGACTTAGTAAGACATAGTACTGTACTTTCATTGCCTGTTCTTGCGGTCTATGATGTGAACTGTGAAAACTGTCATGAAACCACCTGAACTGGCCAAAAAACGGGCCTAATTCGCCAACAATTCTTAAGAAGTAACTAAAAGTCTGAAAAAAAAAACCCTTACACAGTTTTTACAACGACTCTGCCATTTGCCAGTGTTTTCTAATTTGGGATTTGTTCCTAGGTAACAACAGAATATATGCATGCTTAAGAGCACAAAAGAGAACAGTCCTGCAGTTTAAGGACACGTGAACCTGACAAACATTTTGTTCTGATCTTTCTCAAGAACAAATTTAAGAAAACACTTGAACAAATTGGTGAACGAGGCCCAATGTATTGAGAGTCCATACTTATTGTAATATTAATACAAAAACTGATGTAGGACAATCTGAAGAAGTGTTCACTTATTATACGTATTGCAGTTTTTCTTCATACAGGCAATAATACCAGTGTTGTAACATGATAAGTATCCAGAGATGTTCAATATTTCTGCGTAGTTCAATCACTGAGATGTAAACAATATCGTTCAGAGTGGTCTGATGTGAAATGGTTAATTGCAGAGAAACATAATGTCTCTAAGTTCAATAGAAGATTAGTAATACGAACCAGGCGTAATGTCTCTATTACAAATATAGGCGTTTTATAGATATAGCGGGATAGAGTTAAGTACTGTTTTGCTTTACAACACCCTGCATGTACTTCTCCGCTATGACAAATGAAAAATTATCATAGAACAATGTCTCAATCATGAAACATTTCATATAATAATATCACTCTGCAAAGGAGCTCTCAGTGCCTTTAAATGTTTTGGATGTCTGGTTCCCGTCACCACCACTGTAAGCAGATCTGACTCACCAAGTTTATCTAAAATGGTGCATTTCACATTAAATCAGTCTGAATGATGTTGTTTACATATTAAATTATGCAGAAATTTGGGAACAAATTCCCTTCCAGTGTACGTGACATTGTGTTATGTCAGTACGCTTAAGCTGTAGTAGCTCATAAAATCACTCTTCTGATACCAGAAGATATATGTTTTTACTTTGCAGTGAGTGTCACAGCATACAAACATTCAAATGAATGAAACAAAAGGTTTTTTAAAGGTAATGTAATGAAGCAGGTTTCTATATGAAAATTAGATTTTTCAGTAGCTTGACTCTCAAAAACAGCACAATTGTACTGATTGCTCATTAAAGCAGACAATACAGACATATATCAAGCACACAGGGCAACTGTTCTAGACAGCTTATGTTTGCATGCCTGAGATTCTGCCATTTGAAGCTGTTTCCAAATCAATATTAATCAAATTTAGTGAAGAGCACTGCCTGACAGATCCCAAGCCATAAAGCAGCAGAGTATTAAATGTTGGCGCCATCTTATGGGCAAACTAAAGCATTTGCAATACTCTGTAGCAAGAGAGTTTTCAAAAATAAAGACACAAAGAAAAGTAGGACCGCTTTGTGTGACTATAAGGGTGCTAACACACAATGTCTTTTTTAATCCCAATGCCAGAATGAGTGAATTAGAGAGGATTTAGAGAGTAAAACTGTTAAACAAGAAGAAGGGCTTTGTTTTGATGTGCAAGTACGAAATGAATTGATGAATACTGTAATGTGATATTTGTCTGGTGTATGTAATTCAGAAAACCATGTAAAATGTATCCCTATATTTTTCCATATGCTGGATTCAACATTTTGTTATAACTGACAATGCCATAGAAGATGCAAAATATAATAAAGTCTAAAAGAACTATAAAGAATGAGGCTGATTTGCAAAAATGGTACCTGTTGGTGTAAAGCTTACAGTTCTGATGTATTTGTTTTTTGAGACAATATTATGCAGCATGTTGATAGTATGAATATACTATGTGTATTCTATGAATATTCTATGAACATTGCAGTAATATATCAGTAATATATCTATAAATATTATGTTTTTTCCCTGATATTATACTCATTTTTGCTGTATCTTCAATTAAAGTTGAATTGTTAACTTACCAATATTAGTTTAATGCTAGAACATCCAAAAAAGCAACTATAATTTGAAAATTTGAAAAAAAATTTTTACAGATCAATATCTAAACTACAGTGTTTAAACAAAATATATTATCAATAATCAGGTTTGTGTCTTCACCATTACAAACACTTTTCCAAACTTATCTGTTTGGTTTTGAACCTGGACATAGCAAAGTATATTTTTTATACTAAGTCTATGGTTTATCGTTGTTGTTTTTCTTGCATACACTAAAAATCCTTGCTTTACTTACTCAGTCCATACAAACTAAGATATTCACTAGGTCTCCTATTAAAATTGACAAAAAGACGCAAGGGAGTTCTTTAAGTGATACCACAGAAGAACCATGTTTAGTTCCTTAATTGAAAAAAAATGTAAAAATTTAAAAAATCACACTAATCAATCTAATATCCACCCAACTATTTGGGCATTGCATTGCACAAAAAGCTCTTTTTGGCACCTTTATTTTTCACAGAGAATGGGACATGTTAATAAACACAGTTGTAAGAGGAATAAATGCATAAGCTTTTATTGAAAACTGTTATGAATTTAGACATAATACAATGGTGTAGTATTTGAAAGAATGGGAAAAACAACACAAAGTCTGATATACATAAAAGGGTATATATATATATATATATATATATATATATATATATATATATATATATATATATATATATATATATATATATATATCAAATGCATATTTGAAATATATATATATATATATATATATATATATATATATATATATATATATATATTTCAAATATGCATCATCTCAACACTGGTACCACCACTAAACACAACAATAAAAGAAGTAACCCAAAAATACTTTTAAACATATATACCCTACCACAAACTGTATAGTTTTCCTGTATTGTATTCCTTATCTGAAGATAAACATCAGTTTTTCCCCCTAGTGAGTTTAAGAGGGAGAGAACTGGAAGTATGGAAGAAGAGTATGGGGAGAATCTGTTGGGTCACTTTATGACACTGGGAGCAGGAGGAGTCCGGTAGTAGCATCTTTCTTGCACAGTGCCATGGCTTCCTTATATGTGACTTTTTTCTTTGTTATGGGGTCAACCAAATCCTTTAGGTGTTTTAAATCATCGCCAAGCTCGCTTGCTAGAGATTTGTCAACTATATTCAGACTGATGGCACCCTGTAAGCTCATTCTCCCGGCTTTGTTGGGGTCTACAAGACCACCTGTGAGGAGCTGTGCTTCCATATACCGCCTAGCGTCCTCAGCTATTATCCAGCCTTTCTGAGCAGCCTCCCCTGTTGATAGACGCTCTTTGGTTACAGGGTCCTCAACACCTGTAAAGGCCTTTTGAGCATTAAGTAGCTTTTTCATTTGACCTGGGTCAATCAAGCCACGTTCTGCTGCCTTGTGAACTGAGTAGCGTTCCTTCTTGTTGATGTCCACAATTCCTCCCGTGGCAGCTTGAGCTTCTAGAAGCTTCAGACCCATCTCTGGATCAATCAGTTTCCGGGTCATGGCGCTTCGCACAGACATGCGGCTGCTTGTTGTTGTGTCCAGAATACCAGAGATTGGGAACAGCTCCTCACCACTGGTGATCACTGTGTTTGAGTTCAAGTAGCCATTGCTTGAGTGAAAAGGCCGTTGAGTCATTGTTGAAGAGCTGTAGCTGTTCAGAACAGATGTTGATGTGGATTTTACTGGCGAGGATGGAATTATGGTTGAAGTGGTGTAAGAGGTCATCTTCTTTTCTCCTGCAACCATCAGCGCAAACTCTGAGATGGGAATTTTGCCCTCCCTGTACTGCTGCACGTCATACTGAGTCAACTTTCCATTCTTCAGGGCTTCTTGGATGGAATACTTCTTCCCACTTTTGCGGTCTTGTAGAACAGTGGTCTCACCTTCGGGCCCACTATTTGTGATTTCTTCCCAGCTGCATTCAAGCGTCTGTAGGTGTAAGTATTGGGCCCGATCAATAAGACCTTCCACATAGGCATCATAAGGTGACATATCTTTCCCAGTTTCTGGATCCAGAATTGTGATCCTGGTGGATTTTGTGGTTTCTCTAGTCTGTTTCTCAGAATGATCCTCCTTTTTCATATTGTTTTGTAATTCAATGATGGTGGCCTCCCTTTGGTGTATTCTGTCTTTCTCAACTAGGATGTCCTTTTCCAGACTCTGTATCTCAGATTCCAGTTTGATGATTCTCTGTTTGTACATTTGGGTCCTCTCACTAAGTAGTTTGGAATTTTGCTGGAATGATACTGAGATTTCTTGCCTTTCAGTTTCTAGTTTCCTCAACTCCCTGAGGAGGTCATCCCTCTCTTTTAGTAGAGCATCCATAGTCATCTTAAGGGTGGTCTCCTCTTTCGAGACAGTTATCACTGTTGTCTGAAAACGGTTCATTTTTATTTGGAGGCGTTGTAGTTCATCCTCTTGGGTTCGCCTGGCACACTTGATTTGCGATACTTGGTCTCTTAGCCGCTCTCTTTCAGCCTCCACGGCCTGATCCTTCTCAACCCGGATCACCTCTTTATAGATCGTCCTCTCCACAGATTTCTCCTTTGTAAGAATGTCAACCTGGATTTGGAGGTTTCGGGTGTCCCTTTGAAGGGTAGTTATCTTGTTGCTCTCATTTTCTAACTCAATCCGAAGGCCGTTCAATAGTTTGTCCAAATTGGGATCTCTCTCTACTTTCACAACCTCCTCAATTATTATCTTCTCTTCAATGCGTGGAGGGCAAGTCTCAAGCTCATGGATTCGAGACCTGATTTGCCTAAGCTCTGTCTCGACAAGAATCTTCTTCTGCCTATCATCCATCTGAGCTAGACTCTTTTCCTTCTCCAAAACAAGGGCCCTCAGCTTCTGCACTTCTACCTCCACTGCCCAACGTGATTTGGATTCCTCACTAAGTCTCTTGGTTAGCCTCTCATGCTCAAGAATCTGTTTTGGGTCCTTCTGGAGATGTACAACTTCATGGTACACAATCTTCTCCTCAGGTTTCTGTCTCTCCAGTACAATATACTTCTGGTGAAGATCAAAGACATTTTCTTCTACAATGCGACGGCGTTGCACTTCCTCATGTGCTTCTTTTCTTAGTTTTTCAGCCTCCTTCTCTAGCAAAGGGTCGTTTTCATATCTTATCACTTCCCTCGTGACTATTTTTGTTTCTATCTTGGATTTCTCAACCCTCCACCCATCTCTCTCTTTGCGTAGAATGTTCAGCTGATCCACGATAGAGCTGTAAGAGGCACGAATGCGGGTCAGCTGTTCGTTTAGTCTTGCTATTTCCCGAATCATTTCTGGGCTCCTTTCTTCTTTAACAATTTCATGGGTCGTTTCCTTCACTTCCACCTTGGGTTTCTGAGAACGCAGCGCCTTAACATCTACCATCAGTATGTTTATCTCATTCTCAATTTCAACACGCCTTCTTCCCAACTCTTGAAGTTCTTTTCTGAGGCGCCTCAGTTCTATCTCAGTTTCAGCATCAACTCTATAGATTTCATTTATAATCTCCTTGACTTCGATCTTGGGCTTCAGTGTCTCTACTTGTGTATATTGGATCTGAAGGCTATTAAGCTCCTTTATCAAGATAGTGGTTTCTTGCATCACTTCTTCCAGGCTTGTTCGAAGAATCTTGGCCTCTCTTAGGAGCTCTGGGTCTTGCTCCACTTTCTTCAGCTCCTTTATGACAACCTTGGGTTGCACAGTAGGGATAATTCTCTCCAGTGTGTTGATCTGGCTCCTTGTGTGAAAGATCTCATCATTCAGGGCCTGGCATCTGAGTCCCTCACTTGAGATTTCATCCTTAAACATAATGACAGCTCTCAGCATTTCAGGGTCTTTCTCCAGTTTCACAACCTCCTTCTTGACCACTTTTTCCTTAATCGTTGGTCTCTTTCGCTCCAGGAAAGTGATCTCAGTAGTCATTGTCACTGCTTCACTATCCCGCATTTTAATTTCTTCATTTATCTTCCGCATCTCTTCTCGAATCCGAGTTGCTTCCTTATCTAGTTGGGGATCTCTTTCATACTCAGTAAAAACCTTGGTCACGAGCTTTGGCTTGATGTTGGTCACCTCATGCTCCAAACGAACAATCTTCTGACTGATGCTTTCAATCTCTGCTTTGGTTCCGGAGCGTTTTAAGATCTCTTCGTGTATCCTTTGTTTTAATATTTCAACATCAGCCTCTAGTTTGGGATCGCGGTAGTACTGCAAAATCTCTTTCTCTTCCACTCTTTCCACTCCTCTTCTGCTTCTGAGTGACAACATCCTCATTCTGAAAGTCTCTAGTTCGTGTTCAGCATGAATACGTCGAGAGATCTCCTCAGCCAGATCCTTCTTCAGGGTTTCAACCTCCTCAATCTCCCTCTGCTGGCTCTGTAGTTGTAACTGCTGGTGCACTACTACACGACTCACAATCTCTTCATTCTGTTCAGTGAGACAGCACAACAGAGGAGAAGCATTGTTGGTACTGTATTTCATTGCAATTTTTTTAATACTCCCTGGCAGGTGTTTAATTAATGTACAATTAAATATTTACTTTCTTAATGTACTCTTAATTTTTTTATGTTATTTAAGCCCACCCTAAATCTAAACCAAAGACAAACAGTTTCACAAAGCCTGAATCACCAAAGAAATTAACACCTGAAGTGTTGACTATATACGTAATTATGGTGATATATATAAGATTACTCAATTTGATCGATACAGAATCATGTATATTAACTTGAGATTTAATCTATACTAGGCTATGCTTAATCAGGCCCCAAGCCTAGTTATCCTGCTTCTGACCACATGTCTATACTTCACCTTGTTAGCGACGTTCTTGGCATATCTCATTTGGTCAAGAACCTGAGTATTCTCTGCCAGGACTTCATTGTACCGTTTCACAACAGTTCTTTCCTAGAGGAACAAAAACCAGTCTGTCAGCCTGATATAAAACAGAATCAATTACGGAGAAACAACCATTTTGTAACATACCTTGTTCTGTACAGCACTGGCAAGAGAGTAACGTCTTTGTACATCAGTCTCAGCATCACTTGTAATGGTGCGGTACTTATAGGAGATGGCTTCATATTCCTAATAACACAGACAGAAAAGAAAATAATTTCTTTTGAAACCTCAGTAAAGACTTGCCTCTCCAGATACAAGAGGTCAGAAAAAAGTCTTACCTTAAGGATGTTCTGCAATTCAGAAGAAAGGCTCACAATTTGGTTCACATCATCTGACTTTCTCTTGAGCTCTTCAACTGCCCTCTGCAATTAGACAATTATAATATCTTTGTTATTTACTTCCAGAGCAACTTATAAGAATGCTAGAGAGATGTAGCACAGTGTTTGGAGTCTTGTCCAAGGCGAGGAACTAAACCTCAGTCTAAAGTATAAAGGTCAATATTTGCTGTGCCCAGGCATAATTTGTTCTTAGGTAATACATTTAGGTTGCACTTTATTTGGATGGTCCCCTATAGATGCAAATACTTATATTATTGTCAAACATACAATTAATAACATGGTGCTTAAAGTTAAAGCTTAGGAGTAGATGTAGGGTCTGCCTAAATGTTTATAAATGTTTTGTTGAATGTTGGTTAAGTATAAATTATACATTTTACAGACATAAACATTTGTGTTAAATTATGCATCATTTGATCAAAAAGAAAGACATCTCAAAACAACAGCTTGAATTTTAATTCTAAATAAATATATTGGATATTTCTGTAGAATATGTACATCACAAGTTGTAAATTTTGATTTATGGGTATATGACATTAACAGACCTTCTGTGAGCTCAGCTTGGAAGCAATTTCAGTCTCACTGTCTCTAGCATATATCTTGTTGTTGGGTAGGTGGTTCATAAAGTTGTTGAGAGACTGAACAGAACTCTGGAAACTCTGGTTCTTATTGGCTGCTTCTTGCATCAGAGCCAACCTGTAATGACATGTCAGGAGAGACCTTGATTGAACTTTTCATTTCTTTTAAGTGACATCTTATGTTAAGTCTAATTTAGACATCACCATCATTTTATCTACAAAGAGACAATTGCAGGCTTTTGTTCCAACTAAGCAGGACCAACTAACAGGCCGACTACTACAGTAAGTAGAATCAGGTGTGCTTCCGCTGGATTGGAAAGAAAACCTGCAGCCGCATTAATGCTTTGTGAATTAGTGACCAGAGTCTATAGATTTCCACGAGTGAATTTTTAGTGTTGTCTTTTTTAGCAAAATACAATAAACACATTGGCCTGTATCTCTGAAGGAAAACATTTTTAAAAAAGAGCACCAGACCTACCTCTGCTGTAGCTGGTTATTGATGTTAGCATAACGGTTTCGGAGGCGTCTGACCTCAGTTTCCTGACGGTTGATGTCAGGGCAGTACTCCTGGAACCCCTTTTGTAGATGGCCACACAGCTGCTCTGTGAGCTCAAGATCCCGGTTTAATTTCTGGATGTCTTCTGTTTTGGCTGCAACGTCTGTCTGTATGTTCTACATGTTAATTCAAAAGAAAACTCTAAGACCAACTCATCAGTTCTGACTTCAGAGGAAATTAAAACGAAAAATAATTTAATCAACAGACCACCCTAAGAAATACTTCTGACATTTCATTTTTCCATTTTTGGTATTTACAACTCAGAAAAAAGTTTTCTCGTCAACATTTAATTTGTTAATATGCATCCATTCCTGCATTTCAGGCTTGCAGCACATTCCAAATAAAGTTGGGAAGGGGACAGTTTAGGTTGAGTAATGAGAGAATCTAAATCTTTGAAGAGAAGCTGAAGCTTTGAAGAGCAATGATGGGCAAAGGGACCCAGTTTGTCAACAAATGCATGAAAAAATTATTAAAATGTTTAAAACTGTGTTCCTTAAGAAAAGATTGGAAGGGTTTGCATGTTTCTCCCTCGAGATTCTAAGCTGAACACCCCTAATTTCTGATCCCTCAGATAGCTCTCCATAAAGAACTGCCAAAGGCAAGGGATAGGACGAACCTTCGTCAAGCACTACAATACAGAGTTTCATTCACTAGTATTTTACACAGTACAATTTTACTGTGCAAAACAGAAGCCCTATGTAAACCATGTCCAGAAGCAGCATTGACTTATTTTGGCTTTGAAGCCTCTAGGATAGACCATCACACAGTGGGAACATGTATTGTGGTCAGACGAATCAGTATTCTGGTTTTAGAAGAAATGGACACTGGGTGCTCCAGACCAAAGACAAAAAGGACCATCCAGACTGTTGTCAGCAACAAGCGTGTAATTGTATGGGGTCAGTGTGCCCTGGGCAAATGTGATTTACACTTCTGTGACCAGCACTAATGCAGAACAGGACATTGAGATCTTATAGGAACATATGCCGACTTCAAGAAGACATCGTTTGCAGGGATGTCCATGTATTTTTAATGAGACTATGCAAAACCACATGCTACACACATTACAAAGGTATGGCTATGGAAGAAGAGAGTACAGGTACTGGACTGGCCTGTCTGCAGGCCTGACCTGTCACCAACACAGAATATGTGGAGAAATAAAAAAATAAAAAATTGACAGTGATGCCCCCGTACCATTGCACAACATAATGCTTAATTAATAAATAGAGGCTAACTGAAAAAAAAGTGAATTGGCTTTTTCCCTCTTACCTGGAGGTCTTGAATATGCTTCTTGATGGCACCGGGCTTATCAAGGATGACAGTGTCCCTGGCCAGTTGGTCCTCAAACACTGTTAGAGTCTTGTCCACCCTCTTAATCTGGTTCTCCAAAAACATAACAGCATTTGCCCTTTGAAAAAAAACAGAAAAAGGTCAAAAACTGTATCAAATATGAGGGATATAAAGACAGCAGTCCTTTTCTTGTAATTATAAATAAAAAGACCATTGCATTCAGATCAGTGCATTCAGAGTCTTCAAACATTCAAATTAACACTATTTATCCCATATTGGCGATGATGTTTAGTATCAGTTGTCTGCCTCTCTAGTTTACAGCAGGAGATGCTAGGCTAACATTGCTAACAGACAATGATTGTCAAATTCACCTCAAAGCTGAAAATGAAAAAGTACGAGAGATTAGCTTCTCTGCCAGTTACAGTATCACATCTGAATGTGCTTTGAGCGGGCTGAGAGACGTATTTGGGCAGCATCTCCCACCAACGTTTGTTAGCAATGTTAGCCTAGCCTCTTCCAGGCTAGTAAATGGTAAATGGTTTTTCACTATATCTCATGGTGTAAATGGTTTTTCACTATATCTCATTGATATTAATCTAAAACTAACATACTTTTTGCCATAGAGGTCAGTGAGGGCAGTCAGGTCCTCAATCTTGTTGGTAGCAGTGGTCAGTTTCTCAGGGATAGAAGAAGTAACAGGCCCCAGGGGTTTCCGGGAGAGGAGAGGCTCCACTTCTTTTTGAATCGATGCTTTCTCTGCCTCCAGATTGCTTAAGGTCAGGACAGCTCGCTAGAGAAGAGCAGAAAGCACACATTAAACCAGACAACAGCAACTGGAGTAACAACAAGGTTTTTGGGATGTAACATCTGCATTCTCCACCACTGCATATCAGCTATTAAATGAAATGTCTGATCAAGTGAGGTGCCTTACTTCGTGATCACGGATTCTGTTGGCAAGGTCTCCAGTGTGGTCAGTTGCATTTAGAGGAGCTCTTAGTCTGCCGAGGACTTGCTTCTCCAACTTCTGCAAATCAGCGATGAGCTTGTCCAGACGGCTAGTCAGGTCCCCAGCTTTAGAAGAGTCTTCAGGAGCACTGTTCACAATCACTTTAGGCAGGGAACAAAAAAGGTTAGTCACAGATATATGTGAAGTAAACAGTGTGGGTTTAAAGCTACCGCACAATGACTGTTATTAAGTGGCATGCAGTCTTGCAAAGCTCAGGTTCTAATATTCTAAATATTTTAAAGCATTTTTAAATTCGGAGCTCAATTTAGCCTATTCCAAGTACAAAGCTACTCACAATATAAACAAAATGTATGTTATCAAGAATATTTTAAAATAGTATAAATTGTAAATATCAAGGCACATGCCATCTACTATCATTTTTGTAGTCTGGGCTGTAGAAAATGCAGTAATAACAAAATTAGAGGCACTCAAAGACAACAAGCAGTGCTGAAGGTCATAGCTGGGTGCTGACTGGTGGCTGTACATGCATCATTATTAGAAACATTTAGCCTTATTCACCAACCATTCTTAAGAAGTAATTTCCTCTTAAAACTCCACTCTAATGTAGATTATGACATTCACCAGTTTTTTCTCATTAGGAATTAGTTCTGCGATAACAACAGAATCTATGCACACTCAGGAGCACAAAGGTGCAAACAACTATGCGGTTTTAGAGCACGTCAGGGGTCCGTTGTAAGCTTTTATAAGAATCCTTCTCGAGAACAAATTTAAGAAAAATATTAGGAAGGTATTTGGATATTGAGTGCAAAAGTTTTCGGACACTGTGTTATTTACTGGACGCATCTAATGTGCAGTAGTCTTCAGATTGATTTGTTTTACTCATGGTGTTTGAGAAAGAGAACAGAAAACGAATTAAATATACCTGTTCTAGTGACATGCACCACCTCTTCAGTGGGGGCTCTTATGGAAGCCTGGAGAGAGGTTCTCCTCTTCTTCAGACTGGCCAGATCTTGCTGCAAGCTGTAAACACACACAGCCACATACAAACAAATAAATAGACATATCCGCACTGCATTATGGCAAGCATAGTCAACCAAAACTTGTCAGAACATCTCTGATTGATGTAGCTCAATTAAATTTTTAGAATCAGCCTTGATTGTTCAAATCTAACTTAAAATAGCTGTACAAAAACAAAAACCTCTCAATTGAAAATATGATAAAATAATATATAAACCTTAACAATCTGCTAAATGGTTACACTCAAAAGTTTTAGAATGATAACTGTCTCCAGAGCTTTGTTGTGTGTCTCTTACCTTTCCACTCGTTCGATGGCATCTGAGTCAGGTGGAGGAATGAGGAAACAGACTCCAGGGATAACTTTGGTGTCTCCTAAGCTGTTCGCTACCTTCCAGTTCTCCTCTATAGGGCTGGACATCAGATTGTACTTTTCTCCTCGTTTCACTGAATACTGGAAACAGGAGACACAGATCTTCAGACCATTTTAGAGAACATTTCTAAATTTACTGCTAGCTTTGAGAATGTCAAAACAAACAAAGCAAGGGAAATGGTCAGATTGCTCTCTGTTGTTCAAGATGTAGGTTAACAATGAATTGGATGTGCTGTAAATTACAGGTTCTACAGCATTACATGGTGTGACACACCCATATTTAATTATGTATGACAGTTTCAACGATCCAAATTACAGAAGCACAGATATAAGTCTGCAATTTGCCTCCTCATGACTCAACAGACAGAGATGTTTGATTCAGTATCAGGGAGCTACCTTCCAGAACCACTAAGAATGCAGACATAATACCGTAGTATAGTATATAAGTTCTTTGACCTTCCAGAGAAATAGCAGTAGGCGTGTATATGTATTTGTGTACCTTGTCAGTGCTCCAGTCACACAGAGCCACAACGGGGCATCGGGTGGATTGTGTCCGGCGCAGTGGCAGCGGGGCAATTCTGGTGCAGAATTCTCTCAGCTCTACCAGCCGGCGCTCATTTCTCTGTACTGCTCTTTCTTCTCCCTACATGAATGCACGTATGCAAAATTTGAAATTTTAGTATTATATATAATCCTGTGTTACAAATCACAATACTTCTATACAGTGCTGTTGACCCCAACTGCTCAGCCCGTGCATCCCTGTTGTACCACTATTAGCTAACTATTCAGGACAGAGTCTGGACTAAGACAGCAGGGAGGGATTATAGGAGAGCATACAGACCTCCAGCTGAATCAGGATCTGTGGGTTGCTCATCTTGGCCAGCAGGGATGGCTCCATGGTGCTGTTGATTCTCTTCAGAGACTCTGAGATTGTCTCAGCATCCAGCTGGTACTGCAGTGTAACACAAATAATAAACCATGATAAATAATTCTGTAGCAACATGAAAAAATGCTATAGTGTTTAAGTGTTTATGTCCAACACAGCGTTAAATCACTATTCTCTACACTGAAAAGTTTGCAGTGCTATATAGAACCCTATAACAGGGAACATAAAAAAGCCCATTCCTTGAATGGAAAATTCTGAAGCTTATAATTATGCTCTCTGATTGGCCTGGTAAAATCAATGGCCTGGTAAGTCAATGCAAATGTTTCACTTTATAATTGTATTCATGTTAAAACCTAAAAGAAAAAGAGGAAAAGGCAAGATCCTAAGGCTGGGCCATCTACAAGTGAACCTGCCACTGCGCAGAAACTGGAATCTTGTTGATGGAAACTTCATGTTCTTAGGTTAGTCTCAATAGGTCAGTCAGAAAAATGTTCTGATCAGTTGAATTGTATTATGACTGCAGAAGCTATTGTGGGCTAGGAGCCCCTTCTCTATGGTACAAGTAGAGTCTGTGACAAAGCACTTCCAGGTTTTTCTCCAGCTGTCAGAAGAGCCATTTTGTATTGTTACAGGTAGGGTAGGTTGATGCTGGGAGACAGATTGTGTTTGTGGACAACAATACAATGCCACTAAAAGATGCACATATATTTCCCAATCATAAAAGTAAGTGCCCTTTGGAAAATAGGACATTATGACTGTTGCTGCATTCAGTCAACAGCAATGCTGCTAAGTTAACTAGCAAATATCACAGGACTTGTCAGTGATTGCTAACATTAAAAGTATAAATACAGATTTAGATGTATCCTGGGAGATTATAGATATGTCAGAAAAATTCTTTTATTTATAATTCTCATACCTTTGTGTAGTTCTCCACATTGTCCAGGTGGGCATCCTGGCAGATGCAGAGATTGAGGAAGTTCTGCCATTGTTTTTGAACTACAGCGTTATGATCCTGAAACATACAGAGGCATAAATAAAGTCTTAGAGAGATTCATGCAGTTAACAAACGTTAATTTGGACACATGCAGGAGGCAAGTTATTGACAAGTAACACATTTAAGATACTGACTCTAGCTATTGACTGATTTAGGGTTTAATGTGTGAATGAATAAGTGGAAGGATCAAATTAATATTAGTATTACCATAATAGCAGAGGAGCCCGGATGCTTTGTGTCAGTCAGGCCTTCTGCCTCGTCCTGCAGTTTGCGCATCTCAGTCTCATGGCTCAGCAGGCCATTATTTTTGAATCTCTGCCAAACATAGGAATCACCCAACTTTAAGCATTAGCATTAATTAGATCTGATTCATGAGATTTGATATTGAAACAAGTGGAAAAAGTTGAAAGGCCAAACTCAAGAAATATATTACCCACTTATCTACTCATGTAAGTACTTACTTGTAATTACATACATACTTATTTAATTACCTTCTTACTTACATACTTAATTAATAGTGTAGCTGAAAAAACAACGGCAAAAAGAATTGTAGGGTTTAAGCGTTAGCTAAAAGCCTGTTATCCTTGTTAAATCAGTTACTATGTTGAATCAGTGGCACTGAAGCAGTGAAAACACTACATGTAGCAGTGCTCTGGCCCTCCAGCATTAAGAATGACATCAATTACTGTCATTCCTTACCTCGTACTCCATGCGGACCCCAGTGGCATCTCTGATTCTGTCACTCCAGTCCTTCTTGCGGATGTGCTCCTGCTGTTCAGACAAGTAGTTCAGCTCCTTATTGCAGCGCTGGATGTAGTCATAGAGAGAGGAGAGGTAACGCTTACGGCCCCGAGAATCCTCCTACGAGAGAGACACAGAGAGAGAAACAGAGCAAATTGAAGACATGGATGCAAACAAATGCATACACAATAGGCCTGCATATGCAAACACACACCATCGGCATCTAAGAAAAGCGAAAAAGAACAGCTTACCAGAAGGTTTGAGTACTGTTTTTTCACTGAAGGAATGTCCTGTTTGAACACAACAATTAAAGTTAACAATTACATTTATTACAATGGCATTCTTACACTGACAGATGCAATTTGACCAATTGACCAAAAAAAAAAAAATGTAGCTACACAAATAATACAGTCATGCACCTCGTAGGGTAAACTGCTGAATCTGTCTGTTGGGTCAGACTGGCCATTCTGGGTAAGGAGAACTGAGAGAATAAATGAACTGAGGGTGTGTGAGTGTACTTACCATTGAGTCTATCTGTGAGCGGTATGCTTCGATTTCTTTATGCAGGATGTTGTGGGCAGCAATCTGCTTCTCCACGTCAGACAGGGTCGGTCCATAATCCTCATCCCGAATCTGCCTCTGGATTTCACACAGTGGGCAGAAAACAGTCACTACATTCACTCTGTTGTCTCTCTTCAGTGAGATTCACTAATAAACTAAACATTTAACAGTTAAACAGCTACTGATCTGACAAAAGGCATCGCTGTATTGATTCTTTCTCAACCGAAAATGTCCTAGTAATAACAAATAGCCAATTTACAATGTACATAAAAACAAATAAATACTATACAGGATAAAGCTGTTTATGCTTATAGCTGGAAATGGGCTTTGTATTGGCCTCTGCTCTAGCCCTAACCACCATGGATATTCAGTGATGAGTTATTTAGATGCTCAAATGTCTTTCTTACCTGTTTGTCAGTGAGCACTTGGGCCCAGTCTACTCTGGGTGAGAGATCCAGCCCCAGATTCTGCTTATACAGATCCCGATATTTAGCACAGTCCTTAGACCAGCGATCATGCAGGTTGCTCACACTGAAACATAGACGCAAAGGCAGTGATTTAAGGTTTGAGGAATATCTTAGAATAATGGTGCGTATGTCTGGAAGTGTGAGCGTGGCCGATGATCTTATATATTTTTCCAACAATTTATAAAAAGCGTAGGGATGATAGGTTCAAAACTTGCATTGGCTCACCACTCAAACAAAATGGACAGTCTCTGGCAGTTTGTGTGCTAGGACACTAACTTAATTAAACTTGAAAGAAACCACATAGTTAACCATGTGCTGACACTTAATTTGCATAGCCCTTTAAATGCTTTGTGGATTTGCATTTACATTGATGTATTCGGCACAGGCTCTTGGGTAGAGTGACATTTTAAAATAATTTTTTAACCCTGTTACTGAAGCAGGCAAATGAGTTAGGAGTCTTGTCCAAGGTTGATGTGCTTGCCTGGACAAAGAAACTGAATCTAAGTGTACCACAGTGTTATCTACTACACCAACTGTTACACCAACTGCATAGAAACGTAATTTGCTATTAACATACATTCAACTTAATATCTATTTAACTCATATTATTTCTCCCTAATCCTAAATATGGCCTTAATCATAACACTTGACTTTTTACTAAAGCATGCTCCAACATTTACATGCACTTAAAAATCCGACAACTGTAGAAAATCACATTTGGTCAGAAATCCAGTCAATGCTTTTACATGCACTTTTAATCAGATAATGGGAAAACTTTACATCGGACTGAATCAGGTACAACAAGACGTGACACAACCAAAATATAAAACTCAATCTTCATACAGTGGCTTTTTCTTAAAACATACATAATCTAGAAGATGAATATTTAAATCTCGCAATCCGTCAAGCATGTGGTTGGTTTCAGTGTCACTCCAAAAGTGTTTTGTTGCCATCTCACGGTTGCTGTGTTGAACAGAGTTTGCTAATTTTCCAGGTACGTGGACTGTTTTTACACATGTGCAAGAATTCCGAGTAAGAATATAGATGCACTGAGAAATCCGATTACTTGGCTAAAATCTAGCTTGCTTTACCGATTTCTTTATCAGATTTCTAGATCTATAGAATCTGAGCGTACTGTTTACATGACCACGCGAAATATCAGATAACTGCAGAAAAGTGCTTGCAAATGCACTCACTAATGAGCATTAACATAATGTTAATATCTATTTAAACTTCTGTAGATTATCTATAAGATTGTGTCAAACAAAGTAACTGCTCTCTATTACAGTAAGATAATCCATTACTTATGTAGGTTTTTACTGAAACATGTAATCGGACAGGTCTGTCTAACATTAGTTGTATTTTATTGTGAGCATTTCTCTTCACCAAAGGTTCTAAAAAAATGCTTCTGGATGTGTGCTCTTCCTACAGGGATAGTGTGAGTGAATGTTTGTGCATGCTCAGTCTCTCTGCACTCACTCCATTTCGATCTCCTCAGCTTGTGGATGCTGAAGTTTTTTGATTTTGTCCACATCCAGAAAAAGGTCCTTCAGCAGAATCTCTGCCTCCGACAGGTTATCTGCCGTCTCAATCCGCCGAGTCAGAGACAAACCCTGTCTACCCTTCTTGGAGTCCTAAAAGGAGAAGAGAAGAGAGGAGGAAAAAGAAGAGAAGTCACTCAAAATACTAACGTAAAGGCATTTGCACAAGTGAAAGTAGACATGTATGTAAGTGGTACCTCCTCCAGCAGACTTTCAGCACGCAGTATATTCTTTTCCACCTGGTCTGCATTCTTCTGCACACGTATGACCAGCGATGACAGATCATTCGCCTGCTCCCTGCATGCACACAGACTCATTAGTCATATAAACACAACAGCACACTACACAGATAACAATCGCATGGCATGCATACACACACAGATGTATCAGCATTTCTTATCAACACATTTGTTATATACAAAATATAAGGCACTTTGTTTCTCACACACGTATGCAAATATCCACAGTTCAGGCTAGAAAAAAGTAAGTGAACCCTTGAAATTCATAATCTACAGATTCTCCTTTAGCAGTAATGACTTCCAGCAAATGTTTAAACAATGTTGAGGGGAAATTTGGGACCATTCCTCTCTGCAGATGTGTTTCAGTTCATCGTTATTTCTGATATGCCTCCTTTTTCAGGTCATACCACAGCATCTCAGTAGAGTTTAATGTCAGGACAAACAAATGTTTATGTGTTAATAGTTTAGTTAGACTGTGTTTGTCTATAACTGTGACTTAACTAACTGTGTGAGTTTAAAATCAGACCACATTTTATTAGTAATCAATGCAGAAACACAGGTATTATAAAGGACTTTTCTACTTTTCTTACAATTGTGCATACGGTATTCCAAGTGAAATACATACACAAGTGAAGTACATCTCCTACTTTACTGAGTTCAATCCCCTAAACTGCAGGCTAAAGATTAATAACTACTATAAATGATTCTAACTACACTGAAAGTAATGTGCAAGTAAAAAAAGTAATATTTAACTGAACATTAGTATAATATGATAATAAATAAAAAAATAAAAATAATAAAATATAATGATAATAATATATAAAGCACAACAGCTAAATAGGATATCAAACATATCATGTTAAGATTTAGTATCCCTCATTTGCCAGGGATATGTTTTCACACCTCCAAAGTTGGAAGTTTTTTTTGTTTCTTTTGATGAACGAGATGAATGAACTGAGATGTGAAATTCCATACAGATCGTAAATATTTAAAGATTTAGTGAATATAGACTAATGTACACACAACATAGACAACCCTCACACAGCTACACACACACACCCAACAGACTGCCCACTGCCTAACAATTCTGCATGCCACGTCACTCCTCGTTTGACAGCTGTAAACACAACTTTGCCCTGCTGTGCCTCATCACCCTTTTGATCTCTTACTCCAGCCTGATCTTACGCAATCCCTCCTTTCCTCTCCTACGGCCCCACCCTCAGGGTGACCCATGGGCTGGGTGTGTCGCATGGAATGTGGAGCAGTCCATGCTGGTTTTTTTTTTTTCAAAATTTTTTTCAGCACCTTTGCGAGAATACACTGTGTCACCTGTCAACTCTAAGAAAAGCAGCGCTCTCAGGCATGACAAGTGTTTAAAGACTGGGGACTGAGGGCTGGTTTCTTTTGCTGCAATGCGCTTCTGAAAGCAGATAAAAGGTTAGTGTAAGATTAATCACCACCCTTGAGCTCCCCTTGTCTTCAACAGGATAAGCAGGACTCGTCACCCTTCCGAGTTCAATCAGATTGAGGGAATACTAGCCATTTCTATACTATACTTGTACAATAAAATTAGTAATGTACTAAAGTTACTTGATTTTAATCATGTATGTAATTCTTATGTAAATACATCAAAGTGATAAGCGACAAAAGTTAAATTAATATTTATATTCACATATAAACCATGTACATTATTAAATGAGCTAAACTGTCATTTAGGGGTGACCTAAATTTGCCCTTTAATTTTAAGCTCATTTGTATTTTCCTTAAACATGGGACTTAAACAGGCCACTTTATCTTTCCTTATACTAAGTCTGATTTTAAAACTTTTAAGTATTAGCCAATAACAATCTGTTTTTTTCACCTAAGCTTTAAACTAAGCTATTTTTAACTGAAGCACTTCACTAAACCTCAGCCTCTAAAAGTAGGCCATCACTTCAGGCTGTATTTGTTGTGTGATATTTATCCCATACCAAAAACCCATTAATACTGATATGCCATCTGTAAATTTCTAATTTGTTGCCCATTTGTAGATGTCTGTAAACAAATGTATATGCTATGCTCATGAATTACCTCTGTGAATGGTTTCATGTAAATCTTATTGTATTTATTTTTCAATGTATGGATTTTGTCAGGACCTTAGCCCCATAGTGATTAGTTTGAATAATGGTGGGGATTGGTTGATATGGTTTTATCCTGGACCTTTCCCACCAACAATTCAAAACTTGTATTTTCATGTGCAGGAGTGTATATGACTCAAATAGGCCAACTAAAAATTAACAAGCTCATGCGCCCCATTTGGTCAATACAGATGGACAACAATACTATGAGTGAATGAAGAAGTAAACTGAAAGGGTGCCTGGCTAAAAGCATCGCATTCTTGTACACTGGTAAACTGCTGATGCTGAATATAGCATTAAAATCTATAACACTTCACTGTAATGTTTCCTACATAAGCCTTTTTTGACAACCCACCTTAACGTTAACAAAGGCTCATTCTAACAAGCACCAGTTTCCATAAATGCTGCTTTACTTATTTTTGAAGTTACTTCACCCCGGCAAAGCCTTCGCTGACAGATGTTTATGTCAGTTGTCATGAAATGCATACATAGTTTTCATGTAGTCTTATGAACGCTGTTCCAGATTAATGTGTTACAAAATCTGTCTGTCAGTTCCAACGACCTTAAGAAGCTCAAAGACCGAGATCTGAATGTATAAAAGGAAAGAATCTGGCAAGTAAAAGTAAATAAGAGTGCGAGAGAGTGAGTGCTATGAGAGTGTATGTATGTATTTAAAACCAGCACTGCAGGGGGTTCCTGTTTGACGTGTGACACACCCAAAAACCAGCATGCCACACATGCTGGAAAATATTACAAATATGCACATACGAACAATACACACACATACACGGGGCTCAATGGTTATCATCTGTTTGCTGTGCTGCAACTGAATGGTCTACAATTTTATGAACTCAAACACATACAAACTGAGATGTCTGACAGGATAGGACCACGACACATACCTTAACCAACAAGCATTATGTGCATATCTTTTATGATGTTATTAATGTTATTATTCCTATAATTAGGTTCTACAAGCGTTGTCATATTGTTTGCTCAAATGCATATATGAGTCATATTGTTTACTTATTGAATGTATCATGCAGTAGTATTCACTCCTGATAAAAGCATATTGTCAGTCATCAAGGACTATGCTACAATACTGGTCCAGTAACCTGCTGGCACTGGGCAGACTAGCCGTTCCAGGCAAACACACCATGCTACACCAATAGGAGTCCTTGTTGCTTTATTCACCTCCCTCTGCAGTATGATTCAATTGTAAGTCACACTGGATAGGAACATCTGCCAATTGCATACATGCACACATACATGTCATACACAAACGTTTTTAGTTAGTTAGTTAGTAGTTACATGTAGTTTGGCCAGGAAAGGGTTTGCACATGTCTGTAAATGTTAATGTTAAAGTGACTAGTTGAAACTAAGACATTAATCCCCAGCCAAAATCTCCATGTCATAGCATGACAGGACAAAAGTAATGGCCTTGCAATGCCACATACCATTGCATGGACAGTCAACATACGGAATTAACACAGATCAAACCAGTTTCGAAAACAACATCACATATGCTGGCAATTCCCTAGTGCTGCTGTCCACCAAGGCACAAAGACACAGACTGCATTGTCCTGCTGTCACTATGGTTAGTCTATGTGGTTTGCTTGCTGAACAGTGTGCACTAAGCTGGATTGATGTGTGTTGCTGTCACACCCTGAAAGGAAAACAGTCCATGCCTTTAGCCAGAGGCCATTTGCATGATAAGGTTGTGTGTGCTTTTTAATCATTTTTCATTCCTTTAGACTTTCACTGCAATACTGCAACTGCTGTTCCAATGAAGACATTTCTCTACCTGTCAAAATGCTTTTAATTACAGAGGAACGTGTTTTATTTGTTGGTGTTTAGTCATATATTAAAAACTGAGCTGATTTATGTAAAGGCAAAATACATCAAATGTAAATCTTTTTGACAATATTAGCGATGGTGCTACATTAGGCGTAATGAAATTACAGTTCCTCACAATTCCTCTCCTTGGGTTGTTAAAACCCTATGGGTTTATGGTAGTTAGTCAAAATGTGCTCCTCATGCTAAGCAAAACACTAGGCTAAATTCACCCAAAGGATTGTCAAATACATGTTTTATTGTAACAAAACATTTCACAAATTCTCCATTTTTAATTTTGGACCATTTGAAATATCCCTTTACACTGTGTGTGACTTCCATGATGAGTGGACCGAAATGACTTAGAAAATAGTCTGGTTTCTATTGACTTGCATAAAAGATCCTAAAAAGTTTTCATTTTGGAAGTTTTGTTCCAACAGTAGGACCTACATACATTATTGAACCGATAAATAGGAGTAATAGTAAAAAGGCAAGGTGTCCCCAAACTTGAATGCACTGTGTACATCCTCCCTGTCCCCATTCGATTTGACTAACCCACCTAAAGGGCTTTTTTCCGCATTTTAGCACAGCCCTGTGAGTCATTGCCATTTTTGACAGTGATCGTTGGAAAGCCAGAACAGGCGAGGCCTGCTATAAAGATAAATAAAACCACTCACAGGCCTACCCCGTCAAATATCCTACACGTGGGTGACGCAGTGCATGTTTCAGCTCAATAATCATTTATGGCTTTCAGGTTAAGGTTTAAGTCTCCATTGAGAAACAGGCAAACCTGCACTGCAACAGCACAGGTTATTAAGACCAACACCAGCAGACAAAGATTGCATTCATATATAGTTTGCTGGTGGATAAACTCCAAGCTAGAGATGGGGATTCTCAGGCTTTCCCAGACACAGCGTTTAATTTCTGAAAGCACACTAGTAGAAGCACAGCAAAAGCCAAAAGCACTCATTGTTTAGTCACAGATTCTGGCAGGTTTATAGCCCAGCATAAAATTATAGGGCCATGTTTTTGGGACCACCCTTTAATAACTATGTAACTAGAATATCAGCGTTTACTGCCACAGTTGGATGTTTACAGATTTATTCTCTAAAGCAGAAGCTGTGAATTTCCATGCTAATAAGAATTTCATGCATTTTTTTAAACAGAAACATGGACAGATACAAGCTGAGATTTCTACTCTTGTACATAATAACAGAATAAAGATTTTATGCTAGTAGTAGAAATTTCATTAGTCATAACAGCTAATGGATAATTTATAGCAAATACTGAATTAAAGTTTTTGCCCAAAGTTGGCCTAGGAGGATGTTTAATTGGCCATAGACCCACCATAAACATTGCACTTTGCCCCCAAAACACAATGTTTGGGCACCCCTGCCACAGATTAAATAGTTAAAAAATAAGCCTAGAATGTAAGCGGTTAAAACAGTGCATGCCATATCTAAACCATAAGCACAATGCTATTCAGGCTATCAGAACAGTCTGAAACACCTGTTGTAAAACTCAGATAACACAGCAACAATGATGCAATCAATAGTCACAAGACTTATATATTTAAATATATTTAAAATATATTTAAGGTTATAAAGCCTAAGATTATGTATGGCTGTTTGAGCAGAGTACAGAAAGAGAAGTGAACAGTAGGGAACTCAAAAGAGCTTTCAAACAAAGACACACAGAGTTGCACTCACAGACTGATCTTCGCTGGGATGGTTTTCTTTGACATGCTGGCTGTTTGGATCCAATGTGCATGCAGTCCCAGGCTCCCTCTCTCTCGTCCTTGTTCCTTCGCTCTCTCCTTCTCTCAGTTTTCTCCCTCGAGTTGGTCTTTCCACTCTTGTTAAGGCTCTTTAACCTGTCTTGGCCCCGCCCACTGAAACAGGTGCACCGCCTCTCATTCAGCCCAGGTGGATGGGACTGGGAATACCTGTTTTACTCTTTTATCTGTCTCTCTTTTTCTGTGTCCCCCTCTCACTATCTCTGCCACTGAAACCCCATCACTTACTGGTCGGATCTAATCTAATCTTTATTTATGCTTTAGATCAACAGAAGACCTAAACTGTTGACATATGCATTTACTACACATACACACACACACACACCACTTGACCTAGCTACATGTCAGCGTCACAGTTGTGCTGAGAATGGTCCACTTTCTGGTCAACAGCGGTCCTGTGGTCAAAATCTAATTATAAATGGGATAGAGGGGGATTAACGAATAGTACAACAGATGGCCTAAGGTCTGTAAAGGTACTCCTATATAATAAAGTGGGCAGTTTACTGTGATACTGTACTATAGCCCCTCACTGACATAAAAATCAAAGCCTCCATACTGAGTGTGGCTATTTTAAAGCTAGATCCATTCCTTTCTTATCAGTTCCCAAAACTCTGTCTTCTGACTCAAACTGTTTTAAACCACAATCCAAAGCCATGGTACTTCATTAATACATTTGCAGCTGGTCTCAGATCAGAGTGAAAGACACATAGACCTGGCACTGGCACAGCAGAAAAAGAGGGTGAAGAAAAGAAGAATGTGGCGGAGCCTGTCAAACAAACAACAGACCTGTCCTGCTCCTTCTTTTTTCAGCTCTCCTCCTTGTTTTCTTCTTCCTCCTCTCTTTCTCTCTCCTGCCTCAGTCTTACAGTCACCTACCTGCTCATCATTCTCATCTTATGAGTGTGCTGCCGATTAACCAATCGTTTGTGGGGTTTACAGAGCAAGTAATACAGAATGGATAGATTAACTGGTCTAATTGCTCCATGCATGAACTGGCAGAACAGATTTGGCAGATTAAGGCTACATATCTGTGTAATGACACACTGTTGCATGTAGGGGGCAGTTAAATCTTGCAGACTAATATGCTATACTTAAAAAAATAAGAGTAAGAGTAAGAGTAAGAGTAAGGGTAAGAGTAAGGGTAAGAGTAAGAGTAAGAGTAAGAGATCTGAGCATTGTTTTCATAAAAAACTCAAGAAATGAGGAAAAGAATAATGAATATGCAATGGATTCTTAATTACTGAGATTTTGGTGAAGAAATCAGAGATATCAGATTCACATCAGTAGCAGCAGATATTTGCTTAAAAATAGGTGGGGATGGGAATCTTTCATGTTTTATATTAATGGAAATTGTTATGCTAAGCACTTGAACACTGATAAACAGAGATACACAGCATTGTAACGCTTAAAATCAAAGTTTTAAATTAATGTCTGTAATAATACACAAACAATGTGATCGTACAAACATTTATATAAATTCATAGAAATAGATTTCAACATGCTAGTTCTGTGAAACAGGTTTTAAACCTGTGCCCTCGGCGAAGGTAACTTACACCTTGTTGATGGAACAGCGGCATCATTTTGGGCAAAATGAAAGTATACATCATATTTTTAGAAAACACAAGCCGAATTAGGTTGAGTTTACAGGTCTGTTGTCAGCAGGCTGTGAATGGGGTCTCCTACCTATCCAAAACCAAGCATTATGTGTTCTTCATGACGACCATTTAGGCTGTTATTTCATGCCACTGACAATCTCACTGCAAATTTGTTGTGAGAATTTTTTTTCCAAGGGTCTTCTCCGCTTGGCAGAGGAAATAGCACCCAGAAAGGCTGAAAGACTAATCACAACTGTTTCTTATTCTGCAAAGAGTCCAATGATTCCAGTTGTTGTTATGATAAATACACACAAACTATCAGTGGTGCACAAATGGTTGTAGAGGCTCTTTACAAAATACAATGGGGGTGGTGAGAGTTTGAATTGCAATGTAGTATCAGTTTGTCTACCAAATGTATCCAACTGTGGTCCAGCTTAGAGGGCAGCTCTAAGCTGGAAGTTTGATTTTCCAGCTCTATTAAACCTAACAATTAACTACCTGGCTGAAATGTATATTTGGGTTTGCATATGTTTAAACAGAGTAATCATCAAGCCTTGCATCCAGGATCACCACCATGTCCTATACATGCTTATCAAGACTGTTTGCCAGTTCAGCAAGTGTAATCAAAGCATTAAGCACTGCAAAGACTGGAGGCTCTCTCTTGGTGGTTCAACAGTTTGTGGGCCATCACTTAATACACATTAATATACCAGGCACACCCATTAAGCAAATGAAGGACAACTCACAAGATGAATGTACACTAGAGAGAGAGAAAGAGCGTGAGAGAGAGAGAGAGAGAGAAAGAGAGACTAAGAGGCATCATATAGTAGCTATTTATAGTTTCTGTCACACAAAAGGACATCATTTATTAAAAAATTAAAATATGTTATTAATTCTGAAGACGGAAACTATAACAAAATAGCAGCAGCTGGAAAGGCAATGATTCTACTACAGTGTTTGATGGTTTGACAGATTGTTTTGCAGCATACATTTCCTTCGAGGGAATGAGAGGAGTTAATGAGAGTTCATTAGAGTCAGTAAATCAGAGAAAAGGTTCATGAGCGAGTCAGAGGCAGAGTTAATGAGAGTCAGTGAGTCAGAGGTTGAGAAAGAGACAGAGAGAGAAAGACAGAGAAAGAGATTGAGAGAGAGAGATTATTCACTCTGCCAAATGCTACAGATTTTCCACTTGGTTAAAAAAGAAAAGGAAACAATCCTGAGATGGACTAACTGGTTCTGCTTTAGTCACATCAGTGAGAGTGAATAACACCGAAAGTAACATGAAGAGTTACATGGACATGCAGATGTGTAAAGTGAAATAACTCCATGTAGAAAGAACTGGGAGTACTCTATAAAGCTTCTGCAACTTCCCATACAACATAAAGAGTACATTAGATTATAAGTTTCAAATGTCTGTGTTTAAGATAATCCTAGTGTGAGAAAGTAAATTTACACCACCTTTATCTTAGTCAACATAAAATCTCATTAAGTTAGCAAAAAAGACGACTAGGATATGTTTGTACATCAACAGTGAATTAAAATGCATGGTTGCTGCATCATTATCATTATATATCAAAAGAAAGGTTGAAAGGTTCATGAAATGAGTATCTGATTAGCACTGATTCTCAGCTGGGTCTCACAACTGACCACAAAAGCTGATTCAGCATGCTCAAACTGCAAAAACAGAGCTCAAAAGAGATGACCGGAGGCAGCGGTACAGGACATCCACAAACTATGGGGGACGGTGGGCCACCACTATCAACAATGGACTTGGCATATGAAGGTCCATATTGGGCATTGAATGTGTCCAGGACGATGAATGTTTTGGTAACATTTAGCTGGTCTCCACAAACACAAATATCCCCACACCATCACCTGAAAATAAATAAATTAATTAATTAATAAACATGTAGATTTTACTAGTAAAAGTAGAAAAAGAGGCCCAAGTCACTGTTTCTGTTCTTTCATATGCAGACACAGGATTGAAGACATCAAGAATGTTTGTGCCTGTTCATCAACTCTTCACCCTGCAGAAGTGAGTGACAGAAAAGGAGCAAGAGAGCAACATGCAGAGATGGAGGGGACAGAAAGAAGTGAAGATGTTAAAAGGGTAAGGGTTCGTGTTCTATGCATGTATGCACACAAGTGAGCAGAAGAATGTACAGTATGCACACCAAAAAGGCAGGAAAAAAAGATCAGTGAAAGTGGGAGAGGACGTGTTCTAGACACAGAAAAGGCCTGAAAGCTACTTTGCAAATGCTTTCATTGGCCAAGCGCACTCATAGGTCACTAATGCACATGACTGAAACGAGTGACTTATGATTAGCCTCACGATGTGTGTCATTAATGTGAGTTACAGCTGTTTGTTTCTTAGGCATCAGAGGATGTCTGCAGGCATTATGGTCAATCTAATACTTTACACAGGTGTGTCTGCACCACACCTAACCTAGGAACTTAGTACACATACCCACACACACGTACCCACACACAAACATGCACACAGTGAAACGTCTGAAAACATGAGACAATTTTCTGAACCATGATGACCTGAATAAGACTGCACTGCATGAGCAGCTTACGTGATTACGTCTTGCATGCAGTGCAGTCTGCCTAAAGTAACTTTTATATATGAACGACAGCCTGTTTTCTGTCATAGAGTTTGCATTTTTATCATTATTGTTTTGTTTTGCTAGATCTCTAAAACAATCGCCGCCAATTAATCTAATTTGCCTATTCATCTAATTTGCCTTACAGACACAATGGGCCACAGCCAAAACCTTATGTTTTTGCTAGTGTTTGCTTGTTTAGTGCCTATGTTGCAAACAAGACAATCATAATTGTTGGAAATATCAGAAAATAAAATGATTGATTATATTTTTTTTAAAGTACATTGCATTACTGTATTGCTGGAGGATCTGATGCATGAAACGCTATATATAAAAAGTGAGCGACAGAAGTGTTCTATTACTGGTATAGAGATATGGAAAGGGTTAAGTAATGCATAATTTGATGAAGGACCTTCAAAACAGATAATAGCATTTTATGACTACTATGAAAAGGGGCTAATAGAGTTCTTACCTAACCCACACTAGCGATTGGCCTATAAACCCTAAGCCAGACTCAGCAAGAGACTTGATAACCCTTAAAAACCCTTACAAGAAGTTTATTCAAGTGTGCCATTAGCATGCTTCTTTAAAACTAAAAAGAAATGAGTATGCTTTCAGTTTACTTTTTATATACGTCTCAGTGATATACTAAACACTGTTATACTTAACCATACTTGGGTTATACGTATATAGAAACATCTACGTATATTTGGCCTTGTACTTAATCTTTTGATTGAGATTGAAGACAGTATTCTTGCCCAGCACAAAAAAGGCATCCAGTACAATATATATATTTGAAAAGACTACAAATATGTTTCTTAATATGAGAAACTTTTGTGTGTGTACACTGGCGAGTAAGTAAAAGTTGTCATATTTTAAATAGAACCTCAACCTAGTAATGTCTTTTAAAGTGCTAAAACAATATATAAGCAGCAAATTATAAGTATTATGTTACGTTTACTTTGAAGAAAACTTGCAAGTATACTTTTTACGTTTAAAAACATTGAATCTAGAAGTTTGCTGAGAGTATATTTAAACGTGTACTTTCAATAAACTAAAAGTGGGATAGCAGTATATAACTTGCAACTAAAGGGCAGCTTGGTGGAACAGTGGATAGAGCTGCCGCTACATGGCAAGAAGGGTCTGAATTTAATTCCCAGCCACAGTGACCACATTCCTCTCTGTGTAGAGATTGTATGGTCTCCCAGTGTCTGTGTCAATGTATATGTGTAATAATCTTTTTTTGAAGATGAATTAACAAACTAGTAAATTAATAATTAACTTTTAGTGTAGTTGCAGTACTAAAGTTGTAAACTAGTTGTGTTCTTGAAGTCAACTATTCTTACATTCTTAAAGTGTACTTAGTAAGTATACTTTTATAAGCTATGAAGTGGGCCAATCTAGTCACAAGAAGTATTAAAATAGTACATATACAAGTGTACTACTAGTACAATGATATTAATGTACTAACTACATAAAGTATACTTGGGGAATATACATAAACTTTACTTAAGTTTACTGAATAAAATGTACTTTAAGTATACTTATTTTTTTGTAAGGGAACTGAAAATACTACTTTACTGTATTGGTGCTCACAGAAAATTATTTATATAAAATAATCCAATTAGTTTAAGATTGATTTCTAATCTATTTATTTTAGTACTGTTGCTGTTTTTGTAAGTGTACATTGGACTACAGATTGGCCAAAGTGCATACAATGAGTCTACCCACCTCGTTCAAATAAACAAAGAAAGCAACAAGGAAATAAACACACTTTTCTACCTGAGAAAAACAAAGAGCTACTACTGAAAACGCCACTCTAATTACAAGTGAGCTAACAGGTTTTTAAAAATATAGACAGTATGTTAAATGTGTATGAATCAAGCGTTTTATAACACTCTAAAGACATTCAAGGAGTTGTTGCAAATGCAAGTATCACATGCCATAACGCTGATGTAACATGACTTTTTATCCTGCACGTGGCTGTAATTAGATTACAATTAGGACTCAATTTCCTGTAGTCCCTGTATATGAAGGCAGAATAGTTTCTGAGTTTCAGAGTTTCTGCACGCATTCACAATGACATAAAATAGCAAGAACATTTCCAGTATCACTGACTAAAAACACAATGCACGTTTGTGTTTGTGTAGGCTTTTGTCCACACATTCTTTACCTTTATCCTCTAAATGTCACTCCAATTCCTCACTCTCACAACTACATAACTTACATATTAGCTTCATAGTAGATACTAAAGGTGAGATTAATAAATCCACTGCTGCTTATATGGATTAAGAGTATCATGACAGTCAGAATTTTATTTTGCAGTATTTTGCATTTTGTATGAATCACATTCAACCAAATAAGAAACTACATGTATTTTTGTTAAAATATCTAGAGTTAGAGTATTTTATTAATTTGATATATTTTGATACATGAACTTTGTATGCATGCTGTATACAGTAGAAAGAAAAAGTATGTAAACATTTTGTAATTACCTGGTTTTCTGCAGTAATTGGTCATAAAACGTGATCTGATCTATCTGAAGTATAGACAAGCTCAATGTGCCTAACCTAATACCACACAAACAATTATAATATTTCATGTTTGTATTGGACACATCCATTAAACATTCACTGTGCTGGTGGAAAAAGTAAGTGAACCCTTATGCTAATGACTTCAACAAAAGCTAATTAGAGTCAGGGTTTAGCAAACCTGAAGTCCAATCAATGAAACGTGATTGGAGCGAGGTGTAGAGCTACTTTGACTTATAAAAGACACTCAAACTTCTTAAGTTTGCTATTCACAAGAAGCATCTGCTGATGTGAACCATGTCTCACAAAAAAGAGATCTCTGAAGACTTACGATCAAGAATTGTTGATTTGCATAAAAGTAATCTTCAAGACTTTTTTAACCAGTCCACAGTTAGACAAACTGTCTACAAAAACAGATTTATTACTGTGTCTCCTCTTCCTGGAATTGGACGCCCCATTAAGTTGACTAATAAGGCACAAAGCAGAATGCTCAGAGAGGTCAACAAGAACCCTAGAGTAACAGCTAAAGGCTTGAGGGAATCATTGGAACTGGTTAAAATCTCTGTTCTTGATTCTACCAATCACAAATCATTGAAGAGGCATGGTGTACATGGCGGGACAGCATAGAGGAAGTCCCTGCTTTTCAAAAGAAACATCACTGCAAGACTGAAGTTTGCCAAAGAGTACCTTGACACCTAACAATGCTACTGGGAAAATGTTTTGTGGACTGATGAAACCGATGTTCAGGATTTTTCAGTGAGTTGTTCACACCAGACATCCTAAGAATATGGCTGAAGCAATTCTGTAAGGAAGAATGGTCCAAAATTCCTCCTGAACGTTGTGCTGGTCTGATCAGCAGCTACCAGAGGTTTTTGCTGCCAAATAGGTTAAATCAGTTATTAAACCCAAGGGTTTACCTCCTTTTTCACCAGCACTGTGAATGTTTAATGGATGTGTCCAATAAAGACATGAAATATTATAATTGTTTGTGTTGTATTAGACTAAGCACATTGTGTTTATCTATACTTAAGACTTAGATGTAGAACAGAGCATGTTTAATGACCAATTAATGCAGAAAACCAGATCATTTCAAAGGGTTCACATACTTTTTCCTGGTCAAGCTATAGGTATGACCAATCAACATGCCTTGTTTTCCTAGTTTCTACCACAACATAGTCTATCATGGGGGTCTAGCAATTAATCTAGAATCTTATGTTATGCAACAACGCTAGACGAAGTCAGATACAACTACTCATTAGGGTGAATTGTTCCTCAAACCCAGTTTCAGCAAAGGAACAGATTTGTGGGCGGAGCCTAGATAGGTCACTTTAAAGGTGTTTCAGACTGCAAAGTTGTGTAGGTAGGACAGCAAGTTCATGATTACAGTGTACATATTTTAAACAGCCAAGCAAAGCAGATTCAAAAGTATCTTTTAAATCTGGTCAATCTGAGTCGTGTAATTCAGCTACAATCCATTGTTGTAAGTGAAGCAATGCAGCCTATTTGCATGAAGTGCACTGGAGGAAATGCAAATTAGATCATGAAATTATTATATTTTTAATAGCTCTTCATGACAGACAGACATCTCTACCAGTGAATTAGGGAGAGGCAGCCTGCACAAGAGAGGAATGTTCATTGTGCATTTGCGTGCAGTTAACTGTGAACCTGTCCCATTTCACCTGCATAGCAACGCCCCCTCCCACTCAGCATGCCAACACATGCACACCTCAGTCTGAACTCCAAGTTGTGTAAGCCCAATAAAACAGAGAGGAGCAGTCTGATCATTTAATGCCTTCCTGACGATGTGAGGAACTCGGTGGCTTATTTGAATGTTTTACCCTGCAGCATATATCAGTTAATACAGTGCTTTACTGATTGCACTACATTTTCACCTAATATACTCATATATCATCACTGAAAAACAAGTATCTTCAAAATAGCAACTTTACAGGAGAGAAACTCTCTTTTAATGTAAGTCAATGGAACCAGAATTTTTTCCAAGCTATTTGAAATCTTTTTTATTCGTCCATTCATCATGAAATAGTCTCCCAATGTAATAGGCAGCTGCTCCATTAAAGTGATCAAGAAATATTGAAAATGGACAAATATGGAAATATATGTTTTTCATTGGATAGCGACAACATGTTTAAGAAGTTTTTCTCAGTTACAGTGCAAAAGCATATGTGTGCCTGTCTGTTATGTATGAAACTGGAGTAAAAGAACCCAAACATACATTTTTTATAAATAAGTCATGTGGCAGTTAAAATGCATAACAACAAAATGTGCTTTAAATACTCAGAACAGATACAATATATGCTGTGACTGGGCTGCACAGCCAAACTCTGTTTTCTTAAAGTAACAGTCACAAAAGGTCACTGCAGAATGTTTTGGTAGAAAATAACTTTTTATTTGAAGAACTTCTTTTTTATTATAGTTCTTTGTTACTAAGTTTTCATTTGTGTTTTGTACTGAACTTGTTGACGACTCCATTTTTTTCACTGTGTCTTTCAAACCCTGTGCTTATTTAAAGGGCTGCAAGACTGCATGATGAGCTACAAACAAGAAAATTAAACAGCAGGTGCTTTGAACTGTGCCTGAGTGATTTATCTACATGTTTGTAGAGAACATTATCTACGTAATCTACATTTTTACACGATCTCTAAACTGTTATTAGAGAATAGAAGGTAATAACACAATCTATTACAGTACAACACTCACCACACAATCTATCACAGTACAACACTCACCACACAATCTATTACAGTACAACACTCACCACACAATCTATTACAGTACAACACTCACCACACAATCTATCACAGTACAACACTCACCACACAATCTATTACAGTACAACACTCAACACACAATCTATCACAGTACAACCCTCACCACACAATCTATTACAGTACAACACTCACCACACAATCTATTACAGGACAACACTCACCACACAATCTATCACAGTACAACACTCACCACACAATCTATTACAGTACAACACTCACCACACAATCTATCACAGTACAACACTCACCACACAATCTATTACAGTACAACACTCACCACACAATCTATCACAGTACAACACTCACCACACAATCTATTACAGTACAACACTCACCACACAATCTATCACAGTACAACACTCACCACACAATCTATTACAGTACAACACTCACCACACAATCTATCACAGTACAACACTCACCACACAATCTATTACAGTACAACACTCACCACACAATCTATTACAGTACAACACTCACCACACAATCTATCACAGTACAACACTCACCACACAATCTATTACAGTACAACACTCACCACACAATCTATCACAGTACAACCCTCACCACACAATCTATTACAGTACAACACTCACCACAAAATCTATTTCAGTACAACACCCACCACACAATCTATCACAGTACAACCCTCACCACACAATCTATCACAGTACAACACTCACCACACAATCTATCACAGTACAACCCTCACCACACAATCTATCACAGTACAACACTCACCACAAAATCTATTTCAGTACAACACCCACCACACAATCTATCACAGTACAACACTCACCACACAATCTATCACAGTACAACACTCACCACACAATCTATCACAGTACAACACTCACCACACAATCTATTACAGTACAACACTCAACACACAATCTATCACAGTACAACACTCACCACACAATCTATCACAGTACAACACTCACCACACAATCCATCACAGTACAACACTCACCACACAATCTATTACAGTACAACACTCACCACACAATCTATCACAGTACAACCCTCACCACACAATCTATTACAGTACAACACTCACCACAAAATCTATTACAGTACAACACTTAACACACAATCTATCACAGTACAACACTCACCACACAATCTATCACAGTACAACACTCACCACACAATCTATTACAGTACAAAACTCACCACACAATCTATCACAGTATAACCCTCACCACACAATCTATTACAGTACAACACTCACCACAAAATCTATCACAGTACAACACTCACCACACAATCTATCACAGTACAACACTCACCACACAATCTATCACAGTACAACACTCACAACACATTCTATTACAATACAACACTCACCACACAATCTATCACAGTACAACACTCACCATACAATCTATCACAGTACAACACTTACCACACAATCTATTACAATACAACACTCACCACACAATCTATCACAGTACAACACTCACCACACAATCTATCACAGTACAACACTCACAACACATTCTATTACAATACAACACTCACCACACAATCTATCACAGTACAACACTCACCATAAAATCTATCACAGTACAACACTTACCACACAATCTATTACAATACAACACTCACCACACAATCTATCACAGTACAACACTCACCATACAATCGATTACAGTACAGCACTCACCACACAATATATCACAGTATAACACTCAACACACAATCTATTACAGTACAACACTCACCACACAATCTATTACAGTACAACACTCACCACACAATCTATCACAGTATAACCCTCACCACACAATCTATTACAGTACAACACTCACCACACAATCTATCACAGTACAACACTCACCACACAATCTATCACAGTACAACACTCACCACACAATCTATCACAGTACAACACTCACAACACATTCTATTACAATACAACACTCACCACACAATCTATCACAGTACAACACTCACCATACAATCTATCACAGTACAACACTTACCACACAATCTATTACAATACAACACTCACCACACAATCTATCACAGTACAACACTTACCACACAATCTATTACAATACAACACTCACCACACAATCTATCACAGTACAACACTCACCATACAATCTATTACAGTACAGCACTCACCACACAATATATCACAGTACAACACTCACCACACAATCTATTACAGTACAACACTCACAACACATTCTATTACAATACAACACTCACAACACATTCTATTACAGTACAACACTCACCACACAATATATCACAGTACAACACTCACAACACAATCTATCACAGTACAACACTCACCACACAATCTATTACAATACAACACTCACAACACAATCTATCACAGTACAACACTCACCACAAAATCTATTACAGTACAACACTCACCACACAATCTATCACAGTACAACCCTCACCACACAATCTATTACAGTACAACACTCAACACACAATCTATTACAGTACAACACTCAACACACAATCTATCACAGTACAACACTCACCACACAATCTATTACAGTACAACACTCACCACACAATCTATTACAGTACAACACTCAACACACAATCTATTACAGTACAACACTCACCACACAATCTATCACAGTACAACACTCACCACAAAATATATCACAGTACAACACTCACCACACAATCTATCACAGTACAACACTCACCACACAATCTATCACAGTACAACACTCACCACACAATCTATTACAGTACAACACTCAACACACAATCTATTACAGTACAACACTCAACACATAATCTATCACAGTACAACACTCACCACACAATCTATTACAGTACAACACTCACCACACAATCTATCACAGTACAACCATCACCACACAATCTATTACAGTACAACACTCACCACACAATCTATCACAGTACAACCCTCACCACACAATCTATTACAGTACAACACTCAACACACAATCTATTACAGTACAACACTCAACACACAATCTATCACAGTACAACACTCACCACACAATCTATTACAGTACAACACTCACCACACAATCTATTACAGTACAACACTCAACACACAATCTATTACAGTACAACACTCACCACACAATCTATCACAGTACAACACTCACCACAAAATATATCACAGTACAACACTCACCACACAATCTATCACAGTACAACACTCACCACACAATCTATCACAGTACAACACTCACCACACAATCTATTACAGTACAACACTCAACACACAATCTATTACAGTACAACACTCAACACATAATCTATCACAGTACAACACTCACCACACAATCTATTACAGTACAACACTCACCACACAATCTATCACAGTACAACCCTCACCACACAATCTATTACAGTACAACACTCACCACAAAATCTATCACAGTACAACACTCACCACACAATCTATCACAGTACAACACTCACCACACAATCTATCACAGTACAACACTCATCACACATTCTATCACAGTACAACACTCACCACACAATCTATCACAGTACAACACTCACCACACAATCTATCACAGTACAACACTCACAACACATTCTATTACAATACAACACTCACAACACAATCTATCACAGTACAACACTCACCACACAATCTATCACAGTACAACACTCAACACACAATCTATCACAGTACAAAAATCACCACACAATCTATTACAGTACAACATTCAACACACAATCTATTACAGTACAACACTCAACACACAATCTATCACAGTACAACACTCACCACAAAATCTATTACAGTACAACACTCACCACACAATCTATTACAGTACAACACTCACCACACAATCTATTACAACACTCACAACACAATCTATTACAGTACAACACTCACCACACGATCTATTACAGTACAACAGTAATAGAATGTGTTGTGAGTGTTGTATTGTAATAGAATGTGTTATAAGTGTTGTATTGTAATATAATGTGTTATAAGTGTTGTATTGTAATAGAATGTGTTATAAGTGTTGTACTGTAATAGAATGTGTTATTAGTGTTGTATTGTAATAGAATGTGTTGTGAGTGTTGTATTGTAATAGAATGTGTTATAAGTGTTGTATTGTAATAGAATGTGTTGTGAGTGTTGTATTGTAATAGAATGTGTTGTGAGTGTTGTATTGTAATAGAATGTGTTATTAGTGTTGTACTGTAATAGAATGTGTTGTGAGTGTTGTATTGTAATAGAATGTGTTGTGAGTGTTTTACTGTATTAGAATGTGTTGTGAGTGTTGTATTGTAATAGATAGTGTTGTGAGTGTTGTATTGTAATAGAATGTGTTAGAAGTGTTGTACTGTAATAGAATGTGTTGTGAGTGTTGTATTGTAATAGAATGTGTTGTGAGTGTTGTATTGTAATAGAATGTGTTATAAGTGTTGTATTGTAATAAAATGTGTTATAAGTGTTGTATTGTAATAGAATGTGTTGTGAGTGTTGTATTGTAATAGAATGTGTTGTGAGTGTTGTATTGTAATATAATGTGTTATTAGCGTTGTACTGTAATAGAATGTGTTGTGAGTGTTGTATTGTAATAGAATGTGTTATAAGTGTTGTATTGTAATATAATGTGTTATAAGTGTTGTATTGTAATAGAATGTGTTATAAGTGTTGTACTGTAATAGAATGTGTTATTAGTGTTGTATTGTAATAGAATGTGTTGTGAGTGTTGTATTGTAATAGAATGTGTTATAAGTGTTGTATTGTAATAGAATGTGTTGTGAGTGTTGTATTGTAATAGAATGTGTTGTGAGTGTTGTATTGTAATAGAATGTGTTATTAGTGTTGTACTGTAATAGAATGTGTTGTGAGTGTTGTATTGTAATAGAATGTGTTGTGAGTGTTTTACTGTATTAGAATGTGTTGTGAGTGTTGTATTGTAATAGAATGTGTTGTGAGTGTTGTATTGTAATAGAATGTGTTGTGAGTGTTGAATTGTAATAGAATGTGTTGTGAGTGTTGTATTGTAATAGAATGTGTTGTGAGTGTTGTACTGTAATAGAATGTGTTGTGAGTGTTGTATTGTAATAGAATGTGTTGTGAGTGTTGTATTGTAATAGAATGTGTTATAAGTGTTGTATTGTAATAGAATGTGTTATAAGTGTTGTATTGTAATAGAATGTGTTGTGAGTGTTGTATTGTAATAGAATGTGTTGTGAGTGTTGTATTGTAATATAATGTGTTATTAGCGTTGTACTGTAATAGAATGTGTTGTGAGTGTTGTATTGTAATAGAATGTGTCTTGAGTGTTGTATTGTAATAGAATGTGATATAAGTGTTGTATTGTAATAGAATGTGGTGTGAGTGTTGTATTGTAATAGAATGTGTTGTGAGTGTTGTCTTGTAATAGAATGTGTTGTGAGTGTTGTATTGTAATATAATGTGTTGTGAGTGTTGGACTGTAATAGAATGTGTTGTGAGTGTTGTATTGTAATAGAATGTGTTGTGAGTGTTGTACTGTAATAGAATGTGTTGTGAGTGTTGTATTTAATAGAACGTGTTGTGAGTGTTGTATTGTAATAGAACGTGTTGTGAGTGTTGTATTGTAATAGAATGTGTTAGAAGTGTTGTATTGTAATAGAATGTGTTGTGAGTGTTGTATTGTAATACAACGTGTTGTGAGTGTTGTATTGTAATAGAATGTGTTATAAGTGTTGTATTGTAATAGAATGTGTTGTGAGTGTTGTATTGTAATAGAATGTGTTGTGAGTGTTGTATTGTAATAGAATGTGTTATAAGTGTTGTATTGTAATAGAATGTGTTGTGAGTGTTGTATTGTAATATAATGTGTTATTAGTGTTGTACTGTAATAGAATGTGTTGTCAGTGTTGTATTGTAATAGAATGTGTTAGAAGTGTTGTATTGTAATAGAATGTGTTATAAGTGTTGTATTGTAATATAATGTGTTGTGAGTGTTGTATTGTAATAGAATGTGTTGTGAGTGTTGTATTGTAATAGAATGTGTTATAAGTGTTGTATTGTAATAGAATGTGTTGTGAGTGTTGTATTGTAATATAATGTGTTATTAGTGTTGTACTGTAATAGAATGTGTTGTGAGTGTTGTATTGTAATAGAATGTGTTAGAAGTGTTGTATTGTAATAGAATGTGTTGTGAATGTTGTATTGTAATAGAATGTGTTATTAATGTTGTATTGTAATAGAATGTGTTGTGAGTGTTGTATTGTAATAGAATGTGTTGTGAGTGTTGTATTGTAATAGAATTTGTTGTGAGTGTTGTATTGTAATAGAATGTGTTATAAGTGTTGTACTGTAATAGAATGTGTTACAAGTCAGTAAAATGTCTTCCTTTCTAGATGTTCCACCATTAACTGTGAGCAGTATTATTAAAAAGTGGAAGTGTTTTGGAACCACAGCAATTTAGCCACAAAGTGAAAGACCTTGTAAAGTTACAGAGCAGGATCAACAAGTGCTGAGGTGCATAGTGCAAAAAGAAGTTCCGAACCTCTTCTGGCGTTAAAATCAGCACAGAAACTGTGCACTGGGAGGTTCATATATATATATATATATATATATATATATATATATATATATATATATATATATATATATATATATATACATACATTTATACATACTAGCTAAAGTTAGTGATGATTAATTTATTAGCTTTTGCAAATGAGCTCGTTTTAATCAAAGATGTAGTTTTCACTTCATACAATGACGCTTACTAGAAAGATATTTATTTCCACAATACCCATTCCAGCACAAAATGATATACTTGATGACATATTTGATGTAATACCAAAAGGGGTGCTGGGAGGAGTATATATATATTATATATACTAATATATAATATATTAGGGGAAGACGTGTCCACCTCAATATATATTGTAATAAAGACGCAGTGCAAGTTATCACAAATGGTTGATTGCAGTTGTTACTGCCAAGTTATTAGGTTTTAGGGGGGCAATAACTGTTTAACACAAGTGATATAGGTTTTTAAATAAATCTTGCTATTTAATAAATGAAATTTATTTAAAAGCAGCTTTTTTAGTTTTTTTGTCCTTATATTAGAGTTAGATGGATGATTTAAAATATTTAAATTTGATAAGTTAGCAAAAGTAGAAGAACTTTATGATCTGAGTTGTAAGTCTGGATTAAGTCTGAGATAAAGTAAATATGAAAAGCAGTGTGAGTCGTAAAACATGCCGAGGGCTGGGGTGTGTCTCTTATCTATGTTATCTATGTGAGGCTTATAATTACAACAGATGCTTATCTCTGTGGAAAAAAAATCATTCCACTTCACTTGCTATTTATGTCAGGAGGGTCTAACATGCAAATCAACACACACACCCACACAAGCAGGCAGTCAGAGGTAGCAGACAGGTATGATGACATTGTTCACTTTCTCTGTTGATCTACGGGTGTTTGAACAGCAGCGAATTCCAGGCATATTTCTACTGAAAAGTCTGACTCTGGAAATATGAAAACTATGTTTTAGCCATGGCTCAGAGTGAGTTCCACCCAAATCCAGTCTATGAGGGGCAGCCTAATGGTCAAATTCCAGTGGAAGGATTAGTGATCCTTAGAAAGAGATTTACAGACGGGCCATAATTAAACACAGTTAAGACAATGAAGGAGTGGTGACATACCTTATATTACCAAAAGTATTCGCTCGTTTGTCTTAACACGCATATGCACTTGAGTGACATCCCATTCTTAACCCACAGAGTTTCTTATGATGTCGGCTCACTTGTTGCAGCTATAATAGCTTTAACTCTTCTGGGAAGGCTTTCAACACGGTTTAGGAGTGTGTTTATGGGAATATTTGTGAGGTCAGACACTGATTTTGGACGAGAAGGCCTGACTCGTAGTCTCTACTCTAATTCAAAACAAAAGTAAGGTCAGGACTCTGCAGGCCAGTAAAGTTCTTTCACACCATACTTATCCCTGTCTTTATGGAGCTTGCTTTGTGCACTGGTGGGCAGTCGAATCGGAACAGGAAGGGGTCATCCTTAAACTGCTCCCACAAAGTTGGAAGCATGAAATTGTCCAAAATCTCTTGGTCTGCTAATGCATTCTCTTGAAAAACAACCCCAAACCTTTATCCCCCCTCCACCAAACTTTACACTTGGCACAGTGCAGTCAGAAATATACCGTTCTTCTGGCAACTGTCAAACCCAGACTCGTCCATCAAATTTCCAGACAGAGAAGCATCACTCCAGAGAACACATCTTCAGTCTAGTGGCGGCGTGGTTTACACCACTGCATCCACCGCTTTACATTACGCCTGGTGATGTAGGGCTTGGATGCAGCTCCTAAGACATGGAAACCCATTCCATGAAGCTCTCTACACATTGTTCTTGAGGTAATCTGATGACCACATGAAGTTTGGAGGTCTGTAGCAACTGCATCCGCTGACCCTGCTCCATCATTTTATGTGGCGACCACTTTGTTTTGCTGTTGTTCCCATTTGCTTCCACTTTGTTATAATACCACTGACAGTCTATTGTGGAATATTTAGTAGTGAAATAATTTCACAACTGGACTTATGGCACAGATGGCTTTATATCACGGTACCACGCTGGAATTCACTGAGCTCCTGAGAGCTACCCATGCTTTAACTAATGTTTGTAGAAGCAGTCTGCATGTGTAGGTGCTTGGTTTTATCCACCATTGGCCATGGAAGTGATTAGAACACCTGAATTTAATAATTTGGATGGGTAAGTGAATACTTTTGGCAATAAAGTGTATCTATCAGTTTGTATAGTTTACATGAGTATAAATCTGCTGTGTGTCTTCAAGCCTGACCAAGCTGATGCACAGTTAGGAGTTTTTCAAAATGTTTAAATAGTTTAGCCATTAATGCAGTGTTCTAGAAAAACAAGTGTTTACAGGGTTGGGCACAGAAACTGGCTGAAGCACTAACTGTCTCCAAAAGCTACCTTACAAAAAGCTGGTATATTAAATGCCACAAGAAAAATACACCTTAAAATCAGAATGCCATTTGTAGGATAGATGGGATAGGATAGACTTGGAGCCCCTTTTCTGTAAGACCAATATTAACATAGAGTAAATGAAACCATCTTCATAATACTTCAAGTCATTTGCAAATGAATAGTGTAGCAAACTCTGAACATCTCTAGTGAGTGCTGGATAAGAATCTTAAGTCCCCATTCAGCACCATTTCTGTCAACACAGATTGGACAGAATCCATCACTAAAAGAATACGCCTCAAATTCTTAAGATATTCCAGTTACAACTGTGACTCTTCAGAAAGTCATATGAACACAAACGATTTGCCTTCTTCGTGCCATGAATGCACACGGCCTCTCCCAAATTCACTAGTGGAGATGTCTGCCTGTCATCAAGACATAGGCATGCATCTGTTCACCTGAGCTGGCTTTCATTATGCCTGCTTCTCCACTAGTGATAGTAAACACTAAGGCTTCAAAGAACAGTTTACTATACGAGTGAATTCTGGTTAAACCACATGCCTTAAAGAACCACATTTTAAAGAACCATTTTACAGACACCTCGCAGGACACAGTCCAGAAACTTCAAAACTTTCTTGACCCACTCTGAATATGGGTGGGGTTAATTTGTTTACCAATAATGATGATGCAAACAAAACAATTACAGCTTCTACCCAGGGCTTGCCTCACAGGGATGTCTTGCATAGCTGTCTAACTTAGTCGGCTACATCCCCAGGACAAGTTACGCTTCAGGGAGGATTGCGTTATTATTATAATGGATAAACAGCTCTTGGACAAATCAGGTTTGAGTGTCTGACAATAAAAGAAAAGCCTTTTGATGGAGGCGGACCCATCTGGGCCTTTTCAGGTACATTTTCTAATAAGGACATTTACCTGGGTCTTGTTCATTTTCAGGTGGAATGGGAAAAATTTAGTTAATCTATATAGTTTTAATGCTAGTAATGTTTTTGATTTGATTAGGATATTTAAGCTATAGAAACATTTTTATGCATGGAGCTGTCTAGAATTATGCACTATGGTAATTCATTTCTCTGAGTAGCTCTGGGAGAGATTTTTAGGATGTTTAAAAGAGTGAATGTTGTCTGATAGCAAAATGATGTTCCAGTATACTTTAACTTGTGCTTCAGTTTATGCCTTTTTGATGCAATTAAAAAACATGAAAAGAGGTAGAAATTAACACATTTATTTTTCTAGCAGTCCTATTATTATTAGACGAATTAATTAATGTCTGCCTGTCACACACAACACACACACACATGAAAGAGAGAGAGAGAGAGAGAGAAAGAGAGAGAGACAGAGAGAGAGTGTAAGACAGGGATAACCTGTTACCCTGCCCTAAATCCACCCAAACACTAAAAGGTGAAAAAACACACACCAGAATGTGGCATTATTAGCATAGCGAAATATTTAAACACTCCTTCACTGAGACCTGCCAGAACTCTATAAAGCATTCAGAACACTGCTGCTAATCTAGCGTATACAATAATTAAAAATTAGGATACACCCTGAAATATTTAGCAATTTATTAAGAAATATGGACGTAACAATATTTGACCTCATTTTATTTGATCTTAAACAATATTTTTAGAGGTAGGTGATGTAATTGCATTACCTTTGGCACATAATGATATTGCAGAGTGAGACGTGGCCCTGGGTCAGCAGAGGAGGGCCTAAATTAAATGTGATCAACCAATCACAAACTAGATGCTGCTAGGTCGTTCTTTTTTCTATTTGTACCTTCTGCCAAGCGGAGTTCCAGCTAATTGCTTCTTCTGCTGAACGTGAGTGTTTTCTTTTAGCATTTTCTGGTGTTACACGCTTAATATACAGCCCTGATTTAACCTGCACAGTTGAATATTTAATATAGATAGCCTTCGCTAGGCAATAGCAATGCTAGCCCATCTGACGATAGGTAGTTAAACTATCTGCCTGAATACTTATTTAATGACCTTTTACATTTTTAACATTTCTTTTGGGACACTTTCCTCCGACATGTACTCATATACCTAAAGGAAAAAAGATATGGAGCTGGATTTATCTGGGGATATACTCCGACACAGTACATTTTATTTTAACAGTAGCAGCAAATTTCTGGAACCAATCCTTTAGCTTTCGTATGCCTATAAGCTAACTTATTAGTACATTTAGTAGTAACAATGCAAGTAAATTCCTTAAGAACATTCCAGGAACAACATCCAGTCTTGAGCTGGGGACATCATACAGTTGAGTTGACTGGGTTATTTATTTTTTTACATTAACCTAAAATCAGTACAGTTAATTATAACAGCAGTAGCGGAGCTCCTTAAGAACATTCCAACAATATCATCCAGTCTTGACCTGGGGACATCATACAGTTGAGTTGACTGGGTTATTTATTTTTTTACATTAACCTAAAATCAGTACAGTTAATTATAACAGCAGTAGCAGAGCTCCTTAAGAACATACCAGGAACATCATCCAGTCTTGACCTGGGGACATCATACAGTTGAGTTGACCCAGGGACTTTATTCCTTTATATTAACCTGAGATCAGTACATTTAATATTAACAATACATATATGTTCCTTAAGAACTTTCCAGGAATAACATCCTGTCTTGACCTGGGGACATCATGCAGTAGATTCATTTATCTTTGTTTGCAAATACCACCTTTTTCTATGGAGAAAAGAAAAAGGCATGTTCACATCAAAATGATTACTGTCTCCTAAATTGACTAATGCATTCTAACACATTGTTATGTAGGAATTCTGACTGACTGAGGATTCATTGTCCACATTAGATGATGGCTGGATGCCGTACTAGACATTAAATCGAGGTAACACACATAACACATGGGATTTGTTCACTATATATACACACAAAGAGCACTGTTTTATAACTTTTGTTAACATTTGCACATTCTTAATTTTTTACTTTTAATGTATAATTTAATAGCTACACCTGAGATAACCAAGGTGGCCATAGATGTTACTGATAAAATGTAAACTGCCTAAGCTTTTACCTTAAATGTGACATAATTATAACAGTTAATATTCTACAAAGTAATGCTAAATAAGGTAAGGGCAGTATTTCTGTTTGCCCTCCTGTTATTGTTCTCATAGTAGCTTTTTCATTCTTGTGTATTTGGTGCCACCTTGGTGTCTTGCCACTGCTGACCATCTTTAAGTGATTTACATATGAAAACTGCTACATTGATAATGGAATAAAGTAATAAACTCTGTAGAGCTGTCTGTTCTGTCAGTCAGTACCATATTCATACAGTCACGCTGAATTTGAAATTTTAATAATGTGACTTTCTACATCAAATTTTTGCAACATTTAAGGTGAAATAAGAAACGAGAATAAGTGGCTAACTTCTGATTTATTCACTGTACTAGACTTAGTAACAGTCAGCAAACCCTGGCTATTCCACCTGAGGCATGGAGGGAGGGCTGGTTTAACCCCTAAATTACAACAAATAAACACTGGGAGGCAACACTGAATGAGCGTTCTTTTACTTATGTGCACACATGAGTTTATACATTAGCTTATTAACTGGCCCAGAGTGCTAACAGCCCACTGAGAATTCAACCCAGTCTCTCTATAGTAGAGGAACAAATACCTCCAGGTGGAATACACACATATGTTTGTATATCTTTGATAACTCCAGTTTGTATAAAATATTTTATTGCAGATGTAAATCAAATTATCCACTGCAAAAATGTTTTACTGTAAAATTAATGTAATTCATTATTATTTGGATGCTCCTCAAAACAGAAAGGTGTACAAATTTATGCCTGGCTTAAAGACAGAGTGACTAGAAGACTACAGGAAAATCCAGAATAAGAACCTTATCTCATCTGTGCAACAATGAGCCATAAGATGCCCTACTATACATCAGTTAAACAAGAGTAGGGTTAATGTTTTGGAATGGCCAAATCAAAAAGCTGAACCTAACCCTCTAGAAATATTGTGAAAAGACTTGAAGCGAGCAGTGGATGTGAGAAACCCACCAACATCCCAGATTTGGAGCTGTTTTGTACGGAAGGACTACAAATTCCTCCAAGCCAATGTGCAGGACTCATCAACAGTTGCCTGAACGGTTTAGTTGCTCTTATTGCTGTATAAGGACGTCACACCAGATACTAAAAAACAGATTTTCAATAAGAACTACATGTATGTTGGCGTCATTTGTATAATTTGGTTCTTTTTATTGTCATATGCACAGCAGAACAGACAGTAACACTGTACAATGAAATTCTTACTTTGCTGTTCCTTCATTCACCAATAGATAAAGATAACAAAAAAGAAATAATAAAAAATATACAAATATATAAAGTATAATAATATAAGTTGAAGTAAATAAAAGTATTTATGTTTATGTTTTAGGTCATATCCCTTGAAGAAATATAGAAAAATCTAAAGTTAACAAACTGTAGGTTCCCTATCTAAAGGTACTTTAGATATACCCTTGAAGGTACTACCCCAGTGACAGTTTAATACCTTTATTCTAAGATTCTACTCCTACCAAACCATCCACTGCCAGAATCATCAGTACTACTGTGCCAAAGTCTTAGACTTTGCTTATTTCTTAAAACCACTTTATCTTAGCTTAGCACCAGATATTAGTAGAATAGATGTAAATAAGCACAAATACAATACAAAGTAGCTTTAATATCTTATTTTAAAAGAAGTAGATAATATCTTGTGTGCCAGTTTGAAGAACAAAGTTTAGTTCCAGTTTTCTCCTGGACATCCAAGAGACTGCATGAATTTATTGAATTCCTTCACCACCAATCGTGTAGTCAAAGTAGTCGAAGCAGGTATTAGATGCTAACTGCAAATAATACTGAGTTTCCATAAGGAAAAGCTTTAAGGGTTAAATAAACACACAGACATATGTAAAAGCACTACTTATTGTACTAATACTTATAGAAATATTTTTAAAAATAAAGTGTTTTGCTGAGCAAATAAAACTACAGTAAAAATACAGCATTTCTGTATACTGCATATCTCTGAATATAATGACCAGGTGTTATTTTTGTGGTGGACCATTCTCAGGGCAGGAATGACATTAACATGTTTGTTGTTCAAACCATTAACATTAACATATATTTTTTGTGTGATGTTTGAGGGGGTTCTTGCATGCACTGCCTTAAATCCCCACAGCATCTCAGTGGAAACCCTTTCCAGACATCTATGCAGCTACAACCTTCTTCTGAAGGCCTTAGACATCTTTTCATTGTGATACCACTCATTACAGATGAAACTGCATTATCTCAGATCGTAAAACCCTACAATGGATTGTAAAGACCTCCTACCACAAGCAGTACATATGTGGGTGACCGACCCCTCCCACCCACTCATGGACTCTTCACCCTCCTGCCATCTGGCAGAAGGATCCAGATTGTCTGTTTCACCATAACCAGACTCTGCAACAGCTTCTTTCCCGAGGCGGTCAGAGTACTGAACTCACTGATGCCCTCTAGCACCCACCACAGACACAGTGCTGACACACTCCTTTACATTGTTTGACATGGTTGTAAATCTGCACTCTGTGTAGTCCGGTACGCTGTGCTGCATGGTGTGTTGCACCATGAGGCCTGAAGAACAACATTTCATTCCTATGTATACAGGTTATATTGAGCAGTGACAATAAGCACACTTACTTTAACAATGGAGCGCAAACCAAACTAAATGTCTGGGGTTTATATAACACAGGCTCCTTCAAAATCCTTTCTAACGATGATGTACATGTGATTCCAGTTTTAAGCAGGCATTTTAAGTAGTAATAAATGTTGGGATGTCCAAAGTTTTTTCTTACAAGAAAACTGCATTTATATTAATTACATTTGATAAATGATTTTAAAAAGACATGCACTCAGTTTTATTTCTGTGGTTATATGACCTCCATCTCCAAGTTTTTCATGGGATGTCCCCATTTTTTCACATGACTGTAGCCTACCTTAGTTTTTCCACGTGACTCTTTTTCTAAAATCACTTACAAGAAACAGGAAATTGTCAGTGTTTCTGGCATTGCAGACTAACATTACATTACATCAACCATACACTATCACTATAGGTAAAAACTAAACTACACAACCGATTTGCAGTTTTGTGGATTTTGCATTGGGCTTCCACAGTTTGTACATTTCATAAGTAGTTCAGCATAAAGTCTTGTTCTAAATGAAGAAATGTGAACGCATGTCCTAAAAATATGCTTTTATAGGTTGTGGAGTAAGAATATCCTACAAAGCTATGAAAAATAATTGAAAGAATATATGATGCCCTGGTTGGTTAAATTGTTTTCCTTTATCAAAGAAAACCTTTTGTATATGGTTCTCCTAAATAATCTTTTTAAAAGTGGTAGCACCAACAAGCGTTCCACAAGGGGTTTATAGCACAACACTAAAGTCTCTGCAGTAAGTTTAGCACCTATAGACAAGCTAGCTGGTCCTGAGTGTTGCTTCAGTAGAGGGAAACGAGGAACCTACTCATTTAAAAACAAGCGCCAGTCAGATCCCTGTCTATCAAGCTAGTCAAGCAGAGTCAGGACGGATTCACTAATGAATTCACATACGGTATGAAGTGAGTAAACATTCAGAGCTACTAAAACTGTTTAGTATTAGTATGTTAGAGCTTCTTTTAACTTTTTATGCTTCTATATAATTATATGTAATTTTTTTTGATCTATTTGAGTATATTCATTTGTATTTAATTGCTTTTTATACGTAGTAATACATTTTTTATTTTGCTGTTGTGTATGTAGTTATGAATAGTAAGTAAGTACTTACCATAAATTGGAGTGAAACAATGTGTGAATAAACACACTTTAAAAACAAATATTCTGATCATCTGGAGTCAGTCTCTCTCTCTCTCTCACTCGAACATACACACATTCATTTTCAAAGATGTACAGATCATATAATCACTTACAGCTCAGTTCATCATTAAATAAGTGTTTTTTTACAGGTTCCTACAAACTGTTTTGAAAGAAATTAGTTTAATAATGGAATGATTGTTATATTTATCTTAAAAATTGGATTCATGTGAACGAAATCAGTGAACCCAGTGAACCTTTGAGTGGTAGTATTTGCTGAATATTACAGACAATGTGGAATCACAAGCTACATGAAGCTGATAGGAAATGAAATTGGCATCCTTCACTCTTCACCGAGCATTTCCAACTTGTGCTCCAAGTGCTCAGTAGTTGCCATTTATGTATAGATATTTGCATTCTCAGTGAGAAAAATTTACTTTAATATAGTATTGAGTGTAATGTAAAATGAGGCCTAAGAACTTCAGTTATTATTATTTCATATACATTTAGGTTAAATATGCACCTGTCTATATTTGTGCATCCCTGTGTGTAGTAAGTAAACATTTATTCATATAGCACTTTTCTAAGCTAAGCTCTAAAGTGCTTTACAAACAACAAGCACTAAAAATAGAATAATAAAACAAAACAAAACAAATACACATAAAACAGTACAGCTGCATCCATAAACAAAGTAAAACTGACTTAAAACCATAAAAACAATGCAGCACCATCCAACAAAAGCATTAGTTGTGACCATCCTCAAAGGCTAAAGTATACAGATGTGTTTTGAGTCTTCCTTTAAAGAGCTGCTTTGACTCAGCAAGTCTAAAATCCAAAAGCAGAGCACATTCCACAACTCGGGGGCATACACAGAACATCACCCTTACGTTTCCGTTTTGTCCTAGGGACTACAAAGCGTCGCTGACTAGACAATCATAGTAGTGTTTGTCTGTTGGAGTTTGTTGTATTACACATAACAATTATAATATAAAAAATATCACAATAATATATATCCTCACTGTCCAAAGAAAAACAGATGTTTCAAAAATGGTACATTTACAGGAAAATGTAATTCTAGGTATGTTTATGTAAAAAAAGATTTTGAGTCTATCCTTCATTAGTTTTTTACTCAGTCCAGAGGACAACTGCTTAACTTTTTATTATGAAGAAACTAAAAACGTCATATGCGTACATTTGTCTTTTATGGGGGGAGTGGACTGATGGTATATATTAATATATACTCCCAATAAACCAACGGACTAAATAAGCTTCTACTGAAATATTGTTACCTGTTCTGCACAAGGCAATATAATTAAAAATGCTTATCTGATTATTACACTTGCTATTTCAGTCTACTTGGAGGCAGTAATGAGTCTTTCCACCGACTGAGCAAAGTTATTGCTTTGGTATTTAAGCAACTGATTTATAAACTACTAGTCAACACTATTTCTTTCTAAACTTCTGGGCCACATACCGGAGAAAAATGAGGGTGAAAGACAGTTTAAGGTGAAAAAGAAGTGGCCTGAAAACTTTATCCTTTAAGAAGATTACAGATTAAACATGAGGGGGAAAAACACACTCTGAGCACCATGTGGGCGGCTTCCTATCGTCCAAGTGACTGAAAGGCTTAGAGAGGTGAAGTAAGGCCTTTAGGCTTGTGTCCTAACCTTTTACTGATCGTGTTGTACACAGCGGCAGCACGGCACACCAGAAACAAGGGAGCATAGAAAACAAACATAGATGATATATGATGTATTGAGACTTCTAAGAGCAGAGGGGACAAAAAACACAGAGAACTGAGAGGTAAAAAATGAAGAATAGTAAAAAGGAGATTAGAAAAAAGTACAGAACAGAGTGTGGGAATAGATGAGTGATCAATATAGAAGTGAATGGATGGTTAGGGAGTCTGTGTTAAGGAGATGACCCTGCGATGGCTGTCCACTCAGCTTTGGAGACATCGAGTCACAGGTCTTTTGGTGATCCTGGCAGTGACCGTCGTCCTCATGCTTCTGGCTACACAGTCTCTCCAGACCACCAGGTAAGGAACCAGAGAGGGGATGCTTCATGTCGTTGTTCTCCGTGAGACTTTTCCTTCCCCTAATTTTCAGCTAATTAGTCAAGGCATGCTTAGGGTCTTTACTTGTTTGTACTTTTGTGTGTGCAACTGAACCTTTTATAGATAATATTACATCATAACATCAAACCACACTGCAATACAAGCAATATACTGGATACTATGGTTTGAGACAAATAGATTATAAGCATATAGTTTGCTAACTGGTGCTATACAAGCTTTTCATTTGTCCAAAACATCAACAAGTACAAAATAAGCCTCCAAAATAAAACTCCAGAATAAAACTACAGACACTTAGCATGTCTTATCTAGTTAACTGATTCATTTGCAAAGGTAAGAATAAAAAACTGCTGTAATCTTATCATAGGGGCCACAACCTGTGGCCTTCAGGAGAGAAGAAACCACAAAAAGGCCATGACCACAAACATACACCATCTCGCTCTGGATCTGCACCAAGACCTTTGGCAGGCAGCGAGGAGGCAATAAAGCACCAGCGGCTTCCGACTGCTGGATCCATCAGTCAGGTTGTGAACAAAAGAAGGAGCCCTCCACCTGTGGCCTTCCTCAAAACACACAAGACCGGTGGCAGCACAGTGCAAAACCTGTTGTTTCGGCTTGGAGAAAGCAAGAAAGCCACATTCGCCTTCCCCTACTACACCTACCAGTTCAGCTACCCTGAGAGGTCTGTGAACGCAACACACTTCCTTAACATGTTTTCATGAGCCTCAGTATCTGCAATGTCATTAGAAAAAGCCCAACAACTATACTGACAAAATACATTTAGCTGCATCTTTGTATGTAAGGCTTATTAGCTAGTCTCATATTATCATTAGAGTTTGTGTTAATTGTGAGGTTTTTGAATTAAACTTTGTGTCATGTAATTTTATCTGAAACATTCACGACTACATGGCTGCATCTGACCAATAATGCCTCGTTTTGCAGAGGTTTCTACTGTTTTTTCACAATATTTGAAACAAACAGGCTAGATGGCGAAACGTAATGCATAATTTCTGTAAACAATAACATTTTTACCGGCCTGTAATCATAATAAGCAATAGAACACTATGTGTTAACATAAAGTAAAGGAAATATCATGGTTATTTAATGAACCACCACTGATTTATCAAGCACATAGCGTGACCTGACACGTCATTCTGTGTGGTTTCAGGTTCAGAGCTGAGTTTGTGGACGAGCTTCCAGAAGATTCATCTCAGTTTGACGTCCTGTGCAGTCACATGCGGCTGGACCTGAGCCAGCTGAGACAGGTGATGCCTCCAAACGTGGTCTTCATCACCATCTTGCGAGAGCCCCTCAGGACCTTTGAGTCTGTCTTCAGCTACTATACCTCCTCTGTACCTGCGTTCTCCAAGGCCAAACAAGCAGCCACTAGGGCTGGGAACAAGGACAGGACTGCACTGTCCGCCTTCCTGGACAATCCAGAAAACTTCTGGGATCCAAAAGACGCCAGGAATGGTCTGGCTAAAAATCCCATGAGCTTCGATATGGGACTGAACAATGAAGAGTGGAACGCTTCCTGGCCCGAAGACTTATCCCATCTAGAAGAGGCTTTCAACCTGGTGATGATTGCAGAACACTTTGATGAGTCCCTGGTACTCCTAGGGGCCCTGCTGGGTCTAGAGCCACAAGACCTGGCTTACGTTCGGATGAATGTTAGGCAGAGCAGTGATGTGACTGTACTAGGTGATGATGCCAGAGCCAAGCTGCGATCATGGAACGCACTGGACTCCCTCCTCTATGATTTCTTCCTGCAGGAGTTCTGGGTGAAGGCTGAGCATTTCGGCCTAGAGCGGCTCAAAACAGGGGTAGCTGAGCTTCGGGCCTCTACTGAGAAGATACGGCGCAAGTGCGTGTCCAGGGCCGCAGTGCACCCTAGTGAGCTGGAGGACTTGGTACGGCCCTGGCAGACAGACACAGCCACCATACTGGGATACGAGGTGCAGAGAAACCTCAGCCTGGAAGAGCAGGGGTTCTGTGTGCGGCTAGTGCTGCCTGAACTGCAGTATCACTCTCATCTGTACTTTCAGCAATATGGCAGAGATATGAGAGCCATGCCTGCAGACTAACACTTGGCGTAATGGAACAGTATGGCAAAAGTCTTATTACACAATTTCCCCCTTACCCCAACTGGAGCAGATTAGCCAAGATAGGGGTTTGAAATGTGTGTCTTCGGATTTGCACTGGAGCTACAGGAATGTCACTAAGGAGCAATGGAAGATGTTACTATTGTTTTAGCTAGGCAATGCACTTGTTTAGACAGTGCATTTCTATAGATAACATCATATAGCACCAGAAACCACATGAGCAAGTTAGATTAGTGTTTGGTTCCTTTAAGGCACAGCCCAAAATGGAAAATACAGCCAATGGTAATTTGTTGTAAACATGCTTACTCTAGAGCACAGATCTCTGGTTTAGGTGTATCTTGAAGAATAGAGGATTTTGTGAAAAACACCAAGGGTTCAGGTGGATTTCTGGAGGTAGGTTGTTATATTTGGAGGGGGTTTAGCATGAAGTGCTGAAATGTAATTGGAATTGTAATTTTTTGGATGTTTTGTGTTTTAGGATTTTTCTGTGCTAAAACAAATTGTACAGACCAAACCATACAAAACAAACAACACTGGAATTGTTTTGTGTTCCAGCACCTGGCTTTCCTCAGCACGCTCTGCGACAAAATGCATCTATGCATCTGTAAGTTCAATAAATATTTTGCAATAATAAAAGTGCTTTTCAAACATATTTGCTTTTTTTAAAACTTTATAACTATAGTACATAATAATGGATGACTTAAATGATAGTTTTAAGTTTTGTCCTTTTATAACGAGTAATATAGAGTCTGTCTCTACACAGACAGTATTAAATGGGTGCTGCCGACATGTAGGCTGTCAGAATTCTTAGATACCTTAAACATGGTGTCTACTGAGGCAGCATATGTTTGCCGGATTGTAAGGAAGCATCGAACGCATCCTGAGGCACTAAAGCAATCCCATGATGCAATGCAGACAAAGCTACGATCAGTGAAGTAATTTTAAAATGTAAGTTTTTTGATTCTCTCTGGTGTTTTAATTTGTTTCTTCTCATATAATCACATAAAACAGTGTTTTATTTGCAACTCTAACGAGTCGTTGACCATTTTGCAGTTTTATACTCGATCCATTAGCATTTATGCTAGCAGATTTTTAAGCCTCGGGCTATTGTTTTGAATGGCTGGTAGCTCAGCAACCAGCTAAAACACCTGTCTCGTGTGGTGGGCGGGAACAAGCCGTGACGCAGTCTCTCTCTAACTAGAGCATCTCAATAATCTGTTTTATGAGGAGAGATGTCAGACAGAACGCTGCTACTTAAACAGCTGCCCACCTAGACAGTGCCTACTTAGACACTCACTAGGTTTTGAAACAGACCCATAATCACTATTTTAAATTTTGTAAGTGATAAGAGTTACACTAAGCCTAGCCTGATGAATGTCTGTTTGTTTTATTTTCTTGAGGGATGCTCAGTATTGTAATGACAGAACACTGATAAAACCTAAAAATGATATTAACTTGTCAATTCTGATAAAGATATAACTGTCATGGATTTATTGCTGTGCTACAGAGTACTGCCTAGCATGACAAATAACATATGAAACTCTAGTTTCAAGCTAGAATGCCTCTTTAATATGGTTTGTATGATGATTTAGACATGAAGCTTTGGTGTGGTGTAAGCTTCCATTACATAAGACTTGTAGCTCAAAGGCAAAACACTGGACTAGATTTAAAATAGTAGGGAAGAATCGTGTCCATTAGATTTGTTCACTGTACTATTCTCTAAAAGTAGCTTACCTTTTATCTTGTTTTTTAAACTGTCAGCATCAATTTACAAAAAAACCCCATTCATTAATTTTTTTCCTGATGGTCCAGTTGGTCTACAGCAAAAAGGACATGCTTTTAGTGCAGATTCTGGAGTCTCTTACTGGATTGGAAAATGGAAAATGGAAGCCAGGAAAAGGGAATAAGCCTAATTACTTACTATAATCAATGTCTAATTACTTGCAGCTCTTCTTTTCCTCTGTGTAATTTATAATTAGCACTATAATGTCACTGAGGGCATTTACCTTTCTCAGCTGTTTATCGAGTTTAGCTTAGACTGCATCAGAACAGAAAGGCCAGTGTTGCAGTATTCCTTCAGCAAGAGTGTGCAGCAGCAAATCTTCCAGTCTAAAATACAGGCCACTGCACTAAACACAAATAAATTTACTGTATTTCAGCATCATTTGAATGTTTTAATTTTAAAACACTTGATTAAAACATAAACATAACACAGCTTTGACACAACATAATATCTTACAATGGACCGTAACCATTAAGAAAATGCTAAAACAGAGTAGTTTAAAACAAACCATGTGACGCTCACACATGCACACTCATACACAGTAATTAACTCTCCCAGTAAGAAATAAATAATTCTCTAAAAAACATTTTTTTTAAATAAAGAAACTAACAGGCCACTATTTCCATCTGCTTTGGTTTTGGATTCATCTGCCTCAAAATGGATCTTCTTTTTTTAGTAACAGTGCAAACATCAGAATTCCTGAACTCCAACTCTAAACTACACAGTTTAGTAATGGTTCTGTTTTATCACACTGGATTGATTTCTAATTAGAAACTGCACTTAAATGCATAAAAGCATAACAACTGCATAACAGTGCATCCATATTTAAATACACATTGTTGTGGCCATCTTACTGGACTTATCAATGCTCCGCCCATAGGTGGATTATTACCTCCCTGCCTAGTTTTAATTGGCTACAACAACATAATCCAATTCAGTAGCATAGCAATTTAAACCGGAACATCATTACCAACAGAACTAATCATCCAAAATCATTACTTGACCTTACTAAAGCTCATGTGGCTGAATGCAATCAAATCCTCATGCAATGACCCATCATCTTCTAAGAAGAGTATCCTTCTAAGAAGAGTAGAAACAACCTCTTTTTGATACTCTTGATTTTAGAAGAAAAACTGGATAAGCAAATGTCCACAAACTTGTGGCCATACAGTGTACACAAAACTTTAATTTCTAATTGGCTGAAGTGATTTTTTACCAGTACTCTGTAAAGCTTGTCCAACTTTGCAACAGCAGCTTTGAAAGAACACATGCGGAGCTTGGATAGATTCATTGATGAGCATTGAATCTTAACACACAAATGCTTTTGGGGAAGTCTGGCCCTGAACTGCAGCAGGATGTATGCTGGTTTGGGATAAACAGCCACTGTGGCCAACCCAGAGGTCACAGCTTGACATTGCTCCACATTAAGCTGAGAGGACGAACACGATTAAGACTCCAGAGAGAGGATAATGACTTAAACCTCAGAGACTCTAAACTTGTTTGGGCCCAAAGGCTGAATAAGCAAGTGACGTGTACATTAAAGGGGAACGCAGAGCATGGCATTTAAAGGAGCTGCATTAAAGAAATGTTCAGCCAACAAAAAAAAAAAAAATACAAAAAAATAATAATAATTTACATGACACCACTCAGATGTAATTAATCAACCTTCAACCTTGAGTTGGAATCTAAAATTTTCTTTAGTGTAACTTTAGTACAAAACCTTAGAAGTGAATAGTGACCTTAATTCCCAAAGCTTTCTGCCTGAATCAAATAGGGCCCTTCATTAATGTTGCTCAGACTTTTCTGTCACTTATAACACAGTATGATACTTACCATACACCATTAAAATTAAACACAGATTTGCTGTGTAACCAGATGATAGAAGAAACAGGAGCAGAATTTGACCCTTCACACGCATGCATGTTATATGGACACTGGATTACATTCACAGTCTTACTAGCACTGACCATTTTAAAAAAGAAATCACAAGCTTTTTTAGTATCGTCCATATGCCTGCATGGTATGTATGCATGCGAATGGGGGCTGACAACAGCTTTTATCTGACATTGTCCTTATCAATATTGACAAGTCTGTGCAACCTTAATGAAGACCCAGATGCAGTTTTAACAGATGCTTTGGGCACATATTTATAGAAGGATTTGGGTGACTATTGACTGTTAGTGACTAGACTTTCATTAGCTCCAGCACTAAACGAAATAAACAGAAATGTGTGTGATAAAAAGAAATGTGGTGGGTAATGATTACAGCGATGTGGACTTATTGATCCACACAGTACTGCTAACAGCAAAAAGTGATTTCTGACCATGTCAATATAATCAGTAGTGTTTTCAAAACAGTGTTTCAGAAAATGCTCACTCGAGCCACCTATCACATATTATAACACAGTTATGCTTGTGGGCGTTTTCTGATGCAGCACATTACTAATAGGTCCCATTTTCAGACTTTTAGCTTTAAAGGTTCAAGTGCCTTCACCACCCATTTTTGATCTGTGCGAGTTGTTAATGCTTCTGCTGTTCAAACAACAATGACCCTCCTGTTCCCAACACCTTAGGATCTAAAGAGAGAATTCTAAAGCTTATAGAATAGACACTAAAATCCAAAATCTATATAACCCTGAAAGGCAATATCAGATCTGATTAAAAAAATTACAAAAACTTAAAATCAGTTTTGCTGGCCTCTGTGATCGGAAAATGTTAATGGCATCAATACTGGCTGTAGAGTTCAGAGCATTACAAATTCATCTATGCTGCTAGGCTTATTGCTCTGTTTCAGTTTCTCTTTGGGGGCGATGTGGGTTCTGGGGTCTGAGGTCAACCCCATCTCCCCATGCTCCTCCTGCCCGCTGCCTTCCACAAAGGTGAAGATGGGGTATGTCTCAGTGGATGAGGTCAGAGCCTGGGGGAGGCAAGAAGAAACAGACAGACCGAGTAACGGTCTTCATTCAAAGACAGATTATGCCTCTATAAGAAACTGTTCAAATATTTGGAATCAATGTTTTTACAAAAATAAAGCCAATTTGGTTCTATGTGGAAAATCTGAAAAATTTTAAACTCATGTTTTTTTAAATAAAAAGGCCAAAACTTTTATTGCTGAATGTACTTTAGAGTTTGGAATACACTTTGGAATAAAACAATATATTTGAAATCACACATAAAAAAACTCCCATTCTTTCACATGCATCACACACAACACAAAAATACACCCATTTTTTAAATGTGGTGAAAGCTAAATATTTGGGTAATATTTATTTTTGTAACTTTTGTATAGCAAATATTAAAAAAATATATTGAACAAAATATTTTAAAATATATAGCATTTATTTTAGCATTTTGTATAACATTTACATATACATCACACTATATATAGCGCAATGGTCAAGACAGATAAACATCTGTTCATTTTTTGCATTGGGATTAAACTGAATAAATAAAAAAAGTGTATACAAGTTTCTCAAATTGATATATGAGAAATGTACATAAGATTCTGTGCCTCTTCAAGCACTTTTCATATCAGCCAATTGTCCCACAAACCCATTTTAATAATTTTTAGTAACTGGCTTTAGAAATTTGGACAAGCCAATCCACCAGTATGGCTGGAGAGTGAAACTTCCCAATAGTTACAGATATGGTATCATAAGAAACTGTTGGCATTGGTTAGAGAATGTCACAATCAAGTGTTTTAGGCCATATTCATCCTTTTTCATGACTTACATACATCATGACATGGTCATATTCTTCAGCCTACATTAATTTCTGAAGACCTCAAAGTTATATGCAAATGTAGTCAATTTGAATCTAAGCCATGGCTTACCATGGTGACGTCAGTGCGAAGGGTGTCAAAGTCCTTCCAGTGTCTTGCGTAAAATCCCAGAGTGCAGCTGGGGTCCATGCGATGAAAGGACATCTTCCTTACAGTCTTGCAATGAAATGACTACAGACATGGAGATAGAACAGTGCCAATAAGGTAACACAACACAAAGAATGCTAACTTGGCTAACACTGGCTAAAAGTGAACCGGCAGGCATGAGTCCAACTGAAAAAAAATCTCACTGTTCTAACAATTCACAAGTTATCAGACCTCTGAGTGAAATATTCTTTTAAACGTATTTGTGAGGCATATGTTGCTAATTTATAAATATTAATTATTTGCAATTTAGGAGAAATTAAACAAACAGGTAGGCTGTAGAAAATAGATGCATCTAGGTATCAGTACAGTACAGTACTGCTTAAAACGGTTCCAAAACTGCCCAAACAACCATTAGGCACATGTGGTTCATTGTTTCTCTGTGTTTTTTTAGTGTTTTTGCTTCCAGGTTTTTTTTCTCCACACTTCCAAAGTTCAGTCTTAGAAGTTGATACTGTTATCTGCTTTTCATGAACCCAATATTTTTGGATGAAGATTCCAAATATATTTTACTGATGCTGAGGTCTGGACTCTTGGTTCTCTGTTTGATTTAGGAATTTCCTTCCTTTGCCTCTATTTCCTTTTCTTAGTAACAGCTACACATCTCCTTATACCCATAGCACTGAGCTCTCTTCTCACGGTGGAAGGATGGACAGAAACAACTGTGGCCTTTGATTTACTCCTCTTTTTTTAAAGATGAAAGCTTTAAGTACTGTCTATCTGATAATGATGTCTACCAGGGCATGCATAGTTGAAAGGGCTCTGTTTTGTCTTTAATATTTAAGTTTCAGAACGGTTCGAAACTGATTTTCCATGTTTTAATATATTTGACTTTAATCATATATATAATATATATAATTGGAATTGACAATTTTTTGCAGAAAAGAGGTGTAAAAAGATTGATATACTAGATATATTGACATATATAGTGAAATATTAATTCCCTGACTCTTCTCTAAATCAACAACATTAAACATGAAATTCTTCTATACCTCCAAAGGGAAGTTGTCTTGATTGACATCTACAGCAGACTGACATAAATGAGGATCCAGATATAGCAGCTTGTCATCTGTATATTAAGAGAATCAGTGCCCATATTAATCAAGGTTCTCAGCTCTGCTCCAAAAAAACTTATAATTGAACATATAAAAACAGACAACTGAGACCGCTCACTTACCTTGAAACCCAACAAAATACAATGAATGCTTTGGCTTTCCTCCAATGATTCCGATGCAACACTTCAGCTGAAGGAGTTTCTAAAAAATCAGAGCAAGAGAAAAAGTTTGGGACTGATCGACAAATAAATGCTGCTTAACTAAAACTGTGGGCCTAATTTGGGATTCTGGGATTCTAACGCTGCTACAGAATTTAAAGCTACATCATGTGAGATTTGTAGATTTGGTGGAAATGTGTAATTGCAAGTTTAAAAGAATATTTTGTAATGCGGCTCGTGCATCAGACACCTTCCCAGAGCGGAGGAGCCTTATGATTATGAGTGTGTTGAAAATGTATTAAATGAGAATCCAGTGAGAACTTGATAAAGGATGTGTCTTGTAAAGATGCAAGTGAATAATTATCATATCTTCATCAGTATTACATTAAATTTGCGTTTGAGACCTAAACATCAAGCTAAACCTTCATTTTCAGCCTTTGCACATTATGTTAACACATAAAGACAAAAAACACAAAATGTCTTTAAAATTATTATTTTAGGCTTTACAAGACAACTATATATATATATATATATATATATATATATATACACATTATATATAGCATACAATATATACAGTGTATAGTGCCGTCCAAGTATGTGTACATCAGGCCGTACCTTCACGCATTCCACATAAGCAGGATTAAGAGCGTCTCCACCGAGTCTCACAGGCACGAGTATGATAACGGACTTCTTGCACTCAGACTGAGATTCATCATACAACCTTGCCACATCTGCTACATATACTAGAGAAACAAAAAGAAGAGACAAGCAGCGGAGAGAAGAGAAGATGTTTAAATACAGTACAGTATTCAGCTATATTGTATATGGTAGGCCATTGGGAATAGATCACTGTGGAGATCAGACCAGGATGATTCATTAGTAGAGACTAGGACTGTGGGAGGTACAGGTTTTAATGATAGACCTTTTGTGGAAAGTACTGCAGTATATCATACACACTGACCAGGCATTTGTAATTTAATGTTCATTTAATTAGCTCTATGTACCACACAGATGAAGTACAGACTGTAGTCCTTCTGTTTTTCTGCATACTTTGTTATCCCCTTTTCACCCTGTTCTTCAGTGGTCAGGACCCCCACAAGACCAACACAAAGCAGGTATTATTTGGGTGATAGATCATTCTCAGCACCGCAGGTGACACTGACGTGGTGCTGGGATCTGACACAGCAGTGCTGCTGGGAGTTTTGAAAAGTATGCAGGGAAACAGATGAACTACAGTGTGTAATTGTAGACTAGAATGTAAGTCTATGTTGTAAATGGAGCTGAAATGGGCAATGAGTGTAGATACAAGGAGTTGTATTTGAGAAAGTGGTCTGATGGTGTAGTACGTGATTACACATGATTACACTTGATTTCCATGTGTATTATACCCGTGTTGGGACAGTTACTCAAAAGTCAGTTGCAATCAGTTACAAATTACTTTTTGTAACTTTCTTTTTTACTTTTTTTTTTTTTACTTTTTTTTTTTTACTTTGTCAGGAACTCATTCAGTGCTGTCCATGCTCGCAATCCAAGCTGCATAATCAAACAGTTGCATGCAAAAGTTTGGGTGTCTCTGGTCAAAGACATGTATTGTTGGTAAAGTGAAAATAATTTACAAATCCTTCATAGAGAACACACTTCTGCACATTTCATACACAAAAAATGTTTATTTGCAGAAATTAACAAACTGCCATACTATCCTTTCCCTTTTCATGCATGAGGAATGTAACACTTTCTAAAGTGAGCTATTAGTTACACAAAATAACACAAATGATTCTTTTATGTGACTGAGCAGATTTCCCCAATGCATCTTATTTATTAAGAATTTTTCCAATCTAATATAACATGTTTCTTGTAGATGTGTTAACGTATTTCCACTTCAACAAAAAATGATCTTGACTGAGAGTGTTCAAACGTTTGCAAACAATACACAATGTACAAAACTAGTTTGACTTATAGGCTGCTGTAAAAAAAGTCAGGAAGACTCACCAGTGCAATCCTGCGCTATGTACACAGCTAGATTAGTGACTTCAGATGCTGCTACAGCCTTACTGCAAAACAAACAAACAAAATAACTAAACAAAGACATAAATATGAACAAATATACTCTATAATAGACATAATAGACATCTATACTGGTAAACTGGAAATCTGATTTTTCTATTTGACTTTCAACCACTGATATGTAAAGAGTGATGCAGAGTAGTAAAGATTGTATATGAATTGCTGATAATGATCGAATCTGCATGTAAGTGTAAAAAGAAATTTGGGTGCTGTTTTATAGGCAACACACTGCATGTATCTATGCATCAGAAATATATATATATATATATATATACACACACATATATATATATATATATATATATATATATACATATATATATATATATATATATATATATTTTTTATTTTTTTTATTTTTTTTTTTTATGTTTTTTATTAAATTATTAGCTTATAGATTGTTGTTAATCACTGTTTATAACTGCACTCCTGTAAAGTAGCTTTTATAGAAACATTCAGTTTTTTAAATGGCTGGTTCCTATAACTAGGTCTAGGTTAGAATATGTGTTCTTATACACTTTATAAGTTATTTTTGTGTGTGTGTGTGTGTGTGTGTGTGTGTGTGTGTGTGTGTGTGTATATATATATATATATATATATATATATATATATATATATATATATATATATATATATATATATATATATATATATATATATATATATATACACACACACACACACACACACACACACACACACACGTTTGGTAATGCATTCATATTGTTAAGGCAACAGCGTAAAAGAACAATAACTGAAGTCAGAGCTCTCCACTGACTGAGCGTACCGGAGTATGTGTGCTGCGATGGACGGGCCGTACCAGTCTCCAGCCCGTTTCCCTGAGGTCCTGCCCAGCTCCACTAGCTGGTGCAGGCTAAATGGGGCAGAGGGTGTGTCCCCAAACCAGGCTACTAGGCGCCGGTTTGTGTTTTTCTCTCTGTCACCAACATTGTCCAGTATGCTGCCCTCACTGCGTCTCTTCCATAGTTTGCCCAGGCCACTTGCCCGTACTGACCCTCTGCCTGACTGGCGGGAGGGCCTGATGTCCAGGTCGTCTTTGGTTTGGTGATGGGCACCCAGCCACGTCCGGCCTGAGTGGAGAAGAGCGAAAGCGAGATTTACAGACACCCACAGATAATGACATGTTTTGTTGATTGTTCAAGTCAAAAGAATGTTCAGAGTTTTTTCAATTATAGTGGTTAATCGCAGAGAAACTTTCTGACTGGTGATGGAAACCATGGGTCACAACGTCTACAACACAGATAGAGACATTTTATTTACTATACAAAACCATCACTGATCCTACACATCTTTTCTAGATGTTTTATATGCGATGTTGATGGTGGTATAATGGTGGGGACTACTTTGTTGATTCTTCAAGTCAAAGCTTTTTTTTCTGAGAGACTCTGCCTCTCTAAAATGCTTTTTTTATTTTCATTTTTGACTTACAAGTTGCAAATTGTTCCTCTGGCTGTTGTTTATTAGGACCACTTACTTTTTCAGACTTTTTTTGCCCCTGTCACAACTTTTTGGAGATGTGTTGCTTTTAAGTTAATAACTAAACAAGTTTTATGAAATGTTAACATGTTTCTCTTTTAACATCTGATATGTTCTATGTTCTGTTGAGAATAAAACATGGGTCTATGAGATTTGTGAGTCATTTCTGTTTGTTTTTATTTCTCTGTAGAGGATGTGTTCCCTTATTTCCAGTAAAACATGTGAGAGAAAATATAAAATAAACAGAGGCGGTCAAACATACAACGGTGTGATTACTGAAAACAAAGTCATAGACAAGCAAGTTTATTTATAGAAAAGCTAAAATCAACATAAAAGCTCAATTAATATAAAATCACTTACAGTTTACAATACGTCATGTTTTAGATTTTTTGGGTGATTAACAATCTAATAACACTGGAGCTGGGAGTGTCAATAGGCAGGAGGAGAGATGGAGTGAGGTGTTGACTGGTGCTGAGTGTTCACGCTGGTGTTTAAAAAAAAGCTATAGCATTGGATGGCATAATTAATAGAATTTTCATTCTGCAGGGTGCATTTACACCTCTATGATGCACACCAACACTGTTACAGCTGTAAATTATTATTATTATTCTACTATAAAATTATTGGTTTTTATATTACAAACAGTGATTCTAAATTGAAAATGTTTCAACTGCAGTGGGTGTGTATGAATGCATGCATGCTTGTGTGCGTGTGTGAGTACCCTCTGGCATCAGGTGTACGAGCAGTCCCTGTGCGAGTAGCATCTGTGCAGTGCGGAGCATGCAGCCCCAGCCGCTGTCTGAAGTGAGAGAGGAGCCGCCCACAGGAACAAAACCTCGCCTGTAGGTCAACCACAGCAGCGAGGAGAACGCCTGGCGAAACTGCTCACGCTCATCTGACACACAAACGTGAACATATTTGTAACAGAACTGTTAAAGAGACTTTCCACTGTTGTTGCTAAACTCAACGGCGAAAGGCAAAAAGCCTCTTATTCCCCAAATGACATCAGCTTTCTAGTTTTGTTCTGGAGCTATAAAGCTAACGCAGCTAACAAGCATGGAAATGTAGACCAAAAGTATTGCAGAAATCTTTTAAGTCAACACAATTCCTTTTGAACTATGTCAGATTATTCTCAATCTGATCTCAAATTATCCTTCAAATCTTGCTTTTGTGATTTCTGAAGATGTATGGCATACTGTTATCTGTAACAGTTGACAAACCAACTCCTGCGTCATTTTTTACTGTGCAACCTTCCCTCTCCTCAGTCTTCCTTCTATTCACCTGTAGTCTAGTTTTATAAGAAGACCTGGAGAATCTCCCTTACAGCTTCATGTTGACAGGTATCATCATGTGTCTTTACGTGTGACTTTACATCATGTCAACAGGCCTACAATGAAGGCCTGGCTTGATGTTTAAATCTCAAATGCAAAGTCAACATTATACTGATAAATATATGACGGCAATAGTAGATCAGACACACACATCCTTAAAGGATGCGCCCTTCAAGTAGTTTTGAATGGGTGTGTTCTGTATGAATACTCTTTTAACACACTTGCAATCATCAAATTCATCAACCTGTGGAGGTCAGAAGCACAACCCACATTACACATGCTCTTCTGTATGTTGTATGCAATTACATATTTCCACCAGAGAGGTCTCCAAATGCTAAAGTGTTATATATTGTAGCTTTAATAAGAGCCATGCTTAAAATATGTATGGTAATACTGATTAGCTGATATTAGCACATACTGACTGCACTTGAGATTGACTGGTGGTTCAGTCTCTTTGAATGCAGATAGCACACAGATTCATTCATACCTTCAGAGCTAAGCTGGTAAGTGTGGCCCAGTAGACACACAGGGGAGCTCTTACTGAGGCGAGCCTTAGACTTCAGCGACCAGCCTAGAAACAGAGATAAAAAGTCTAAACTTAGACATTTGAAAGACACTTGTTTTGATTGGCACAAACCAGTAAATGTTTTACAGAAATGCTGTAATTCATGTTACCAACAGTGAGCATTGAATAAACTGAGTATGAACAAGTGGAGATGTCTTTTTATGTTGTTGTTCAAAGGTCACTGTAGTTGAAGTGTCAGTTAACATATTTAGAAGCAACGCCCAAAGGAACTAACAAAAAATGAGTTTGATGTATAAGTAGGGATTTGAGAATGGATTAGAAATTAATGATAGTCAATCAAGTTGACTATTTGAAAGTAATAATCTATTTTAATAATGTACAATAAGCTGTGCACTCATTTTTATGGGCTGAAATCAAATGTTCTGTCCATTTTCAAAAGTAGTAGGCCAAATAAAAAGTGGCAACACCACAGACTTAAACAACATCATCAGTGTAGAGTTTGAGTACAATCACGAAACTTCACATACCTCCATATTTCACATTGTTCCATGCAGACATAAGCCTGCGTTTCAGCTTAGCTCTGTCCTGCACTGCCTCTGCATGCTGCACGTAATCTCTCAGCTCAGAAGGTCCCGGGTTTGAGAGAACCTCAAATGATGCCAAATCATCTGGGGGATCCACTTCATCCGAACTCCCAGTGCTCATATTCTTGACTCTAACCAATAGCTAACCAACATAGTAACCTAGGAAACAGTGTCCACACTGATCCTTCAGCATCCAGCAATTATGTCTCAACTCAAGGTATTATCATGTCTTCATCGAAAATCTTCTGTATCTTCAGGGCAGAGCATATACGTGTGGACCAGCAGTCAAACAGGGGAGCTCATATGGAGGCAAGGCTTAGAATTCAGTTACATCCTACAAATAAATAAAGAATATTAAATCGCTACAAAAAAAAAAAAAAAAGAGTACAATTACAGTCAAAATGTATAGTGTTGAGTCATAGACGGCCTTTATTTACTTCCAATTCCTGTCAAACTGCAACCAAGCATCAAGGGAAAAATGCCTCAACTTCTACATACAATATTATTTTTCAGTGTTTACAGCATTCACTCCTTTTTCATTAAAGCTTTCATTCTTTTCAGGAGACTTTCAGTTTTTCAAATAAATCTTCAGGGTTTTTTTTCCAAAGATCAGTCTAAGAAGATGGTTAAATCTTCTGTTTCTTGAAATAGAAAAGTAATTCCAAATTCAATGATGTTCAATGCTCTGGACGTTGTGGTGGTTAGAATATTTTTTGAGATCACCAGCAACTATTATGTTTGATCTGTAAATTTTCTTTTTTTTTGCTTCACTTCTTTTTTTCATTTTCTTTTCCTTCAGTTCGCCTTTACACAATAGAAACACCTGTGAAAGTTTCAGATCTGAAGCAGGAATGGTGTTTGATTTTCTTCTATCTCTTAAAGGGCAGGTATTATGTGTGTGGTGAATCATTCTTAGCACTGCGGTGACACTGACCAGGTGGTGGTGGTGTGTTAGTGTGTGTTGTGGCATTGTTAGTGTATCAGACACAGCAGTGCTGCTTACCGTACAGATGCACTTTGCAGTTCTACAATTACAGACTGTAGTCTATTTGTTTCTTAGATCTCCGACAGAGCAGGTATAGTTTGGATCATTCTCAGCATTGACACCAACGTGGTGGTGATGCGTTAGTGGATCAGACACAGCTAACCAATGAGCTAAACACACCTACCGTGTTGGTTCACCTTGTAGATGTAAAGTCAGAGACTATAGCTTCTCTGTTGCTGCACAGTTTGTGCTGGTCATTCTTTAGTCCTTCATCTGTGGTCACTGGGCACTGTCCCACAGCACACTACTGGCTGGTGGACAGCAGTGACAGTAGGGGGTTTAAAAACTGAAACAGCACTGCTATGTCTGATCCACACATACCAGCGTAAAACACACTAACACACCACCACCACCACGTCAATGTCACTGCAGTGCTCAGAATGAATGACTCACCACTCTGTGTGTATCTATATATCTATATCTATATCTATCTCTCTCTCTCTCTCTCTCTCTCTCCCTCTCTCTCTCTCTCTCTCTCTCTCTCTCTCTCTCTCTCTATATATATATATATATATATATATATATATATATATATATATATATATATATATAGCAGATAATACATATACATACTAGATAACAGTCATACCGGACAGGCAGTTGTATAAACCTAACGCTGATGTACTGTAATTTGTCGTACATGTCATGTCAGTATGCAAAGTGAAACTATTAACTTCTACAATCTCATACTGTAAGTACTGCATGTGACATTCAGGTGACCACAAGCAATAGAAACCCAAGTCCCTTCCTGAAAAGGCAGAGAACCTCCTGTTCAGTTTTAGTTATGTTATTTCATCCAAGATTAGACTTAACCTGGTTTTGTCTGCTGTTCTGAGTTGAAAGCTTTCCTGCTTGTTCACCAATTCATGCCATTGCCATCAATAGCTGCTGTAGATAGCTCAAAGCAGAATCAGCACAAAGTTCACCTGGTTCCTAGCAGACCCCATAGCAGCACAGATCGTTTTGTTGTTGGCTTTACTTTTAATAATCATATTGTAGTCGCGGTTTCATTATCTGAAAGATTTGACCCCCATAATAGACCGATTTAAGTCGCTGCTTTTGTAGAAACCCCCTTTAACGGAGCATTTCCATGCCTCGGAAAGTTAATCCCAAAATATGAATATGCTGCTAGAAGCATAGTCACTCGGGTATTCGCATCTCACGTGCACAGGAGAGACTCTATTATCTGCTATTATTATTATTTGTGTCGTTATGATTCTGAGAGTTTACTGTGGAAGTGGTACCGCAGCTACATCTTTAACACATGAGCTGCTAAAACTTTCTTTGTAGTTGAACGAGATGAACAAAACTAATGTCCTCCAGGAAAAAGCAACCCAAACGGTCGGGACCATATCTAAAGTGACTGTTGAGAGAAAAACTGATTTATGAGATACAGGACGAAGTGAATTACACCATCACAGCTAAAGCAACGTAGCGCGCTAGGCTAGTGCTACTCAGCTAACGTTCGCTCTACAGTACATTCACTGTACGTCACCTCAGCCGCGTGGAGAACAGCTTACCGTGGCTTTGGTGGTCTTACTCTGGGCCTCTGGGAGCTTAAACTGTTTGCGCTGATCGTGTTTCTCGTCATCACAAAAACATGTCCTGTCTGCTGATAAAAATACACTTCCTGTTTACCCAGTTCATGCCTTAGCAACGCCGACCATGCTGATTGGCCGAGAGACTCAAGCCCCGCCCACACTATAACGCGTCAACATTATATGGATAAATATAACCAACCAATCCCACGCAGGTTACTACCACTTCAATAAAACTCTTCTCCTGTAATACAGCAGGTATGATTTGAAAGAATGCATTTTTTTTATTTAATACCATGTTTTTTTTTTAACTACATAGACTGTCACATATATATGAAAAAGTTTGGGCAGCCCTGGACAAATTACACATCTGTTTATTTTCTTAGATACACTGGCCAGATTCCTGAAATAGTCATTGTGTCATCATTTCTTAAAGGTAATGTTTTAATTTATAAAATAAAAAGGGAGCAGTTCCAGTTTCATGTATTATGGTGAAGGGCAACTTAAAGAACTGGGTACTAAGCAAATCAATGGTCTACCATGCTGAGTGAAGCTCCAGTGATCTATAGTGATCTATGTGCTCATGGTGCGAGTGGAGAGAAAGAAAGTGCTGCTAGAGGAGCTGTTGACTGAGACTGATGTTAACATTACTATGAGTAAGGCTAAATCCCGTAACCCACCCTTGCTTTTAAACACGGGGTTATCGTGACTTGACAAGGTGTATGTGGTGACGTTATGGAATCATTTGCCAGCTTCTAGGTGAATATTACACTGTATTCTCTAAGACTAGGTGAGTAAGTGGTTGCCAGGTCACTCTTTCAATGACTTTCAGGTATGTTTTAAAATCACAGTTAAAACAGAAGCATTCCCAGGGACCGCTTCAGCAGGCGACAGGCGGACAGGCGGTCTGGTCAGCCTTTTCTAGTTAGCACATTTTCTACAGAGAACACATTTATTACACAATTACTGTTTATTTGTTGAACATATTGGGGAGAAAAAATAGTATGGCACATTTTATTTTAAATTAAAAATAAAAAGTGCACTAAAACTTATAAATATAAGTTTTTATAAATATTATAAATACTGTATGTAAGTGTGTTCTCTGTAAAGGATGTGTTCTTATACTTTCCTGTAAAAACCAAGAACACATGACAGGAGGCATTCAAACATTTGCACACAAATATTATAAATAACTATTAATAATATATATATATATATATATATATATATATATATATATATATATATATATATATAACTACAGTAATTACTTTCTTACAGCACAGGAGGAAACGTAGCTCATTATCCAAATATAGTGATTTTCACAGGGAAAGACTGAAAAAAAAAATAGAAATAGAAAAAACAGAGAGCTTTGAAATAAAAGGCAAAATGAATCTAATGATTTAAATCTTTTTTTTATTACTGCACTTTAGCCTTTTTGCATTGGTTCACAACATTGCCTGAGGAGACAGAAAATCATATAAACAATAAATAAATGAAGTAAGAGGTCAGAGTAACAAAAAAGACATTCGCTGATAAAAATGCAAAGAACAAACAAATATTAACAAACTGCTATGAATCCATTTTTAAGACCTGAACATGAACATGCTTCTCACAACAATGCAAATGAGGCTACAAAAACATTTCAACAAAGTAAAAAAAAAAAAAATACAAAAAAAATAAAAAATACAACGATGAGTAAACAAATAAATAACAGCCGTTACAGCAATTACTGGGGTCCAAGCACTTTGGCCAATAGGCGTCATACTTACTGTAGACAATGCAAAGTGGAACACACTGGATTATAAAGCATGTGTCACAGCTAGTAAAATGTGAGTGCAACCATTTCTGATCACTTCTTTCACACATGCCATTAAAGAAATGGATTTGGACCAGTTTGTGAAAATGAGCCAAAAAAGACAACGGCAGACGTGAAAAGAATTCATCCAATCTTTTAAGGTATCAGGTGGGAATCGAGACACATTTCGGAAAAGAAAAAAACAACATTGCTCAACTCGCCACAAGCAGTCAGGTTGAGATTGACGGAGATGCATATAAACAACTAATATTTATAGTAGATGTCCGACACCTTTGGTGCTTGGACCCCTACTACATAATTAAATAAAGTGCATTCTTTACAGTGATTTTTATTCTTTAATATTAGAGAAAGAAACTGCCTCAGGCAAAGGAATCTATGCCTACAGAATCTAGACACAGAGACAGCAACAGTGACACCCAAGTAGGAGTGGATCTGCTCCAAAGGACAGTTTACAGACACTAGTCTCTATTCTACGACAGAAGTTCATCGAACGCACTACCACGGACCAGAATGGGACACAGACTCGTGTGAAGACCATGTTCATAAAGGTTTCTCTACCACACACTACCAAAGCAAAGGTTCCACAAACAGTAACATTCCAACGCTGGCAGTAAACGACTCTAGTATGCCATATGGGGGGCAATCAAATTTCAGAAGGTGACACTGAAAGTGGTCCTTCGGTTTCTCTAGTGTTCCGACACACTCAATTCAACCCAAGAAGAGATTATTATTGAGCTGGACAGAGCTTCCAGAAGCACTTAAGCACAAAATTGTCAAACGAGCATCACTCTGATGATCTTGACATTAAGAGACTTTTGAAAAACTTGGCTCTGATAAGTTGAATCAACTGTGTTGGAAATGAGCAAACACTATAATGTGCAGTGTAAGGCTACTACAGGACCACAACTCTGCTGTAGACAACGTGACAGTGTTCTAATTACGAATTACAAACTTAAATTTGGTCAATTCTCAACAATAATTTGTAAACAAACCGTGGCAATGTATAATTTCACACACCAAAAAAATAAACAAACAAAGGGTTACATGGACGTTACATCAACACACACCGATGGCATACCTGTATAAAATGTGGAGCTTGTAACAAATCTGAAAAGAAGAGCCCCCAAAAGGGCTTAAAAGGATAATCACATCTACATCAAATTCTACACATCACCTCTTACCATGACGCCACACTTTGCATATGTATAAGTTTTAACTTTCAACGACTCTTATTAACAGTGCATTCAACAGCGACGCATCACAGACAATGCATTATTTTCCCCTCCATGATGTACAGCACATCCAAGGCCTTTAATCCATTATGTGCACCAAGTTAAAAAAAAAAACTTTTCACTCTCACTCACGCACATGCTTTCTATCCTTGAGGCTTTTTTTTTGGTAAGACACTCTGAATCCATCCTTATGTTACTTTACTATTCAATTCTTCGTTAAGCTTTCAGCTCCTCTGTTAGGCCATTGTGTATTTGGAGGACTGTCTTTTCTTTCCCTTTAGCTCGGTGCCTCCAGTGCAAATTCAGATATGACAGTAGTCAGTGTGCAGTCTTTTCCACAGTACTGCTCTTGTGCAAGTCAGTTTTCCACTCTGAGCCCAGTCAAGCCCAAGCCCTTAAAGAAGAATTCCACTAATTTAGTTTTATCTATAGAATTAAATCAAAAAGATGTAAACAAGTTACTTCAGAGTGATTAATGTAAAACATAGTATTCTGGAGAAACCAGCAGGGACAGAACTGTTCAAAGCGGTGGGAAGCAGTCGTCTGAATAATTTGTGTCTAAAAGTTCCCTCACAGAAAAATGGTACACAAAGTGTTTATGAATATGATTTCTTATGCCCAAGACACTGATGTACAATAGTTGTAAGGTTGGGTTTTGAACTTAAATTATTTTTAAGAGTCCATTTATGTCTGGGAAGTACATATAGAGCACTGTAAAGCAAAATAGTATCCAAATCGTATCCTAAAAACTTTTTATTTTTTACTAAATTTTGGAGAGTTTGGAGGAAAAAGTGAATTGTTACTCATTTCTAAAACCAAATACAAAAAAGGAGATATGTAGGATGTCAGTAAATATCTAGGAGAGTGCAATACCAAACTAGAAGGAAGCATTTCCAAAAGACAAGTTGTTAAACCAATCGTTTGGTTGCCACTGAAGCAAGCATTAGCTACGGCATGTGAGTTAGCAGCCAGCCAACGTTGGAGTAGACAGCCAGCACGGGACCCTTCTGATTATCAGGGGCTATTTTGCACACTTCCTTTTTACTTGTAGAAATTGTAGTCTGTAGGTTTCTCTATAATTAAGCATTTCCCATCAAACCACTAATAATAACTTATCTGAATTTTAAATTATGACAAATCAGTGGAATTCCCCTTCAAACACACATACATACAAACACACACACACTATTCCTTTCACAGTCATCAACAATTCAAGTCAAAGAATTAACTGATGTCTGACTTGATTCAGAAATTGCTGAAAGCTTCTGAATAACCAGTTTCAACGTGTTCTAAAGGCAGAGTAAGGTGGGTTTGTTTTTCCTCCACATTAGCTGAAGGTCAACCTTAGAAAATGTTAAAGGGTCAAGGCTAAACTCCAAACTATCCTACCGCCATTAAACATTACCCTTCTACAATGGCTGAAACAAGAGTGACTGAAGTGATTGACCTGTTCTGCCTTCCATCACGGTCAAGAACATTGATATGAGAGTTGGTGACGACTGACTTGCTGCTTGCTGTACAGTCTGGGTGGATGGTTGGATGTGCATAATGTTCACGAGCATTAGGTCTTTGCTTAGTTTTTCATTTTATATTCTTTGTTTTTTTCTCAATTTATTCACAATTTCTAACATGCATCTACATAGACATACGGCTTCTTTACCCTATATACAAATACGGTGTCAGACCTACATAAAACACCTTCTACACACATACACGAATTTGACAACAACAGTTTTGAAGCACCTTTTCTTTGACTTTTTCTTCGTAGGATAATTGTACCTTGTTGATTTGGTGGCTATGAAATGTGATACTTGCATTTCTGCATGACAGTCAAGAATTCCAAACGGGAAGTTCAGGAATGCTTGGAAGAGCTTCTTGAGGCCTTTTCAGATTTGGAGGATCCAGGTCCAGGCCATGTCCCTGTGGGGGCACGCCGCCCCCCTGATGAAGCCTCAGATTTTCCTAGTGTCCCTGATCGCTTATCGTCACTTGTTTTGCCGCCTGAGTCCTTTCCTTTTCCCCCATCTTGCGATCCTAGCTTCATGGGCCCAAGCACTGTTTTGGCCACACTGGTCAGCTGAGTGACGAAGCTCGACCTGTCACCAGGGGAGATGGCACGTGATTTACTTGCACTAGGAGACGGGGCAGTTGGGGAGGGGGAAGCTGGATTTTCCTCCAAAACCTCCAAATGAGATCTCTCATCCCGGGGGGCCCGGGCTAAGACAGATGAGGCCGAAGCCTTCTCCTCCTTTGACTTGCCTTGGGCTGGACCAACCTCTGTCACTGAAGCTTTAGTGTCTGGACCACCCTTTTCACCAGCTCCACTCAATACCTTCATATTACTATCCAGAGTTTGGGTGCTCTTTCCAGACTTCGCCAACTCCACTGCTCCTGTCCTGGCCATGGTGTCTTTCTCCCACCCTACTTTACCTTTTTCTTGCCCTTTTCCAACCACTGTCTGAACGGCTTGGTGCTTTAGCTCCTGTACCCCCGCACCCTGGCCAGTGGGGGTCCTTTCAGGTGTTTTTGGATCACAGCCCACGCTAACAGTCTCCAGTTTCAGCAATGGTGTCACGGAGGCAGCCAGTTCCTTATTTGTTGCTTTTGCTGATGGTGCTGGAATGGAGGCCTGTGTTGCCTGGGACTTTGAGGTTGCTTTGTCTTGCTTTGCAGGCTCACAGATCTTGGCTGCATTGCCATTCATAATAATTGCTGCTTTGACCAACTCCAATTTACTGGTAATCTTTGATTCTGCTCCTTCAGACCGCTTGTCTTTTTCTGTCAGTGACGAGTCACGACTTAGGGGAGATCCCTGCCGTCCTGTCCGGCTAGCCATTTGGAGTATATCATCACGGCGTGCATCTGAGGGCCTGTGTGTGGGCGAATCAGCAGCAGGAGGAGTGGGCGGCACTGGGGAGTTTTCTCCTTCAATCTCTAACAGGCTCTGTAGGGCATGCTCACAGTGGAAAGATTCCCGGCGGTATTCGGCATGCGCCACATCCAGGCTGTGCTTCCTCATGGCCACACTGAGGCTTCCTTTCTTCTCTGAACATGTGACAGATGATGCAAAAGACCCTGACAGGGATGAAGCTGATGGAAATGAGGGCGGAGGGGGTGGGCCAAGCTTTTCAGCCGACTGCACACGCTGGAGAAGAGGCGAGCGAGGAGGTTCCGCACTCTTAGGCCGGGGGCGTGTGATAGGTGGAGAGGAGTGCAGCTTGGCAGGAAAGGTCTGCGTGGTGTTGGAGCTGCCAACAGAGTGGCCGGTGATGGGAGGTGGTGAGGATGTAGTCGGGGAGGGTGTGTGTGCCAGTGGAGACAGAGGGATGTTTCCAGCTGATTTGCAGCGAGATGAGCGGTACTGGCGATGCAGTTTAGGCGAGAGGCCGTGTAGGGAGCTTGGCCGCATGTGCTGTGATGCAGCAGGGGAGTTTGGTGTGGAAGACGCAGGGGAGCTGCTTTGGGAAGATGTACCTGAAGACATAGAATGGTTTGATTAAAATTGGGTTCATGTCTTGGTAATACTGAATTAATAATAAAAGTTATTAAAAAACTATTAGGTTATTAATAAATTATTGGTCAGGTAAGATTAGGTTAACTTTAAAGAAATTCAATTTGCAGGTAGCGAGTCAGTATCCATTACAAAATGTTCACAAAGACACAGACAACAAAGGAGTTAACTTAAGACTTAAAGAAGTCCCAAGTTACCAATCCTGTTTATCAATATGCTTAACCTGTTCATCTGAGCAATGGCTGCTAGAATAAAGCTTTTTTATTGCTTTGTTCTACATTTTGGAGCTCTGAACTTCTGCCCAGAAGGGGGGAGCTCCAATTCAATATACAAAGGGTATATGCTATCACCTATAATTAATTTTACATAATTATAGATTACATAATTATATCACGTAATATTACTTTTGGGTCAATACTGGGCCAGCAACGCAGGTATCAGCAAGAAGAATGCTACGACTACCTGTACTACTACAACTACACTGCTCAATGCTAGCAATGTCTTTCTTGGTGATGGCCATATCACTTGCCTGGAAATTTTATTAGGTCAGAAAATTTGCATAAAAGCTTTTTTAAATGTGAAAACTGAATATTGCTATCAGTTTCCTTGGACAGTTCAAACTCAGTCCCAAAAAATTGGGCCAGCATGTAAAACTAAAATTAAACTAAAATGTAACAACACTAATAGCCTAGGGGCAGCAATACAGTTTTGAAAGCAAAATGTCTTGTCATTCTTCTTTGATAAATGTTTTCAGCTGTGCAACCACACAGACCTTTCACTCATGCGTTTTACACACATTTTCAGGCAGGCACAGATGTGCAAATTATTCACTAATACACACTAACACAACACAGAATTTTCTGGAAAAAAATTGACAAAGTATTCCCATACCTATGAGGTAATATTCATTGTAGAGGTATGCCAGCACTTATAGCAGTGCTGTCTGGGGAATTGACAGTCATGGGCATTTAGTTGTGGTTTTCGCCATGCCCTTTATGCACAGAGATTTTCCAGGTTTTTAAACGTGAAATCTCTAAAATCTTTGCAACTGCTTTGCTGAGGGATGTTATTTTCAAACTGCATCCCTGGAGTGGGCATGTATTTAGCTTTGTGCAAAATTGTCACGAGTATGAGGTTTTGCACTTTAAACTGTACCACTAAGATTTGTTTTAATGGAACTGACCAAGGTAGGCAGAGTCCGGCGGAGAACGATAGGTCTGTGTGGGGGAGCGTGCAGACAGACCATGGGTTGGGGAGCCAGGGAGACTGTCCCCTGATGACAGAGAGCGGTTCAGAGATGATAGACTGCGGCTTGTGTGCAGGAGGTTTGACTGCTTAGTGATCTTACGAAAAAGAGAGCTTCGCTTCTTACTGCAGAGACAGAGATGGAGGATGGAATTGGAGGAGGTATGACAGACAGAGAGAGCGAGGGGCAGAGGGAGGATGTAACATTAAAAGAGAAGAGAATGACATGACAATAAAGGAATTAATCTGATGCCAACGTTTTGTTTTATAAAAAGGAAGACATATTTAATGTATAAAAACAACTGTATGACTTACCTCTCCTGTCCCTCTTTGGCTATGGATCTCTTGTTGCGGCGGGCCATCTTGGCCTTGTAGCTGGGCTTGCGTGCAGGCCCAATTTTAATGGAGGTGTTCTCAAATGGAGTTGTGGTCACTGTCACCTTATTACCACTCTGAGCAACAAGCCAATGAAAAGCACTTATAAATAAAATAATGTAGAACAATACACTATGGTTGCACAATAAGGACATAAAATATGCAATATAGTTGTTGGGTATTGTGAAGAAACTTTGTAATCAACCCAGCATAAATGAACAAATATATGTAAATTAATAATCTAAACTGAGCATGCGCAAATAAAATACCATAATAGTAATGAAAGTGTTCTACAGATTCAAATGAATTTTCTTGCTGTTTCCAGACTTAGAGTATGACTGTAAGCTTTCCTTTAAGCGTAGTACAAAACCATTATTCATTGTGCAGTATAAAACTGCATTAAACAATAGCCTGTATTGCAAATGTTTGTCACATGTGTGCGCTTCACGTACGGGCACATAGCAGAGTAGATAAGCCTTGCACATGGGCAAATGGTTTTGACTGTGCAGCTGAGAAAAGCACAGAAATGCTGGTGATAACATTAGGTACGGCTCCTTGCACTACAATCCCTTCAATCTAATTACTTCACTTTGGTGCCGTGCGCATATAATCAAATTTTTCCAGTTAACCATTATTTTATTGCAGATGTCTGTTGTGTGTTTATCGCAAAAACTCTGATCCCTTACCTTCAGAATAAGTTCCACCACCTCTGTATGAACCAGTCCATGGACAGACTCTCCATTCACATGAGTGATGAGGTCACCAGCACACAAACCTGCCTCCTGGGCAGGGCCGCCACACTCCACATGCTGTAATAGAACACAGCAACATCAATAAACCACTTCCAAAAAATAATTTATTAATAGATGAAATACATACATTACGTTGAAACCAAACATTCTGCACAAAAGAGCTTCTCAGAGAAAAACATTTGAGCCCATACCCAGACCATGTGATGGACACTGTAGACATTGCTGTCTCCCATGTAGACTCGGATGGCACGAAGGGTGAAGCCATACTTTTTGCCTGAGCGTTGGATGGTAATTGGTGATCGCAGCACGCTGACAGAGGGGGAGTAGTCTCTGCTGGGGGAGGAGTCCCTTGAGGATGGATTGGAGGAAATGGAGCGAGGAGACATTGGGCTGGCCAAAGGAGATGTCCCATGCTGCTCTACTAAAGAAAAAATAGTAACAAAGAAAGATATCAGAGAAGAAAAAAAAACTTTAATACACAGAAAGGTAAAAACACACAGACACACATTCTGTTTCAGGTTATTCACATAATACCACAAATTATATGAGCCTGAGCTTTCCTGTCTGTGTGACTGAATATCTTACCTGCAGGTATAATGACAGATAAGGCAGTGGCGGAGGCAGACTTTATGACCTTGGTGCCTGTCCGGGTCTGAGCACGTTTATCCCCATCAGCAGACAGCTGGTGATGCCGTGCTCGTCTGAGAACCAGGTCACTTGTAGCTCTCGGCCCAAAGAGGTCTGGAACCTGTAGTGGTGCTGATGCTATGGCAGCATCAGCAGGTTTCAACAGTTTGTCTGGAAAAGCAGATAAAAGCACTACGACTTAATAATAATTGTATTATTGCAAGGAGAGAGTGCTTCTACTTAGTTTAAAATAATGAAACAACAAACATATCTAACTCTAAACTAATAAAAATGTAAAGTTTTACTTTGTCAAGTTTTACCCAACAAACCTCCTCCTCCTCCTGCCACCACTGGTGCAATAGCACAGGACTCTGCTGGGCCTGAGCTGCTTGGCATAGTAGCACCCTCTAATGACGTTCCTCTGGCTTTTACTGGTGGCTGTCTTGTTGGTGTCTCTGTTTCACCCTCTAGTGGAGAAGCAAAGCGATGAGTATCCATTAAAGCAGAGAAACGGCGACGAGCACCGGATGGAGGACTGGAGTCAGACTCGGTGAAGGAGGACTCTGAGCATGACAAGCGCTTCCTACAGCAAAAGAAGACAAAATTTATTAAATAATGTCTACAATTTTACATTAAACCAGAGAACACAAATTAATACATTAATACATCAATCAAGTGATTATCAGGCTTTCTGTAAATTCATATTATAGACTCACATCTCTGGTGAGCCTGTCCTCCATGTTTTGTCTCTCATTGTGAAGCTGCCCAGACTCTCCCTTTTCCCCCGGTCCTCCCTATGACCTTTTGGCTCTCTTCGGGTCACAACAGGCTTGTGCTCCAGCTGGGACAGGTGCTCCATACTGCTATAAACCTATAGTTCAGACATATAGGTAACATGAGCCTGAATAAGAATGAAGATGACATAACTTGCAACTCAACTCAACTTATCTTTAAGTATGCATGAACTATCAATACATTCACTGCCCTATGGTCATTAGCTTTTTCTTATGCCAAATGTTATTAAGAATTCTAATTTTTTCCTATGATACATCTATTATTATTAAAGTATTTTGGTATGTATTTATCAATACATGCTCATTAGACTAAGAATCTCAGTGACACAATAGAAACTGAGCGGAATGTCTTTACTGTGTATATATCGGAATGCACACTACGTTACTGTGTTTTAATATTGACATATAAAGCAATAAGACAACATAACATTATGACAACTATAACTGTAGATGTACACATTATACTCATGTTCAGTTGATTTAAAGTTTGTTGTATTAGCAACTGCCTCCTGCAGTTGGTCTCCCCCACTTAATAGACCAAATTTGCAAGAAAGCAAGTCATGTGGCTACGGATAGAAAAAAATACAAAGGTGGACTTGCAGAGGGTGATGACGAACGAATAGGAAGATAGAGATGTAGAAGTGTGGATGTGTAAGAGCAGTAAGGACAGAGTCAGATACAGAAAAGGGAGAGATTATTGAGAGATATAGAGAAAGAGATAGTGGCAGAGAAAAGAAATAGGTGTAACCTTGCTAAAGCGAGGGGAGCAGGAGGAGAAGCGATGAATCTCCACAGGCTCATCATCATTAGTGTCGTCTTCATCAAATGAGTGAACATGATGGTACCGATCTGAACGTGCTGAGAGGGAAGAGACTAGAGTCAAAACATGGACACATACACTCACACACATTCTCATACACACTGAATCTCTCTCTCTCACTCACTCTCTCACACACAGCTAGCCACTCACTGTCAAAATAGCTGGTATCCTCCTCTGACTCCAAGTGAGGTATGAACTCAGCTTTCTGCCTCAGCAAGCTGTTCCAGTCCAGTTCAGAAAAGAAAGCGTGCTGTTTTACTTCGAATGCACCTCCTGCTCCACACACACACAGACAATTGATCTCAGAGTTATCTCTCAACATAAAATACTAAACAAAACAAACAAACAACACCCACCAAATAAAAGCACAGAATTTTGGGCTAGCTTAGTTTTAACTTAAGTTAATTAAGCATTACAGCACCAACTTAGCACTGCATACCTGTTCCTAGTCTGACCAGTGGGTTGGTCTGCAGCAGCGTAGAGATAAGGTGCTGGGCATCCGCAGGGAGCGCTTCATCACCTTCTGGCCAAACAATATCATCTAAATACACACAGGTAAGAAAAACAATGACATTTTTGTTGGATGCTGTAATAAGGCCTATTTCTAATCTCACGATACAGTGAGTGTGACTGGAAAGAATTTTAGTCTCTCACCAGAAATGACCTGTCCAAAAAGCTCTTCTGGTGTGTCCCCGAAGAAAGGTACACAGCCCACAAGGAACTCATAAAGGATGATGCCCATTGCCCACCAGTCCACAGGTTTACCATAACCCTGCCGCAGAATCACCTCTGGAGCAATGTATTCAGGAGTGCCACACACCTATGGGCAAAGGATACATGTTCAGTTACTTTCTGTAACTTGCCCTATTGACAGACGGATTAAAAGTCATCAAACACTACAGGTCATGATTGTGTCCAGATGATCCAGATGGTCCAGATACTGCCTGTTTAACACAACTGACTTCATAAATTAAACTTCACTGTGTATCTGATTAAGCACTGCATGAACAGAGCTATATATACTGAAACAAGGAAACACTATCTTAACTTAGTGTCATATGATGCTTCTGGTTTAATGGCACCTCTACAATAAATACATAACTTACCAAAAACACTCCCTAAGGTCCTTAAGACAGACAGCTCATTCAACAGTAGCAATTTTGTCAATTGTACATTGTAGTAAGTGTGCGCTCTACCTGTTTGTCAAGGAATTCTCTGGTGTCCTTCTCAATGTGGCCTTCGTAGAGGTTTGTAGTAAGACTCATCAGGCCCATCTTGGACAAGCCAAAATCAGTGAGTTTAATGTGGCCCATTGATGTTATCAACAGACTGTGAAAAAGGGAGCAATGGGGGGCAAGAGAATGAAACAAACAGTGAGAACAGAAAGAGCAAAAGAGGTACAAAATGTGTAGATACAGTACAGGCACAATGAGAGTCACAGACACTGAGGGAGAAGATATTTAGCCACTGATTTTCTTTCTCTAATTACAAATAACAGAAAAGCCTTTACAACACGTCAAGATAGCAAAATAAATACTCTTTGCATCTCGCAAAAGCATACACAATGTATTAATGTCTACTGTATTCAAACCAAATTGTTTAAACTTCCCCAGTCTGATGCAAGTCCTTTCATATGGTTACTAAATGGCAGTTTAAAACAGACGAGACCATGATCATTTCAATGACCATTTGGTTGTAAACCGATCATGAATGTGGCAGGAGTGTATTTTCCACATGGTTTTGGCAAAAAAACACTAGGACAGTCATGTGCTTACATTTTACATATGTAGATGAGAGCAGCCTAGTTTAAAACACAGTAACACACTGGCACTGCAGATACAGCACTCTTTTTATATCTTGTTACCATCTGAAAACAGTATGCACTGCTGCAGGGTGAGAAAAAACATCTCTTTATGGTGTCTATATGATAGTTGGATTGGGCTTATTTGAGCCTAAACCGGATCTTCTAAAAATTAAAATACACTTGCTCATCTCTAAATTTAACACATTCTATAGTGAAAACTAAGAAACATTATGACTGTATATTTTTCAAATCTATTTAATGGATTCGCCTGAACCCTGCATCAATGCATCACATTTTGATTGTATTAAACATTTTATAAACACATGTACCCTTCTAATTATGTCTATCATACATCTATGGTACAGGTCTTATGTAAATATTTATGGTAGTAGCTTTTGCGTCACTATGCACAGGGCTAGTGATTTAGTGGACACAAGTGCAAAAATCCAATTAACCTTTATTAGAAATGAATGACAATTCATCAGGAATATTATAGATTCTCTGAAGCAAACAATTAACTGATTCTGTAAGCTGACACATGTTAATTATGTAACTGACACAGTTTCAGCTTTTCTGGGTCAATCAGTTAAGCTTCGGAAACATAAAATGTTGTTGTGTACATTTAATCTGTCAGATAAGAATACTTGTTTTTATGTATAAGTACAGAGTCATATCACATTAATTTGCATATTTGAAATTGATAAGGAAAACCTACATCGATACATATTAGTATTAGTAATTATCCACAGAACATTTCAACTATATATCACTTACATACAGGGCAGCTCTTACTAGACCCTAATTAATACACGTATACCAGCTTCATAATAATATATTTATTCTGCTCCATATGGAATTTTGTTATTCTAGGAGTGTAGGACACAGACACTTCAAAGACAATAATCGGCATCTTACTTGTCAGGTTTGAGGTCACGATGTACCACACCATAATTGTGTATGTATTCGAGAGCAAGAACAGTCTCAGCAAAGTACATGCGAGCCATCTCCACAGGCAATGCACCGATGTGCTTCAGTAGCGTGGCACAATCCCCTCCTAACAGTACAGACACAAAGACTAATTGTTAGCATTGTCTGAACAACGTCTCAATCTCTTAACTGTCTCTTAATTTAACATTATTATCAGATGAATGATCAGTCCATTAAGTGTGTGTTAACAGCAGTCTTCACTAACTACAAGTTTGTGTTTGTTAGTTGGGGCAGTTAGTTTTATGCAACTTAAAAAAAAAATTGGCAACATTTTTCTTTTAAAGGTACTTTCTTTACATTATCTCTAGGACAAGCTGTCTATTCATAAACAAAAGTCTTTGTGAAAAGGTTTTATGCTACTGAGGCCTAGTCCTTGAATGTAAATCAAAACTAAACATGTGGCACAAAGGTCATAAATTTTCCTCTCCACATCCTCCAGCTTAAAAAAAGTGAATGATCCTTTCTTTAGGCCTTTTAGGACTTTATATTATCTTTTAAGACTTGCACAGATGGGCTCTACTATTACCTCCACCCCCTCATACTTCTTTAGTAGCATTTCAAAAGAGAATGAGACAGAGCAGTGGAGTGTGAGCAGGTGTACTTAAATAGCTTTTCTTTTGTCATTCATCTGTCATAGAACGTTTAACAGAAAAACATCTTAGCTAAAACACTACATCTGGTCAAAATGTCATCGACAGCCTCTAAGAAGTAAACCAAATCCAAATGTTTAATGCATCAGAGAAACATACAACAAATACAACTATAAATAAATTAAGACTTAGACTAAGATTTAACCAGCCACTGACAGTACAATTCAGATGCTGAACAATGTAACTTAAAACCTGGCATTCCTAATGAGAATGTATGTGCTTGCAAGTCATACCCTCTACATACTCCATGACCATGCAGAGATGCCTCCGGGTCTCAAAGGAGCAGAACATGCTGACCACAAAAGGGTTTTCAGCAAAGGTGAGGATGTCTCTCTCCACAAAGGCCTGCTGAATCTGGTTCCTCAGGATCAGGTTCTGCTTGTTGATCTTCTTCATAGCAAAACGCTGGCGTGTCTCTAGGTGGCGGACCAAGTATACAGCTCTGAACACAAATAAACAACCATTTAAACAACAGAATTAACTCTCTGAAGTTTAGGGATATGTCACAGAATCATTTAATTCTTTTTACACTTTAAATAAAAAAAGAGGATGAATTTGAAAAGTACTGGTGTGAAAAACCATAATCAATAATTATCAACGAATACTTCAAGTAACCAGAATGGTAAGAAAAGTTTGAACTGGCAAGAAAAGTTTAATTAAAAGATAACTGCTACAATCTAATCTGTCTGAAAACCCAGCCTGTAGTATACTATATGTTTGCAGAAAACCATAACAAATAAAATATTCTTTGTGAGCAATGTTTAGAAGCCTGTGTGGTCAGAACAGTAGCTTCTCACCCGTATGCGCCATTGCTGATGAGTTTGATGGTCTGAAAGTCAGCTTCACCAGGCGGCTTCATGACTCTCATCTTTCCCTGATAGAAAAGGAGACAAACCCGTGGTCTTAAAATAATACAGGAGTAACTCCTCCCTTCATATCCTTTTCTCTCAGCCAGAGTTTGTATGCTTCAGAAATTGCTATAGCTGAATATAGAAGTGGTCCCATCCTGAAACTTCTAAGCTAAATTTAGCTTCAGGTACGTCAGCCACAATGAGGAGAAATTGGCAACTATTTCAAAATGAGAAAAACAGTAAATGATATGGAGGATGGCAGGATATTTTGCATAATAAATAATATAAATGTTTTTGTTTTATCTAAGTTTCTTATGCTAATTATTGACTTATTTATAGCAGTATCTAATATAAGCAGTTAATTTTTTCAGTTTGCAAATTATGGAGAAGTCTAAACTGATAAGTTGATTAGCTGTTAGACCTGAGAAGTGTAGCATGTGTGTGGAGAGGTACATCAGTATTTACATTTTGCATATGTATGTATGTGTGTATGGGTGAATGGTACCCATATTTTCAAGTTTGAAACAGCCCTCCACAGCCCACCCACTTTTTTCTGAGGTGCCTATATTTGATCACTGACCGGGGTTTATATAAAAGACAACAGGCATATATATATATATAATTGTTTTAAATGTACATTGTGTTTGCATCATGTTTGTACAAGTCTGAAAGTGCTAGTGAACTGATTTGTGCTCTCAATGTGCTCTTACTTCTGTAGAGTCATCAGTCTCAGGTGTGAGGGGACCCTCGCTGTCATAGCTGTCCAGGTTGACCATTTCTACAAGACCAGACTCTAAGAGTTAGTACAAGAGCTCATATACAATGTTAATTTCCTTTACTGATAATCTTTGTTTCTAAACCACTCTGAGCTCCTGGTAGACCGCCAATGCCACATTTTATGATCTTTTCTTGATTATGTAATACTTTACTGCTTAGTTTCCCAAAAGCTCTACGGCATTATCATATTTTAATACTGTATACATACATTATATCTGCAGTATATGCAGCATATTCCGATGACATTAACAAGTAGTGTGTTTGCTCTATTATATTACAAATTAGTGCCGAAACATGTGCCTGTTCTTTTTGTATATCCTATTCTCTAAAACGCTCTATACTTCTGACTTTATTTTCCTCTATACATCTCTCACTCACCCTCCAGAGGGTCTTTGGTCAAGCCTAACTGGCTGATGATGTAGCGTGGGATGTCTGTTTTCATCAAGTGTCCCTCTTTGGCATGATCTTCTGCTGCCTCCAGCAAGTGGTAAAACTCTTCTGGGTTAAATTCCTACAAAAAGATGGGGGGGGCACAATTTGGCATGACATACATCCTATTCAGATCAACAGGCTATGACTGCTGCAAGTTACTCGCCAGATAGGACAAGCTCTTAGAGCTTGGACAAGCTGAATAGAGCTGCTTTCATCCTAATTTGTTTTTAGCTGGCACAATTGAACGTGGGGAGGAAACACTGATAGAAAATAGGGATTATGGATTTTCCATTTAGCCTAGTTGGACAGAGAGGTTTAAATTTTAAATTATGCCCTGATGCTAAGAACCGCCGACATGTGGCTTCAAGGGGGGCGCTGATAACTGTAACATGCTCACAAGGCAAATAGAACTTTCAATATAAATGCAAATGTAATCACAGGCCGGTTCTCTCCGTCTGCTTCATCTGTGGTGACTCAGTGGCTGTTTTTTGCACAGTAACAGCTGTTCATAAAGCTGTTGTTCAAAAGTTTGGAACAAGAGTGGAAATTAGTTTTGTGGTGTAACAGGATTTAGTGTTTTTCTGTGTGGATGGCTCGACAGAAAATAAGAATGAATGGAAGGAAGAAAAACAATAGGATAAAAACTCACCAGACACTCTAAAAGACGTGCGGGGCGAGAAATGATGATGAGGAGCTTCTTCACCAACTCTATGACAAAAGTCAGCTCTGAACTCTCAGATCGCTCGTATGCCTAAGAGTAAGTGAGAGAGAGTAAGTTAGGCAAAGCAATTTATTCAAAAGGATGACCTTTGTTTACCTCTTGCGAAACTAAACAAATAGAAAAAAAATTGACAAGAGGCAAGGAATAAAAATAGGAGAAATAGACGGAGCATCAACACAAAAGGCAAGACCAGAGAGGAGTGAGGACACATGTGCCTGCAGGGGAGATTGAGTGAGAGAGAGAAAGAAAGAAAGAGAGGGGAGGGAGGGAGAGAAAGAAAGAAAGAGAGAGAGAGATGCTAACAAACACTCCCTCAAAAAGACACATTTCTAATCAGGTTGACTTTTAAGCAAATCCAATCTATGCAGCCAGAATAAACCAAGGTTATGTTGTTACAAAAATAAAGGAAGAGGGAGAGAAAGAATAAGGGAGAGAAAGAAAGAGTGAGAGAGAGAGATAATAATATTATCTGATAATCAAAAAATAATCAGATTATCAGATCACCACCGTCATATCTGCCGTAATCAGATCATCACCCATAAAGTTAGCTGTTTGTTTGAGTTTGTGTGTGTGTGCGCCTGTTTTTTTAAAATGTTAATAATTAAAGCCCTAATATATCAGAGAATCCAGAGAAAAACTCTAAATGTGTGTCTATATAAAGGACCCAAACAAAAGAAATTTGCACATTTGCATGTGTGGGGCTTGTAGGTGAACTCCTCAATAAACACCATTCTGGTCAGGCATTAATATAACCCTAACGCTAACCCATCCACGCATACTTACATCATTCAATAGTTTCTCAAGGTTCTCCTGCAGCTCGTAGAAGTACACAGTGGTAATGAGGCCTTCTTGCGATTTGGTTAGACAGTCTCGGGACAGTTCTATGATTTGGTGATGGATGAAACTCAGGACACCATCAGCTAGTGGCAACACACTCTCTGGAGTGTAGGAATGAATGAACTCTGCTAGCCTCCCCTCCATCTGAGCTGTGGCCTGAGAAACAGAGAGACACAGAAGTAGAAGAATTGTCATACACTTACAAATTGGCTACATTTTAATTAATACTGCTCGAGTGGTATACAGTTTTGATGAAAAAAAATCTTACTATCCTGATATGCAAACCACTTCTACTGTGCCAGCTTGGATGTCATAACTCTATAACAACTAACATGCACATATACAATACTGAAATACGTCATGGGCCAGTGCCTCCATGGTGCTTCTTACCTTTGGGAAGCGCTCTTTGTACACATGGTTCATCATCACTATCTCATTGTCGTAGCAGGACGGAGAACGGCCTGGACTGAATAGGCAAAAAAAAGAAAAAGAAAATATGAGCACAGAAAGAGCAGAAGACACTGCCCCAAAAGACATCCCGAAGTTTAGAGACTGTTTAAAAGCAACAGTGCCAAGTAGACGTTATGTCCGTCTGTAGCGAGAAACTTAAGACTGCAAGTGCATCAGTAGCAAACAGCCTTCTGAACGAAACTAATGGTTGGGTGATGGAGGGAGAATAGCAATGTTAGTCACTGACAATTCACCTGCTATTTAGGTGTCCTCTGTAACACAGGGCTTCTTATTTTTACATAACACCAGTAACTGCATATTTTCAAGCTAAGAGATTTCTATTATTAGTTAACTGTTCTTCTTTTAAGCAATAATGTAAATAATATTGCTTGTTTAAACAATGCTTACAATAAGCACCATGATCTACATATATTGAGAACATTTCACTGGATAACATTAATTAAAGCAACAAATTGAATAACCTCAGACCTTAGCAATATGACAGCTGTTCTTGCTATTGTGATAAAATAAGCCATACATAACAAAAATCTTCTTTAACATATAATGGGAATCTTCTCAATCTACTTAAAAGGACATTTTTTATTTTCTTCTTTAAAAGGAATGTTTGATTACAAAACACATGGCTGGATTTAGTGCAGCATAGTATGCCAGATGTCAAATACAAACAATTGAATATAATGTAATGTACATAGAAAAGATAGTAAAGACAATCTGACTAGATGTCATTATTTGCAATAACCACGCAACAACACCACTGAAATATTACATGGGACTGTGTTTCACTGTGTATATACACTCACAGGCAAAAACTGGGCCAAGTTCAAAGTACAATGGTTTGTACTGATTGTGTTGGTCTGGTATTGGTTTAAAGATTTGTTGTTAAGACCATTTAAAGCTGAATGTTGTGGCATTTTGGGTTGGTCCATTTTTTGCCCAGAAGTGTATATTGTTTGTATGTGAGAGTATTAATATTTGTACAGTGCTTATATGTACCTGAGGCTGCGTGAGCGGGGGCGTACGTGTGGAGAGCAGCGTCCCCCATCGTCGTCCGTAATGCTCTCGGTGCTGCCAAAGTGTTTGGACAGGAAGTGTAGCTCATCCATTGTGGGCTGGAAGGGCAGCTGGTGTAGACGCTCCTGAGAGGAACTGGAAGACTGATAAAGAAGGAGGACAAACAGATAGAGAGAGGAGGAGAGACTCAATGAGGGGGAAAAAGTGACTACATTACTATAACACTGATTACCTTCAGTTTAAAAACCTGTTTTGTATTAGTAATTATGTGAACTTGCACAACACCTTTTCATCCCACAAATCTCAAAAGCCTGTTTACTGTGAACAAATCCTTTAGAGTTTAAAGATCAAAATAAAAGCCACTGACTCAATCAAGTAATTCATTAATTCACTCAACTGAAAATAAAGCATTACAATGCTGATGGACCACTTAAACCCCAGATGAGATACTTTATGTGCTAAATGGTCTCATAAGTGGTCTGAAGCTTGTGTGTGAGAAGCTTGTAGGTGGGTACTTCATCACGGCGGCTATCAGTTCAATGTGCAAAAAAAGGCATTAGGAAAAACAAATAACTAGTGGTTTATACGCACACAGGACGTTAGTGTAATGTTAACAATTATGCACATTTAGTTTTAACCCTTAAGTATTTTGCTTGATTTTCAGGTGTTTGAATGTCATTAATCCTCTTAGGTCTGCTTAAATCCAGTGTTGCTTTATTCACTTTTGAACACTGAAAACCAGTTTTAGACAACTTAACTGTTTGACACCTAATAACTGTCCAACACATGCTAGACCATGAAAACAGGAGTCTGAGAGATCAAAAATCAGCTCCATTTAGTTCAAGACTTGCTGCCAATGCCTTTACTATGAGCAGAGGGCTCATTGCTACAAGTCTAAAAAGACATGTAGCTAACAAAAATATCTATTACAGACAGATAAAAAAAAACATCTGCAAATCAAACAAAGAAGCAGCTGTCCTTATAACAATGGCTTGGGAACGTGTTTGGGTTTACTGGAATTGTGAGAAGCATAAAAATGTTACCACCTTCTAAGACTGATCTTAATATTACTGCAGTGTCACTGCAGTGCTGAGAATGATCCACCACCCAAATAATACCTGCTCTGCAGTGGTCCTGTGGGGGGCCCTGACATTTAAAGAATAGGGTCAAAGGGGGATAAAGCATGCAGAGAAACAGAAGGGCTACAATCTAACAAAGCGCTCCTATTAGGCAGTAAGTGGAAACGACAAAGACTGACTGGAGAATGAGCATAGAACCAAGTCAAACAAGGGGGTTTTAATTTTATGGCTGTAGTCTTCTTTTAAAGCCATTTATTATGATTCAGCAGCTTGGATGCTTAAGCACTCTTTGCTGGTGTACTTAGAGTCTTTGCACCATGTTGCATCATCCTCACTCTGAAAATAAAGACTGTAGCTGCGTGAGAGGAAAGAAACACTGCATTTCTCTGTGCAACACTGAGGGACATTCTTCTCCATCCTGCAGCTTGAGACAGCTGACTGTGGTGATAAGACCAAATGAAGAAGCTTTGTAACACTGACTTTAGCACTAATAGGGCAATCTATCTCACACAGCCGACGGGCAGGACAACATACACCCTCTCTCTACCTCTGTTTCTCCTTTCCCTTTTTTCTCTTTCCATCATATCCACTCACATGTCTTTCACTCTCATTCATCCTTTCTGCTTTCTTTACCCTAGGCAAAGATAGAGCGAGATGGAGATGGAGAGGGAGAGATGAGGGGGCACGTGCGAGAGATGAGATATGAGTTATGTAATACACTCAGACAGTGAGACTCCTGGGAGGTGATAGATAGGGGAGAGTGCATGGAAAAACAGTGTAATGGACATCACAGAGCAAGATCTACAGAGTGCATAGGCTGAAGAAGCCAAAAGTGTGTGTGCTGAGCAAGAGAACAGTAAGCATTTGATAATGGGCAGAAGTGTATACAGTTCTGGTCAATGTTACTGGCACCCCTGCATTATGTTTTCAGAAGTAAAACGAGCACATGTGTTAGGAGTAAAGGCAAGACAGGTACCGTTGAGCTAGGCGTGTTGGTGCCATACCCAGAAGAAGGAAGAGAAGCCAGAGACCAACGGCGCCCATCCCTAAAGTTTAAGAGAAATAGAAGAAACGGGTGTAAATGAGACAGTGAGAGTGAGAATGTGAGAGAGTGAGAGAGAGTAGAAAACATCTCAATCAGCATCAGATCACAATAATTAATGTAAAGCAAAAGCAGCTAGCTCTGATAAACCCTACAAAGTTCATACAAAGTATGTCAGGTTCAACAGCTATGTTGGCCAGCCAAAGGCTTCAAGCTAACTGGCATGTTAATGTTAACTCTAATGTATATGTATGTTAATGTTAGATGGCAAAATGTATGCATATTGTATAGAGAAAATATAATACAACATATCATTGCTGGCCTTAATGGGACATGGAAGGAGCTAGCACATAAACAAACCACATTACATTGGTCTTCGTTAGAAAAAAATAAGCCACAAAAAAACCATTAGCACGTATAAGAGTGGGAAAAATACAACTTTTCTTAAGCTTTTTGTGTCTGCGAATTTGTGTCTGTATGTGTGTGTTTTTACCGTCTAGAGGAAGCAAAGGAGAAGTGAGCAGGAGTGCTGGGAGAGAAGTTGCGAGGGCTGTCTAAAGGGCTACTTCCTGTTCAGACAGGAAGAGAAACAGACCATTTTGAAAATCTTAAAAAGCAGAATGTAAATATGCTTTAAGAATGAATTAAATGAAGGAATAATTCTGCATGTATCTGGTAATTTGGAAATATATTGCACAGTGTAGAAGTCAGAGACCAACCTTAATATGTTTAATTTGCAGTCAAACAACCATAAAGTTACTCATTTTTTAGTGTCAGAAAAAAAAAAGCAAAAAAATAATAATAAATTATACAAAAGACCCAACAACTAACTATAAATCTAATTATTTATTTTGTGTGTCCAAGCTTTGCTTTTATTACAACTTCCATTCATTTAGAAAAATTTACTCTTAATTTTTCAAAGAAACTTGTCAGTTTGAGTCCTAGAAAATAAATTTTCTGCTCACAAAACATTCAGTGATGTTGAAAACTTGGTCTCGGAAAGGTCAATTTTCTGGAAACTCCAGCATTTGTTTTCCTTTTTAGACTATTCTGCTAGTTTTAAAAATAGATGGATGGACAGACACAAAAAAGGGTGGAGCTAAATTTTCAACTCACTTTAATAATGAAAGCTTTAAATAATGTTTATCTGATAATGACAGCTCTTGCATAGTTGTTAGGAGGTTTCTCTGTATCTTCTGAAAACTTGAATGTGAAAGGAATTACTTAATTACTTAATTCACATGTAAGTGGATAATGTTACATCTAATCTCCCAGACATCCTAAAAAATAATCAGATTAATAATCTGTATTTATTACAATAGACATAAAGTGCAGTCTCTGACTTCTGCAGAGTACTGTATAGAAACGTGTTTACTGCCTGAAGCACATCAGCAAAAAGTTTATTGCAAGTATCCAAACATGTTGAGCACCTTTTATGTGAAAGTGCATACTGAGTGTATGTTGAGTGTGAGAGCCCAAGAGTGTGTAAACAAGTGTGTGTTGAGTGTGTGAGAGAATATGTACTGTCTACTCACCAATGTGTCCAGGTAGAGGAGAGTGTGGACGTGGCAAAGTAGGCGATGTTGAGGTAAGAATCAGACTTTTTCTGTTGCTGGTGCGGCAACTATACCATACATGTAAAAAAAAAAGGAAGAGTAAAATGAGCACTGTTATGTTATGTTATTGTTTTATACAAGAGTATACTATACAAACTTCAGTATCAAACATCATAATTAGAGGTTGACTGCATGGATCTAAATGTGTCGATTATACTTAAGTCAGATAACTATTGAAGTTATCAAAGTTTTACACTCTAGTTTCTAGTCTATCGTCACAGACAGAGTGTGGGGCTTTATGTCCATTATCATGACCAAGGATCACCTAAAATGTCAGGGTGGGGCTATCTGACCGATCGAAGGCCGTTGCTGTAGGGACTGGGATTTTTACAAAACAGGGCTGCAACCAATACAAACTCACAGGAAACAAATGCAAACACCTGACTTTATCTTACTTGCAAATCTACTAACTGCTTTAAAAAAAGACTTTATAACTTTTAGAGAGTAAGAATATGAAGAATCCAGAGACTAAACACAAGTGACAAAATCCCAATAGTTGTGGTGGGCTTAGTGTTCAACGAATATCAGATGTTCCATCTACGTGGGAGCAGAGAGCGTCTGAGGGTGAGAATACACCCAATATAGCTAGAGCCGTAGTATCGTTTACAGCAAATCTCGATTTCAAACCATGCAAACATAAAGCAGCACTTCCCTCACTTCATACACTGAGCAAAAGCGAGAGAGAGTTTTAAGAGTGTTATATAACACACTGAGGTTTTGGCACCATCTACACTTTTCTATCGGTTGCTTCAGAGAAAGAAGAAAAGAAGAACTGCTGTCACTTGTGTGCAAATGTGATAACAATGGTTGGCAAGCATGTGATCAGTTGAAGAAAAGCTTTGTTTAACTCTGTACAAGAGAAGAAAGTCTTTTGTTTCTCTGTGTGTATGTGTGTGTGTGTTTGTGTACAAAACAGAAAGAAAGAGTTCATGTGTGTGTCCAGGGACCCACTGCAGCAAGACAACAACGATAAAGAAAATTCCATTTCCTCAGCCATCAGTTCCCACAGGGGAGGGAGAGTGAGAGAGAGAGAGAGAAAGAGAGAGAGAGAGAGAGAGAGAGAGAGAGAGAAAGAAAGAAAGAGAGAGGTAAAATGAGAAAAGAAGGGAGACTGATAGTGAGAGAGGAAAAAGAGAGAAGAAGAAACGTGAATGTAAAAAAGTAGGAGAGTCTAACTAAGAGAAATAGAAGGAGACAACCTTATAAACCTCAGTCCAACAGCACTTTTAGTTTACACATTTATGCAAAGGTCCATATCCTATCATTTTTTATAATTTAATTTTTCCCCTATGGTCCACTTTATGACCATTCCAAATTTCTCTTTATCCCCAGAATTGTACAGGCTTTTTGGCTGCTGTGTCAATAAGTCTAATATTCGTAAATAAGATCTGTATTGCATCACATTCAGAAAGCAGTTCAGTCAATTGGACTAGGCAGAGCTAAACTGCAGCAGGCAGAACAGGCAGATATATGTAAATGGATTGGTTTTGCGGCATCGCAAATCTTTAGAAAAAAAAAGGACAATTTGTTTTCCATGATACAGGCAATTTCTTAACCTAATGTCTTATAATCTGTTGAAACAATAGTATCTGATTACTTACCACAAACAATAAGTTCTTAGAAAACAACATAACAAACCTCCGGTTTTACAGTTATAATGCAAGTTAATACAAAGCTGCATTAAAATGTAGCCTAAAAAAATATTATTACAGAAGTAGCCTGAAGTGAGGACTTTTCCTTAGAAATGTCAATAACCTTCCCTCCTCTTGCATAAATTAGACTTCTGGCTCAGGAAATTTGGCTAAATGAGAAAACTTGCTTTGTAAAAAACCCTCAAGACACACAGTACAACAAACTGTGCCCAACAGCAAAAGCTACACAACACTGCAGCACATATTAAATATTATACAACAGCATCATACAGCAACACAACATTGAATCAAACAGCACAGTAATAAACAAGACAATAATAACCAACAAATAATTTCAGCACCCACATTTTTATTTAGTCCAATACATCCAGCCTACAAAAAACTTTTCCCCAACCTGCATGATCATAGTGAGTAAATTAAAGTTTATAGTCTCCTATATAAACATAAATAATAGGGATGCAAAAAATATGAATAAATATAGTACTTACATCACATGGCCTATATATATATATATATATATATATATATATATATGGCCATACAAATATTTCAATGTTTACTATTAAAATAAAAGCTATTATATAATACTACAAATATTACATTTCTGTTTATGTATGTATGACTTTGGGAGTTGTCTTTTGTACTATTTCCTGTATACATGTTTCCACTGTTCCTGATAGACAAGGTATCTTTTATGCTCATACACACAAGATGAGGGAGAAGTTTTAAAAATGTAGCTGCTGCTTTGTATAACTAGTGGTATCAGAAAGGAAATATCCAGTTTTGTCTGCCTTGTTAAGATAATATGTACATCTATAACTCCGTTACTGATAAGTCACAATCAATCCAAGAAGAAAGATTTTTCAATCTTATCAATCTTTGTCTTATACTTAACAACATTTAAAATGTTTTAAATCACACCTCGTGCTACAGATAATTAACATCAAACAATGGCTAGATTTGAAATAGAATGTTTTTCAGTGTGGAAATGTTGTTCACAAGAAAATTTCTGTACATCACCTTGTCTTGGCAAGTGATTTTCCCTGCTTTATGTTTTACACATGCCCCAGAAAAATTTTCATGGTGAACTTTCAAAGCAATTATGTTATTGTCTTATGTAAATTACATGTTGTAAATGCAACAACAATACCTAATTTTCACTTCCAGACCTAGTGTATATTAGTGGGTCTGCAACATCAAAGGGTTGACACTTTCTTTAAAAATGGCCTGGAATACTCCATAATATTATTACATTTCTATGACTGAGTGAATTCGGGGATGCTGAATTAACAGGGTTGCCTCTCAATGTGGCTAAATGCACATGCAGCCAAAATCAGCAGTGATAGATCTGGGGCACGTTTACCCAACGTCCACGAACAAAACTATCATCATCATAATTATCTCCCTCTACCTCCCTCTACTTTTCGTTTCTTGATGTCTTTCTCTTCTCTTTCTTGAGCTTTTTTGTTTTCTGTCTCCCTCTCTTCCTTCTCTCCTCCTCCATTGTCTGGATTCATGATCCTTGTATCCTCCTTCCATGTCTGTTTTCTCTGCACCCCCTCCCCTTTCTCTTCCTGCTCTCCTCCCCCTTCATTTTTAATTATTTTTCTCTTTTCTCCCTGTCCTCCTCTGCCTTCACTTGTTTTCTCCTCTTTCTTTCTCTCCTTCTATCTGTTCTATTCTCTTTCTCCCCATCTTTGTTGTTTTTTCTGTATTTCTCTCTTCCTCTCTCTCTTTCTCTCTCCCTCTTTTTAGAGGCAACAGTACAAACCAACAGTATTCAAATTAGCCTAAATAAAATGTTCATTTTCTTACACAAAATCAAATGCACTTAGTAACATTTGGTACACATTTTTCAGGACCTATGTTATTGACATTTTTTATTTAGCATTTTTTTGAGCATAATGTGGATAGTGTCTGTACTTAACAACTGTCTGAACAGTAAACAACTACATGTTTCATCACAAAGAGTGCATATTTTTTTTTTATATTTAATACAGTAAAATAAGTGAAACCTTTAATAAAAAATGCTTTGATGGTTTTTCGTACTATTGTGTGCCACTCGTTCCTTTTTGTCTGTTCCAACTCATCAAACCTTATTCATAATCATGGATTACAGCCTACAAAAAGATTTTCCTCGATCTGCATGATCATAGTGAGTGGGTTAAAGTTTATAGTCTTTTATATAAACATAAATAAGAGGGATACAAAAAATATAAATATATATAATACTCCCACCCATCCATCCATTATCTTCTGCTTTATCCCACTAATCGGGGTCACGGTGGGGAGGGCCGGAGCCAATTGCAGCGTCATCGGGCACCATGGTCCATCGCATACATATACATCAGTATTACAATATTATGTTTTGTAAAACTGTCGCGATTCTCAAAAACACAGTATCATGTACAGAAGACTCTTCAACTCCAGCTTAAACAAGAAGCATAAGGGTACACCACCAGCGTTAACATGAGCAAACCTATCACATTCTGATGTGCACACTAACCAGCTAACCAGCCTGTCCTGACTCATAATACCACTTCTTATCTGATAGTGAGGCACTTTAGCGTCAGTCTGCCTTTAATCTGCACAGATATGAACAGATAAAGAAAAAGCACAACAAAAATAGCCATGACACTAGCTCTTGGTGGGTAAAAGGATAGAGTTTGATGTTGAACTGCACAGTTTTTCAGACTGGTAAGTAAAAGGAGAAAAGAGTAAAGAGGGAGGTGGAGAGACTCTTGCATATTGTTGTTTTAAATGTAGAGAGTGTTTAAGTGGCTAGCCCCTTACTCCCGCATGTGTGTGTCTGTGTGTGTCAGTCTATTTTTCTTCCACAACAATAACCGAGATACTACATTTATATTCAGCTCACACTGTGTCTCCGCACTCTATTAAAAGAAAGAGGACATACACACAGGCACTTGTTTCTACAAAGCTGAATATGTCTCTCGCTCATTTAAAGTAAATGGGGCAGCAAAGACTCTTAGAAATGAGGAGAGCAAATCAGCCGGAAATGATTTTACAACACACATGCACATATATGTCACACTAAACCTTTAAAGTTTATGACAGAGCTATTTATTGTGGGCAACATGCACTGCAACAAAGGCAAACAAAGCCAGGACAATATGACTGCACTTACTGAGAGAAATAAATCCTGTGTGAATACAAAAAAATCACAGTAGCTATTGCAGTATCCAGTTATGCTTGCCTTCCTCTCAGTCATACCGTGTCTTAAGTAGTTTTTTAGACTCTGTCCAAATGCTGAAAATGCTCCCAACTCACATTCTGTTAGGTAAAATGTGGGCCTGGGCGATACAGAATGAATAATGAGCAGAATATATTGTAGTTTAAAAATTTAATAAGATACGTCTATAACATCTAGTCATTTTAGCCCATTTTATTAGCATATATATGTATATGACCACACCCCCCTACCCTTCCCCTCCACTGAAACCGATGAGACTAGTGGTCATTTGGAAACATAATCAAAATGGGCTTTTTTCAACAGAGGAGAAAACTGACGGGGAAACACACATTATACAATGTGAAATGAGACTTAAAATAAGTAATGTATATCTCCTATATCTACACATAAATGCCCTCAAAGCACCAACTTTAGTGTTACTTTGCTCTCCACACAGTTAAATATTTACAAACATTGAAATATATGGATATGTATGTAAATGATGGACTGTGAATTACATATGAGAACAATGTTTATTTTGCTGTATAATGATTTTCCCTTTAAGCAAAAGCTGATTAGACCCATTTTGGTTCAGCAGCAGTTACTGGCATCATACTAACAGTCAATGTTACATTAAACACACGGTGACTGTTAGTGGAGAATTTGTTGTTAATCTATTGGTAATCAAATATTTGATTTAGTCATAAAATGTGAAAAGATTGTTATTGAAATTTACGAAGAGTAAATTGTATTGTAAAGGGAATATGTCTAAATTCTCAATGAAATATCTCTTACAATTATGCCAATCCTAAGTGATTATTATTTTTTTATCTTTAAAACTTTAGCCAATCTAAATTTGCATTATTTTCATTATTATGTTGGTTGTGACAAACAATGAGGCTAACAATGAATAAGCTAACCATTAGAATGAGATAACGCTAATTGCAACACAAGCTTTTATTCACTGATGGCCAAATTAGCATTGTTAGCATGAGATCATGCTAAACATTTATTCATTGTTAGTTGTTGAACTAAACAACCTAAATGCATGCTATTGTAGTACAGTCTTTGTAGACATCATTGGTTTGTCACTTGAAGTGCATGCCCTTTGGAGTAATACGTTCATCACCCACATAATGCAACCTAATACGGTTCAGAACAACGTTTAATACTTAGTTTTAAAATGTATTCACCACACAATGCTTTTGAACAACATCTCAAAGTTTTAGATAAATCTTTAAAATCAAGCTGTTGGGTGCTGATATGTCCATTCATTAGCCCACACATCTTTACATGGACAATATTACAAAGTGTCAACATATAAAAGCCCAGTACAAACAAAATAAACAATGGCTGCATGAAACTGTACTACCCTGAATTGGTTTGTTTGCCAGATTAACTGTTAACAAAAAAAATTAAAGATGGTGAGATTGTCTGCAATTTCTTTTTCCATCTACTTTGCTGTTAAATAACAAATAGCAACTTGTCATCCCAGCAAATAGTTCTGTGGCCCTGAACATGGTTAGCTAACCACGTTGGAAAAAAAAAGATGCGGAGCCCATTTTTAAATAATTTTTTGCCAAGTCTTGTCTGTGTAAAAATGCCTTGGGGATGGTTAACCTCCTTGCTCAGAACCATTTGACCCTGCTGTGGAAAAGAGAACTCAGTCTCCCTGAAGGGCCATTGCTGACGTGTTAGTAATCTTTTAATGTTGCATGAAGATATTTATACACTCAAGGACTGTCAAAAGGGTAACTGATCTACCTTGTTTAATATTTTGAAAATAAAGTGTCTTCCAGCTTATCAGCAAAACCACATCTTGCAGTCAATGTGACTAACAACCATGATGACAACTAGGCATAATCTGTGCTGACAACCCATCCATATCTTTAAAGTCAAAATCACTCTTTTTTACCTTTGTTATTCAACAGCCCACATCTTTGTGTTTATGTATGGGGACACCTGCACCAAGAGAAATTCCCTCTTACATCTGGTACTTGACAAATAGAGATACTGATTCTGTTTATAATTCAAGCCCTTACTTATATACGGAATTATTTAGGCAAGGAGAATGATTTAAAATTCCCCTTCCACCTATCTTCACATTGACCTATTAATCTGCTAGCTTACTAACACATTTCTCTGTCACGGTACAGAATCCAGCTGGGACTAGAGTCAGAACACACATACGGAGAAGGTGAGAACAGAGTCACCTGGGATTACCTCTACCTGGCTGATATCTGCACAGGGGTAAAGCTCTCTTAAAGAGACAAAGCGACCAGAAATTCTAGAAGTTTACCACCTGCACATTGGAATCAATAGGTTGTTTTTAGTAATGGCATAATGATGGATAACTGCCACACCATGTAAGATAAACAACAACTTTTGGTGCTCAAAAGGTCCTCGTGGTTTCTCGGTCAAACTGATTTTCAGTAATCGTAAATGACGCAAACCTAGGCAATTTGAAAGCTTGTGATAAAGCTCACTAAGTGGAAAATCACTTCTGGCCCTCCATTTTCAGTTCGCACTATAGCAACGCAATGACATTATTAGCAAACAACCTGTTACAGACTATTCACACAAAAAACAAATACCGTTAAGGCTTCATTTTATCCGGAGAACCATCTAAACGTAACACACATAAACACCTGTTACAGTTTCCTGTAACTCCTAAAGGCACAAGATTTAGCAGAACACAAAAGTACAAAATTTACAATAGGCTAAAACAAAAAATGACATCATAAATACATTAAATAAACTGAATTATATCCAATAGATAGGGTTGTACATTGGAAATATATTTTATATCCTATAAACATTCAACAAAACTCATTTGTTATACTACATAACTGTACAAATAGGTGATTGAAAGTTATCTAAATATAGGACGTAATCAAGTGTGCTGTCAACATACAGGTCCTTCAACAAACATTGCTCTCTCTATATCTCTCTCCTCCTCACTATTTTTATCTCACTCCCTCTGTCTTCTCTCTTTTTCTATCTATCCTCCCTTTTTATCGGTCTTGCTGTCTCATTCATGTCTTTGTCTCTTTCCCTGTGTATTTCTCTTCCCATCTCTCTCTCTCTCTCCCTGTCTTTTTCTCGCTCTCTCTCTCTCTCTTAACCCTGGACCTAATGAGCTCTAAACCATGTAGGTGAACCTTAAACTGTCCCTGTAATGTAAGCACTACACCTGTGTGTACAAATGGCCTCTGTTAAACAAAGCTTGTTTAACACACACACACACAGACAATGAACCACATGACCTAACAAACACATCTGTGACATTGTAACAAAAAACTAACACTCACAGATTATAGAGAGATGAATTATTAGAACTGGGTGACAGAACTGACAGAAATGTGTAAAAGCCTGTGGAAGTGCACAGAATTAACAAAACTGTCCGAAAGATAAATTCTACCTTTTAGTCCGTCGAAACATGGAGCTCTCCATGGATTTAACCTCCAGTAGCTGAGAGTCAAATATCAATGAGCTGCTTTAATAACTAACATCAGACTCCTGCACAATCCGCACACACAGTGAAAGAGGTGTGTACATGTGTGAGAGAGAGTGCTGGTAATATGAGGGAGGTGGAAAAAGGTTACGTGAACTCTCAGTGCGCTCAGACTGAAAAATAAAACACTGGGGCATTCTGGGAATAATCTCTAGGGTAATGTATGTGTACTGAAGTAGTAGGAGGAGCACTTTTGCAAGAGAGACAGACACAGAGATACACACGCTGTGCTTTTGACACGTATACTATATTTTTCCTAAAAGGAAATGAGAAAGTCGGAGACAAAAATAGACATATCAGACAGAGAGAAAAAGGATGAGAAATAGAGAAAAATGAGGGAGAGTGAGATTGAGAAAAAAAGAAAAGGCAAGACAGACACTAGAAAAGGAAGAAAGACAAAGATAGAGAAACACAGCAAGAAAGTAGCACAAAGACAGAAAGAGAAGCAGACAGAGAAACAGACAGAGAGAGAGGCAGAAAGAAAGAAAAAGAAAGAAACAGAAAGAAACAGTGACAGAGTGAGACAAAGGGAGACAGAGAAAGAGAGAGATAGAGACAGAGAGAGAGAGAGAGAGAGAGAAAGAGAAAGAGAGACACTCTCTGTGCAGGGGAACCAAACACCCATAGCGAAAACAATACTCAGTAAATGTTTTATGCAGCACTGATGCTCTTCGCTTCCTCTGAATCATATCTCTGAGTTTCAGCACCATGGACAGAGCTGCCTCACTCAGACATGGAGGCCAGCTGCCATGTGAGCACATCTGCTATAGGCCCAGAAAATCCATTCAGAATATGTGTAGACCTGTCTTTTATCAGCCGCTAACACCTCTTAAGCCTTGCTGCTGCATATGGGATTAGACATGCTGAGTCCAAACAACACCAGCACCATAGCACAACCTCAGAGTGGTGAATCGGCCATTTGGGCTCAGTTCCTCCAAACAATTTTCATCAGCTATAAGGTTTCAGGCTAAGGATATAAGAATTAGATAATGCTCAGATTGCATGTCACTAGTTTTCCCCTCTACACTCTGTAAGTGACTGGAATGTTATATGAGTAGGTTATACATTGCATTTCGTTTTACAAAGCTTATAATTTCCACAGAAAGGCATTTCCAGTGGAATAGGACACACTGAAGTAGGCACATGAGAGTCTGAGTTACTAATACCATCTTGGCCCTATTTTAAGTAACATAACACACCTGGTGTTGAAGCACCTTTGGCATTGTGGACTAATCCAAGATTAGGACACTAACGTTACATCTTATCTTAGCTTTGTGAAAAGCACAATGGTGTAGCTTGTGGTCTCGCTCCAGTTGTGTTCATTTTTGGCACATATACACAGTGACAAGCAGAGAACTCACCTGCTGTTTTTACGAGGCAGTGGAAGATCCTTCTGGGCATAAGCAGCAGAGACAGAAAAGAAAAAGAGAGAGAAAAAAGATCAGGTAGGCAGTCACGACAGACATTCTGCATGCTGTGCTGTTTGACACTGGGACAAAACTGTCATATGCTGCAAATGAAGGAAGCTCTGAAGACTAGTGTTGTCGCGACACACATTTTTTTTTAAGGTTTGATATGATATTAGATTAAATATGATTTTCCGTACTTTATGCGATAAAATGTCTTGTTTTACATAGATTTAATCTTACACTACACATTTTTGCCCTGGCTATAAATTTAAAAAAATGCCTGCTGCACTATTCTTAGCACAGAATAATCACAATTCCTAGGTCTTACATGCATCTAGTTCTGGTCAGTGGCTGTGGTTTCCAAGTCATATATCATAAAAATATAACATTATGTTATATTTTTGCCATATTGCCCACCTTTATCTTATACTGTGCCGAACGCTTACTGGAGACAGTGAAAATAGAACTCAATGATGTCGACTCAAGTCACTGTAAGTGCATATGTGAGGGAGACTAAATGGAAAAATAAGAAAAAGACAGAGACAGAGAGTGTGAGAGAGAGAGAATTTGTGACAGTTCTTTGGAGTCTTCTCTCTGTCTCTGTAGATTATGACCACTCCTTGCTCCCTGGGGTTCAAAACTAGATCATCATTCTAGAAGAACACTAAACAAGCTCCCTCAGGAGAAAGAGAGGGGGAAATAGAGTGGGGGCTGTGAGAGAAGAGATTTATTGAATTCATTTTATTTTATGCTTTATTATATCATTTTTATTTGTTTGTACATACATATGTACACATTTAAATTAGATAACTTCAATGGATTTTTCACTGTTTCTGAATACAATGAGAAAATAAGTCTCACTCAGTCTTACACAGTAAATATATATTTCAGCGATTTCCTTCCTGCTCTTTATCTGTTGAATACGTAGCATGGGTCCATTTACTTAGTGAAAGAAGAGAAAGTACTTGGAGTTCCTAAACAATATAAGCTGAACGGCAGACACAATTAGCCTATTCTCAGAATGTTCTTACATAAAAAGCTTATATATTGCCTGATGTTTTAGGATATTTAAGCCTTTTAGTTAAGTTAAGGCTTAAATGCATTTTAATGTATTTAATTTTTCATGTTGTTTTAATCAATTTATGGTGGGGGTAAAGGAATGTGTCCCAAAAACTTCCCAAAATAACTTTTATTAATATAAATATAATTACATATAAAACTCAGAAGACACATTTAAGTTCATTGGTGGTTTTGGATAGTAAATAAAATGTCTGTTTCTGTTGTACACATTGTAACTATTGGCTCCCATCACCACCACCACCACTGCAAAGAAATATAAACCTGCAAGTTTCTCTACAATTACGCATTTCACATCAAACGAAGTATGTAAACACAAGTACTAGTTTAAATTCAGTATCAGCTGATACTCAATATAAAAACTATTTATAGATCGGATTAGGGGGCATGTGGTCAATTTCCAGTCAATGAACTTTCTGGGTTTTTTTTTTACTAAATTCCATGAAATTTGTCAAACATGTAGTGACTAGAGATTATGTTGTAAAATGAGGCTGTAGGCTTTTATGTGTAAAAGTATTGTTATGTATGGTATATTACATCCCATCCTTATCAGGCAGAATCTGCCCTGACAAATGTAGCAGCCTTGCAGCTACTTAAAAAAGCACATACAAAGCTCTGAGCTGTCCAAAAATCTTCATTTTTATACAAAGCAAGACTGATAACGTATGACTGAGCCAGAATAATTCAGCAATGGACAAGACAGCAAGAGTAACAGACAACAGAGAGAGAGAGAGAGAGAGAGAGAGAGAGAGAAAGAGAGAGAGAGACCTTAAACAACTCCCCAGAGTGTAACAAAAAACATGAAGTAATACTTAAACTTGAAAAATGTATGTGAAAAAATGTGAATGTAACTTTAAAAGGCTTATAAACTGCTCTATTAGCAATGTCTTCATTTTATCTTGATCTCCAGGTCTCTCTCTGACTCTCTCGACAACCACTGATACAGTCAATCCAAAGGTGAATCGGTCAGAATGTCATTAGCATTGATTGCCAGCCACAGCTGTTAGGCTTCCTCAGACCAAAGGCTGCTTATATGTGCATCTGTGTCAGGATGAGCCTCTTCAGTGTAATTATCAATGCCTTTTCTGCAGGGTCAGTAAGTGTTCATGTACAAGTATTGGAAACCAGTAGAGACTAAGCTTTGGATAAACATGAAAGAATTAGCACCTGTAGCAGATTGTATGTGTGAGCAAAGAAGGTCAACTTGAAGCTGACAAAAGTCATGTATTTAAAGACAACCAAATAACAGTACCAGTGTTTATTTTCTATAACAGTAAAATAAGGGACAGAGGGCAGGTTGGATTCACAAAGGCATAGATCAATTAAATCATCAACAGCACAAAAAAATTAGACTGAAACTGACATATCAGCCATAGTATCAAAACAATGAAACCCCATTGCTTTATAAGGATCTGTAAAAAAAGTGAATTAGCAACTTGAGATTCCAATAAGCATCATTCCCTATTTAAGTAAATACAGCTGCTTATGCAATCCACAATGATACAATATTTATAGGGTTTAAGAACATAAATAGACCATAAAGTCTCTGCTGTTAATTTATGGTTATTAAGTGTGCTAACTGAGAACTGGCAATCAGTTCAAATAACATAACAATCTATAAAACAAAAAAACACAGCTTAATTAAAAAAATGTCATTTAAAGTTTTGATGAAAAATATAAGCAAAGATTTATATTAGTTATTAGTATATATTAGTATTGTGCTGTGAGCATGATATAAGCTGTCTGACAAATGAGTGTTCTGGTGATTATGTATTAACATGTACAGCCGGAATCATAATCCTGAAGCCTAAACAAACATTGTAATGTTACAGCAGAACACGGATAAAATTGGCATGAGCCCTGGCTCTAGAATCTGAAGTGGATCATTAATCATGCTTTAAATAATTCCATTTAGTGGCTATTGACGTTTCTTATGAAAATTAGTCCACGGTGATGTAGCCATTTATATAAAACATCACTACTTGTCATCCAGCTGTAAAATGATCTGAAGCAGAGGAGAAGAAAGTTGATTAAAGAAAAAATTGCATTATTATGGGATCTTGCTTTTCAGCACTCAGGACAGCAACCCTTGCAATAGGTCTGTATAGGTCTTACATCTCAGAGTAACGGTTATTCACAACAATAATAAGCAGCATAAGGGCGCAATGCTATTGTAAGCACTGGCAACCCTGTTCATATAGTAGTGTGTTATAAAATAAGATCTGAAAAATCTCAATATATCACTTTGCTTGCAATATCACAGTATATTGCGATATATTAAATCTCACAATATGGTATTGCTAGATTCTTTCCAATACACAGCCCTAGTTCTAACAGTGAAGATCAGTGGTATTGTTCTAAAAGCAGGACAAAGCAGAGAGATTTCATTCGTTTTATGGTTGTTTAAGGCTGGTGTAAATTACTACAAATTAGTTTTATGTATTATTATGTGTGATCATTTATGTGGAAGTTCTAAAGGACAGAGCACATATATTAGCTAATATCTTGTTTCCATTTTGCCATTAAATTTGGGTATTTTAAGGCCTAGAATGACTTGTGTGTAGTGAGAAATGTGACACATCTTTGCACCTATGCTTGTCAGGAAAATGCTGATTTGCACTTGCATTTGTAATAAGAGTAGGTCTTAAGAGACAGTTGTGCACGCATATATTTTGGGCAAAATATCTCACAGCAGCAGATTCTGAATGCCACACCCCTGCTGCACCTCTCCACCCACAATAAAGCAAGTATTATAATTTCCGTCCACCAAAATTACAAATGGACTCAGATGAAAATAAATGAAAACGGATCAAATTACAAATACATCAAAAGTTAGACTAAGTGGGAAATGTATTATTATTATTTACTATTATTGTTGTGCTTGAAATACATTTACATCAAAGTTACTTTTTGTATTGACAAAATCTTACTTCTCATTTTTTTGTTTGTTCCAGGAAATAACAAAAACAATGCAATGTAAAATAATGTAAGTAATGTTTTTTTTTTTTTTTCAAAAGACCAGTTTTCTTTAAGATTTTTTTTTAGCAGCAATAATTAATGTAGTGGAGTAAAGAAAAAAATAAGTAGCAGGAACCATTAAGACTACATGCAAATAAATCACTGAACATGCTTTTGTTACCTCCAGCAATAACAGGAACATCATTAAGTAGACTGTTTACCACACTAGTGCTGAGTGCTGATTTAGGACTTGTGTTTGTATAATTACGGTAATCAGCTTTCAGAATGTTTAAGAAATTATTACTTGGCCTATGTGCAAATTTCAAATTCCTTACAAAAAAACTGCTTTTTTTCTCCTCATGATGACAGAAGTGACGCACGCACCGTCTGCTGTGCTGTCCATTGTGACTCACTATCTCTAAGACATTCAATTATAGACTTTCTACGTGTCTCCCCCTCCTCAACACTACTCTACACTCTGCTCTAAAAGCACCCCGGAAACTAACAGAAAAGTCCAGAAAACAAATCACTCTGTGGCCAGATGGAGCTAAATGAGGCAGTCCAGCTGCTCAGTAATCAGAGCGCAATCAAGCTTGGCACATGCTGACACTTTGGTGTCCAATTTACGTTTATAACATAGAAGACTGTTTGTTGTTTTGTGTTGTGAAAGCTGTAGACACACTGCACATAAAAAGTGGCTGCAAAATACCCAAGTGAGTTAAGTACTGCATGAGAGATCGAAGAAGAAATTGACCTTTTAACTAATTCTACCACAGATGAACTTTAAAGGTGACCATATAATGGAAAAAGTCTTTCAAGTGTTTTAATTCCACATGCACAAAATAAAATTATTAAAATTATTAAAGTAAGCATATGCCTCACTTCTTTTATAAATCAAAACAAAGGGAACTTCAGGCAAACTTTTTGTAACATTGGTTGGGTAAGATGGGTTACTAACACATTATTCGTCAGTTCTATGCTTTTGTTTTCTCTTGCCTTGACCTCTGCAACTCTCTGTTTACTACCACAAAGGGTGACTAACAAGCTTAACCTTATCCAGAAAGTAATGGCCAGGGTGTTGACAGGAACATGGATTTAGATAGATTTTAAAGTGTTGCTATTCATTTTTAAAACACTTTATACATTAGCAGCATCATACACCATAAACTGACGCATAGATTTTTCTCCTAGATCCAGCACAGCAGACCAGCTCATTTTTTCCAAACGTTCAAAAGAAAGGGTGTGGTGAAGCAATTTAAGCACACATGTCCTATACTTTAAAAAGCAGGTAACTTTGCCTAAATATTGTAATTTATGGCTTTCTTTTATTCTCTTGATCTCTTGACAGGTGACTCATTCTACACACAGACTGCATCTAAATTCATGACATCCTCTGCCAGTACAAGGCAGAACTGATAGGAAGCTCACCTCTGTAAGAGAGTGAGTGACCCTTCCTCGTCTCTCTGTTGGTCTAGAAATCCATGCCACAGATTGCAGAGACAACTTTTTCTCACATGGCCTTATAATATAAAAACTATTTTGTGTGTTAGTTTACTAGTTAATTACTATTTTTTTGTTTGTGTAAAAGAAAGATGCATACATCTAATTCAAGTTAATTTACATTCCGCAGTTGCAGCAACAGTTTAATTTTGCTCAGTTCAATGTCAGTTCAAGGATGGTTTTTTTTTCATTTGTGCAAAACAAGGCTGTCCAGGGTTAACTTTGAATTCAGCAAGGTGCAGAAAAGAGCCTAATAATCCTCTCTCTCAGCACAAACATCCCACTTTTTACCGCGCAGTGCCACACACTGAAAAGGGTTAAGGCCCCAACTAAGTGGGATCGATACGCACTGAGACAGTAAGAGAGACTCGGACAGAAATAAGTGGGAGAAGAGACAGGCACAGAGGAGAACGAAAGAGAGACAGAAAAAGGCAGAGAGACAAAGATACCAATAGAAGGAAAAAGCAGAAAGAAAAACAGAAAGAGTTTCTTAAAAACGAGATTGCTAAATATTTAACTATAGGAATATATTAATATCAGCATCATACTTCCACCTATAAAAGTATTAGAGTATTAGGACTAGATCTCTAGTATCAGATTTAGTATCAGGAAAGAATGTTTTATGAATACCTTCCCAAAGTCTAAATAATGTCTGCCGTATTCCACCATTTTTACTTCTAATGTAGAATTGCAATACTAAAAGTGGTCAGGCTTTTTCTAACTAATTTTCTCTCTACCCTTGGAGCAACCTAGCGAACTAAAAGCTTAGTAAGCATCTTAGTCTACTAGCTAGCTATCCAGCTATCTATCTATCTAGCTATAATCTATCTGTGCGTAACATATGTGTGAGGTTCATTCCGTGAATGTGCGTTCCCTGAATGCTCATTTAGCAGTGGATAAAGCAAGTGAATAAAAGCTTTGCCTTCTTTAAGGTATAGACTCATAAAAACTGGATAAGCTGTTTATTGAGCCATGGACTTGTTTAGGGGCACAGTCTACAACAAAAGTAGAGCATATTTCACTAAAGACAGTTTAAGTAACTTCTCTCATAAGGCCAGCGGTTGTGCTAGAACCCTTAGCCGAAAGGCTGGTGTTAAACCTGCTCCTCTTCTCCTTTTCTGCACTACATGAAGGAGTCTCTCCTCTTCCAGTTAAGGTAGAAGCAAAAATAGAAGCAGGCGTCTGTCAAAAACAACAAATGACATCGCACTGCATCATGCTTTGCCTTTCACAGCTGGCATAGACAGCTTCACTGATTGTAATGGGAGCATTTTTTAATGCCGTTTGCCTCCGATACCAATACGGTACTCATATCGTCATGTTTATTTTTGGTATAATTTAAAACTGTAAAAAAACAAATAAATTCACAAATGCAACAGGAAAGATATTTACACATTAGCGGCATGCAGACAACAGAGCAAAAACATAGATTTTTGTTTTTATTTTTACGTTTGAAAATACTTAATTTTGCCAGAAATACTACTGAATAAAAATTTATACAAGTTGTCATTAACCCACCACCTGGAGATCTTCCTACAGACTTTAGCTCCGATCTTAATCCACCCACCTGATCCATCAAATTGCTGCCTTAAGTCTTAACTTAGCTAAATGAGGTGTGTTAGATTTGAGTTGTATATACAACTTGAAGAAAGGTAGATTACCAGAAGTGGAAATGAGAAAACAAGAGAACGAGAAAACAAGAAAGTAAGGGAGAAAGAGACAAAAGGGGAGAGAGAGCAAGAAAGAAAGAAAGGGAGAGAGAAATAGATGGTCGATTTCAAACCCTATACAAAATGCAGGCCTTTGACACTGCTGCTTTTCAGTGCTGCTAAGCTGGCCAGACTGTATGTAAGAGCCTGCAGCTTTACAGCATTTTTTCCAAAAAATGCTCAATATGGCCTACTCTGACGCCATGCCCATCAGAGTCTCCGACCTTAGAAACAGAGAGATGGAGGGATGGAAAAGACAAGGAAGCATTAATGAAATGGCATGAGCTGGGCCGAATGCCTGGTGCCTGGTGCAAAGCCATTATTTAGAGAGCATAGGCTTGCAGAGCCATGCTGGGGCCAACAGCCATGCAGTTTATCTAACAGGGTTCTCCCTGCCAGCACAACAGCAATCCAAACAACCAGTGACTTATCACTCTGCCCTGCCGCTCTCTCTCTTTCTGGCTGACCAAGAGAATTGCAAGTATGCAGACAATTTTCAGAAGCCAACTATGTCTAAGTAAGAGACAGGCGAGTGATTCTTTTGGCAATTAAACTAATGGGAAGGACACTCCATTATAGGAGCAGCCTCACTGCAGACGTGTCAGACTTTGATACTAAGTGAGCAAGATGGATATGTCCTTAGATTGCACATAGAGTAATTATGCATTTGTATCCCTCTTTAGTGTAATACTGATCAGACATCCAGAATGTCCAAAACTCTAAAAGTCATTATCTTTTGCTCACATTTTCATATAAAAAAATAAATATTAATGTGCACAGATGTGTCATCTTTTGCATGGTTATTATTGAGGTCTGCAAAAAGCTAGTCCACATAATCTGCAATTTATCAGTGTTGGCATTAGCTCTATGTCCTTAAAAAAGTTGTTTCTTCAAGGGCTCTTTCGCAAAGGCAATGATTAAACACAGAACAGTGAAACCTCAAAGAATCATCTGAATACATTAATGGTTCTTTGCATTGTTAATGACGTTTTAATGACTAAAAAAAAAGTCATGTGTGTTTCTTTACAGAATCTTTTAAAACATGGCTATTTGCTTTATTAACTGGTGATAACTAAAAGAGGCTGTTGGTTAGACTAAATCTTTTTTTTTTTGCTTTAATTAGGCAAGTTTTTCAATTGTAAAACGTATTTTTTCAGTTATCAGTGATTTTGCAAATGCAGTTTATTTTTTAATTAACTACAGTTAGCAGGCTAGATTTGAGTACAGCAACAGAACACAGACTTCAGAAAGCACAGCTCCAGCTATATCACATAAAAGTAATGTTTGTAGTGCTCTTAGTCATGGCCTAGCTTCAGCCAGTGCTGATTGGGGATTTTAAGCCACTTACAATGCTTTTTAGAATCTCAGAGGTCGTGTAGGATTTTATGACACCACATTATTTCTAGCTATAATGGTTACAGCCGTTTTACATCTTGTTGTCCACTTCGCTAGCACCAGCACAATGAACTGGAGAATGCATTTACTAAACTGGAGTAGACAGAAGCTCACCTCCCCCATAACATCTCCAAACAGCATTGAAACATTGGAGTGACCTCTGAACTTTGCTCCCCAGAGACTGGGTGTTGCACCATATGGTAGCGACAGAGCAGACTGGCAGGGGGTGTTAACTGCCTCTTCTCTACACCGTGTGTGTGCATGTGTGAGAGAGAAGCGAGACCCAAGGGATGGAACAAACCGTTAGAGGACAATTATTTGAGCAACAACCCAACAATCCTTCCCCTGTGTCAGAAACAAGCACACATACACTCATAACAACCATTTGTAACTGTTAACCAGTACACACCAAACCGCACTACTCTCGTGTCCACATGTAAGAAAGCCTCCAAATGGAATGGAATGATTCCCCTCGTACCAGTTCCAGTATGTGAACTCCGGGAATCAGTCAATATTGAGCCAACTCTATTGCTCTGCTAAGGCACTAAAAGCATTTCGTAGCATAGAATTGCAATAAGTACACTATTTCAGAAGTCCAAAAGGAAATAAAACACTTCAACCATCACAGAGTAATACCAGCTTACACTGCAAATAGTGAAATCTTTTTAGACTAAAAGAAAAAAAACACTTCCAACTCTTCAAAGCACCTCAAAGGCAGACATTCTGATTTATAATTTGTTGTATTGAAGTATTGAATTAAACAACATATCCAAAGTGTTATCCTGGTTATCCTCAAATACATGTAACTATAATTTTTATTTGAGACAGCTGGCACTGTTGTGTAGCCTACCATATTCCACACAATGTTTGCAATGGCTAAACACAAAAGGTTACTGTGTTTAGACTAGTGCTTGTAGTAGTAAGCTACTGTCCTTACCATTCAGCCCGTGTCATCTGTCATCAAAATATAATCCTAGCATATTAAATAGCTATTTACAGGCTAATGGTTTGTCATCATGCTAGTAAATTTAAAGTATTGCTTGAACTCTAAATATATAATGGTATGTGTATGTCTGTTTTATGTTGTCTGCATAGCCTTTGCTATTTTCTATTAACTATACCTGATAACAGAAATCTTTTCATTTTTCATTCACAGTATCAGACAAAGGGGGATGTCTACTTTATTATACTGTTTTTGTTTGTGATGTAAAATTGAGAATCATGGAATTTCACTGGCATTGGTAAAACCCAGGGTACAAATCATTATAGTTGTAGACATTTTTATATGAATTATTATTATAGTATTTTAATATGTGGTACTATGTTGTGTTTTGTTTGCAGTAATTCATTTAATATCAGCAAAATAAAATCAAAATCAAAAACTGAATATGTGATGCGTAATGTTCATCATGATCCCACTACAATCATATCTGACTGATCTCTGATACATCTAATAACTGACTGATGCTGATACAGATATATTGTATATAGAGTATTTCAGACCTCAGCATCACAAACATATTTCCTATCTTTATCGTTACACAGTTGTCTCTAAATCAATGAACACACTTCTAATACCCAGAATATGTCTGAAATGGTCCACTCGTTAACTCATTCCCTGTTCACTACATAATGTAGAATGCTATATAGGGGTGCAGTGAGGGAGACAATAAAGAGATCTAATGAATCTTTCCAAAGAAACCGCTATGCTTTGTGGGGCATCAACTTGTAAGTAGTGTACACAAGTTTTACGGTGCATTGTAGGTAACAGTATAGTGAACTATACAGGGAATCCAATTGTCCACTAAGAATTCGGACAACACTACAAACCGGCCAACATGGTAAATAGGGTGTGATTTCAGACATAGCCCCAGAGTCCACCTCATAACTCCTGAGAGTGGTTTCCAATTAACACCTATACGGACCTTTCCTCAAAATGTGTAATGTTTAATGCTGACCTGCAATGTGCTCTCAGCATGAACATACAGATTATTCCACACTGTTCAAGATGTGTCCTGTCGATTAGATCTATAGCTCTTCCATGTCCAGGTCATTATGCCTCTAACATTTACATTAGCGCGTCCAAAGTAAACAGCCCATTAACTAATATCTCATGCTAAAGTCAATGACCTTTTTGCTCCTCTATGAGCAAACTGCTCTTTTTATATTTTTTTTCCCTTCTCTGTCACCCTGCTCGCTGAATCACAGCAGACAAAAGCACATGCACTGTATGTGATGTGGCAGATATTATGTGATCATGGGCTTTATGACTCAAACATGTAGATGCTGGAAGTCCCCAAAGGTGTACAGTAACTACTTATGTTCACTGAGTCCCATAGGAAAACTGATATATTTATACATTACAAAGAGATTTACACCAAGCCTCAAGTTTATTTGTGAGGAAAGTCTTTGTCTTTAGTCAATTCAATTTTCATCATTCACGTTTAGCTTTTCTGTTTGAAGAATGCTCAAATGTAGTTGCTCAAATGTAGTTGCTCACACCCATTTACAACCCTATTATTTGGCCCTAGAATTAAACAATTTGATTTCTCTTTTTTGGTAAACTTATGAATAATTTGTTAAGCTCTGCTCCAACTAGCTGCAAGATATCATGACGGCTGATACAGAAGCAACATGTCAAAACAGGCAAGGTAACAAAATGAACCTCCATGTAATCAGTTAGGCCCTCAATGTAGTTAGCTATGCTAAAGTTAGTTACTTAAGGCTTGCTCTTAGCTAACATTGCTCTGGATTGAGAAACGGTGCAAAGTGATTTAAAATGTTCGGAGCAATTATGGAAAAAAGTTCCAGAATCTTCCACATACACATGGGAGAGGTAATTGGCTGCCTTAAGTGGTACCGATACATTCTGGGGAATGTACAAGCTGCCGCATTTGTGGTGAAACAAAACATTTGATAAGGAAGCTGGCGAATATGGAGCCAATTTCAAACATGCCACTGACAATTCTTTGTCTTCATAGCCTAGAATAATATTCTGCCATTTTCACTGCTGTTGCTCCATTGTTGTTGTTTATGTGGGGCTGTAACAGGAGGTGGTGTATGTAAATTTTGGAGATGAAAATACAAATTAGTAAAAACTGTTACATAACAGTCTAGGATTTTGGAATCAGCCTGTTATACTGTCCCCTTTTGCAAATGTGGGATTTGCATTTGAAGGACAAGACAAATGTGTCTGAGGTTCATGGTTTGTATTAAACTCTCTTTATTCAGCTTTGCGAGCGTATATATAATTTTTCATTCTCTTGCACCTGTGATAACATCCTGCTCTGTTGGTTCAGCCACTGGACAGCTTTGTTTTTGCACACATCTCCTATATTTGCATTATATTTGAGTCTTTAATTATATGAAAATGATAAGTACTATCTGTAATCATTCTGTTCCTATGCTGATAAATAATGATACATAGTTTTTTGTTGTTGGTGGCAGTGGATGTTGTGATGTTGATGACTGGCTTGGTGGCAGCAGCTATTTTTACTTCTGCTGTAATATTTTATTTAATTGCATGACCACGTTTTGTGGTCTGAAAGAGGTAATTCAGGGCTGTAAAACAACAGCGCCAACTTCCTATTCTCTGATCAATCCTAAACTCAGGCTACACAGGATTTCCAACCAGCAGTGTTATTCAGCGCTATATTTGCATTCATTGAACCGGATCTCACCTGCAGCCTCCGGCGCCGAATGATTCCGGTGTCGTCCATAGTTGATACTCTGCAGGTCCAGGTCCGCCTGGTATATCCTCGGAGTCTTGCTACCGCTCCCGGACCGGACCGGGGCGAGTCTGCTGATCTTGAAGGCCGAACGGGGGGAGGGAGACGTTCGGCTCAGGCCAGAAATGTGCAACCAGCCGCCGTAGCGTCGACCGGAGACCCGCAGAGCGCTGAAGGCAGCAGACGTAGAGCAGCGCGGAGCTTTACGGAGCCAGCGTGTCCCATCCTAGCAAATCACAACAAAAAGGAACCGGGACCACAGTCCGGTGGAGTGACCTAACCTACGTGCTGCCCCGGACGCATAACTGCATCATCACGGATGGACAAACGTTACCGTTATCGTTTCAGTCTCCTCTTTATGGCTAGGTTATTCACTGAGGTATCTTCATACAGCCTTGGTTTAGAATAACCACAATAAAACGTCGACGTAGCGAAGTAACAACGATAACGGAAAATAACCGACGTTCTCCGGCTGCTCCGCTTCACACAGCTAGCCTGGCTAAACCGTCACATCCTCAGAAAGTGCAAGAGAATTAGCCTCGCTAGCCTCGCTCGTGCAGCCAGTGATTAGCGGACGGCTCGGCTTCGTAAAATGTTCTTAAAAACAGGAACGTTTCCGTCTTACCCGCTTATTTTATCAGACAAAACTCAAAGCTTGTTCGGTTTCTTCATTCCGTTAAAGCCGTTAGCGGAATACCGAGCACGGTTAACACTGAGCTCGCGGATGAAACGTCCACTGCCTCCTCGCGGCAAACGCAGCTGATTGGCGCTCGAGAGCTTCCCGCTCCTTTTATGATCTGGAGAAGCAGCCAATCGAAACCCAGCTGGTGGCGCGTGTATGTGTGTGATTTCTCCCCGGAGACGGTCCTCATCCTCCGCTCGGAAACCCGGCGCGTCACCTCTCACGGCTTTGGCTTTCTTTCCCTACCAGTATTCCGACAAGCCCCGCCCCCTGCGCGAGACTGACAAGCGCTGTATGTTCAGGTTCTGGGCGATATTATTTAAAATTCAATACCAAGTAACACCAGGGTTACAACAGATGAGCTATCGTCTCTGACCTAGATCTAAAAGCTGCACTGGCAAGGTAGGAGTGTCTAATAGAGTGGACAGTGAGTGGACACCGTGTTTGAAAACTCTGGCAGCACTGCTGTGTCTGATCCACTCATACCAGCACAACACACTAACACAACAATACCATGTCAGTGTCATTGCAGTGCTGAGAATGACCCACCTCCCTAAAAATACCTGCTCTGTGGTGGTCCTGTGGCGGACCATTGCAGAACAGAGTAATATCCCAAAACCAGCACCAGTACTGATACTTTTATAAGCACTTTGAGAAAGCTCTTTGAGAGCGTTTGCATTAGTATTTCACAGACATAATGAAATAACTCCATATGATCTGCCATTATATGGCATTTGTGTGTGTGATAGAGCAAACGAGTAAAGCAGTCAGAGAGGGCAGCAGGAACACAGTTATTGCGCTGTACCTTCATTTAAAATGTGTGTGTGTGTGTGTGTGTGTGTGTGGGTTTGTGTGTGTGTGTGTGTGTGTGTGTGTGTGTGTGTGGGTTTGTGTACCATCGCTGTAAAAGAAAGTCAACTATCTCCAAAATGGCAGCTTTACAGAAAAGGACAAAAACTTTATTTTCAATGTTTGTCAAAGGAGCCAGCACTATTTCAAAGCTATCTGAAGATAATAAGTGCTCTTTATTGAACACAGCAGCAGTGGAGACCGCCATATAGCGCTTCTGAGTATCCAGGATAACAGCCAGGTCATCAACAGTTATACATTCCACAGTGATGGTAGAACTAACACTAAACATAGCCCCCCTTATCTATACAGACCCAAGCTATCAGTCCCGACTATTCACATGTTTTATTCTACTACATGTCCAGCATTACCTTTGGTACTCTGGGATCACCACTCTGCATGGTGATGCCTCCAACCCATCTACGTCCAAACAAGCCGCTAGCAGGATGCCACATAGCTCACCAGAGATGACCCAACTTCGCCACAGTCAAACCACTGTCCATGTGGTTAAAGCATGAAGGGACACACTGCCCCCCTGCCTCCCCATCACAGTGTCTGTGCACAGTGTCTGCTGTCCCAGTAAAAGCACATGCTCTTGGCCATGCATGCTGACAATTCTGCCTCAGGGTCACTTCTTCTTTCCCAGCAAGGAAGCGCTCCAACAGCCACTCCAGTCTCCAAAGAGTTTCATCAGGCCATCTCCCACTAGGAGCCTTCTGGAGCGATGAATCTCACTTCTCTATCTGCTGGTCTGATAATCGGGGTGTGGCAGATATCACATTGTTAATGTCCATGGTTTTGGAATAAAATGTGCAACAAGCATAGCTGTGAGGTTTGTATATGTGTGTGTATGTACAACCCTAAAATTTCAGTTTGTGAAAATAATACTAACATATTCTTGGATTTAATGTGGAAACAGCACCATTCTGTGCACAGCCACAGGTATCGCAGGTCTGCGCTGTCAAATGGGCATAATTATTATAATTATTATTTTTTAGATAATTAGATAATAAGTGCAGTCACTGTTTTATGACCAATAAAAATCAACATCTGCCAAGCTCTGCCTTATTTTATCAGCCCTCCAATCTCTGCTTAACAACGGTTGCTGTCCGTCATTGTCTCTGCCCTCAAGCCTACATATCCGTAACAATCATGAGAACACTGAGGTCCCTTTATCAGATTAAGTGTGGAAACTGTGATGGGTCTTTACAGTGAGTTCTCAGTTCACCTCAGAACAGCTGTGGTTTGGCCAGAGACTGAACTGTCTGCTGTGTTTATCTCTGCTATGTTACTCATAGCAACTTTGACTGAGATGTTCAGGCATGCAACACTACAGTAGGCTAACACGCAACATTGGCATGACATAAATGTAAGAGTTTATAAGTGAAATTAACAGTTTATGCTGCTAAAATTCAAACCCCATAATCTGTGTCATAATTCCCAATCATAACACATTCAGTAGTGATTAGATACGAAATTAAAGCACATATTTAAGCCACATAATTAAGAAATAAGTAGGTAAATTTGACTATATTCTATCGCATTAGCTGCAAGTGTAGCCTAGATTAAAGAAATTCATTCATTCATTCATCATCCTCCTCCTGGGTCGTGGAGGGGCTACTGGAGCGCTCATTAGGCCGAAGGCAGGAAACACCCTGAAAGGTCACCAGTTTATCACAGGGCAGACACTCAGAAATACACAATCACATCCAGGGGCAATTTTGGATCTCCAACTCACCTGACTGTATATCGTTGCTGTCCAAAGAAAAACATGTATCCCCATTTTTGTTGATTTTAATTTTTCTTTATTATTTGAACATCACACTTTATATCCTGGCTCTTTATATCCTGTGAAAGCTTTATAGTGAATGGACCAATAGAACTGCTCCCAAATTACTTGGAATAAAAGCTCTTTTCATTAACGTACATTGAATGTACAGAGGGGTTTTGTTCTGTCCTGCAAAGTTATTTTTTTGGAGATATCTGTTTTTCTTTGGAATACAATATCAGCTACATGTCAAACCCAACTCACCTGACTGTAGACATGGGGAAAACATACAAACCCGGTGCCACCTTGCCGCCCATGGTAGAGAAAGACTTTTTAAATATATATTAAATGTATACTTCCTCAGTAATCTGTAAGTATTGTGATGCTAATTTTAACATCTATTTTCAGCTGGTAATAAACATTCAAATAAACAGTTAAATGATTAATTACGTAACCCTACTCTGGGTGGCTGGAGTTAAACCAGTTTACGGTTCATGGAAGAACAGGGTGATGGAAAAGGAACAAACAAAAACTAAGGTGTAATAATTGTAGATGGAAACCAGGAGATTTGTAAAAAAACAAAACAAAACTGACAGTTGGTGTAATACTCATGTTTGCCAGTTCAGTTTACTTGTAGATCAATTTTCTGCAAAATGGACCTAAAATATTGATCCTTTCTAGTCATGTACAGGCTTGATTTTTTAGGTTATGCTCAAAATTAGTTAAAATTGTCACCAAAAACACAATAGAAAATAAAATCATTTTTAAATTGTTTTAATAAAGTAAAACATATATAAGATAGAGAGTCACTCAAAGCAAAAGGATTTCACTTAACGTTTAAGTAAATTAAAAGTCCAAAATGTATTTTCCAGTTTGGTAGAATGATCCATATCTAAACCCACCAAAGACTGAAAATACAGAAGTCATTACATTGATGTCTCCAGCCATTGCACCATATTTTGTGTGCAAATCCTTGGGGCGGATTACATCAGGGTTTGGAATTGGGGCAGCACTCAGGAGACTGCTCCTCTGTGATTCCTGCCTCTGCCAAAACAGACAACCAGACAGTTTGTGACCTCGAGATGGAGAGACGCACAAGTGAGGGAAAAGAATAAACATTAACAGCCAAAACATTCTAACTTAATGACCATGGCCTTCTGCCTGTTAGAAGAAAGAGTAGGAACGGATGGTGTCATTAAATTAGGAGTGATGAAGAATTACCACCTTTTTACTGGCTGCTTTCACGCAACATATGGTGTGTTCACCCACGCTCTCTTGCACGAGTGACATCATCATTACAGCACATGCCAGACACAGTAGTGTTAGTTGATAAATGAATAAGCACTGGCTGTGTCACCATGATGAGATTCCACAGATTACGATATGAAGGAAATAGACATAGAAAATTACTGATAATTTAATTCTGAAATAATTATCAAACACAAGTCTTTAGCAATCAGGCATGATGCAGTAGAGTGAACAATAACAGAGCTCATAACCTACATTTTTATATTATTTATTTATTTTCTTTCCTTTGTCCAAAACCAGCAGCATCTTCAAATAACTATACGTCCACATGAGAACACAAAAAACAAACACATTCACACACGGGGCTGCGAGTCTGATATCTTTGGTGCATTAACTTGACCACAATTTCAGGATTCTGCCAGTTGTGCTCTGTTTCAGCAATGTTTAGCCTAGGAAACAGTATTCTCAGCCACAGACCCTCCACCCATTGTATACTTTTGTGTTTCCCGACTGGCCGACTTCCATAATGCCATTTTTGCGACTGGTCGTTTCAGTCGAATTGCCTTTTCTAGTAGTAGTAGTGGTTCTTGGCAATGTGGCAAAATTAATCACCCTTTAATTTGATGAATAAAAACACACATAACACTGCACAGCAACCATCACACACACTTTACATCATTAAGTATTAAAAACACACTAAAGCCCAATAGCTTACTTTCCACCCAGAGTTTAAAGACAAGCTGCTCTTTGCTGAACGGGCTGTGACAAAGATCCATACTCTGGCAAGATAATTTCCTTATTCCAGGCCATGAAAAAAAGTCTGATCCTCAAAGACCATGGTGTTTGTCTTCTTGAGGCCCAGCTAGCCACGAGTGGGATCCTTGATCCTGAAGAAAGTCATCGCCGTCCTGTAGAAATGGCAAGCGTGGCCTTTTTGATGAGGAGATGAACGGTATTTCATTCACCCCTCTGACGACACTAAAGGTTTCTTTGATCCAAAAACCCTGAGGAGAATCTGACTTACCTTCAACTGATGGAGTGATTATGGACTTGCTCTCCAACTGCTGAAAGAGACATACCTAAAGCTTGCAGAGCAGGAATATGAATGGGATGAGATTACCCTCTCATCATCAGATGGTGTTGTCAAGTCTATGATCATTGACAGAAGATCTGGACATCAGTACGACATCGATGATGCCATCACTAAGGGACTCATAGACCAGTCCGCTTTAGACTGGTACCGTGCAGGCACACTGTCCATCACTGAGTTTGCAGACATGTTGTCTGGTAACATGAGTGGCGTTAGATCACGTTCATCTTCCTTCAGGTCCACTTCATCATTTCCCATGAGCCCAGCTCCAGCCATCAGGACCCCAGTGACAACCTGGAATGTAAACTGGGCCAGTTGCTGGCATCCTGGACACAGATACTGGAGAAGGTGTTGGTTACTGAAGACATGCATCGGAATCTGTGATAATATTTCCGGTCAAAGGCTGCTAGAAGCACAGGCATGTACGGGCGGTATCATTGACCCAAATACTGGGGAAAAGTTTACTGTGGCTGATGCCACAAACAAAGGGCTCGTCAACAAAAAATGGTAGGCCTCATCAACTTGGCCCAGAAAGCCTGACAGGGATTCGAGGATCCAAGAACCAAAACCAAAATGTCAGCCGCCAAAGCCTTAAAGAAGGTTTGGCTGTACTACAAGGCTGGGCAGCCTTTCCACAAAGTCTAACAGGTGGACTGATTGAACATGACGTCACAGGCAGGGTATCGCTGGACAATGTTGTAAAGAAGGGTACTCTCGATGCACGCACTGCACAGAAACTCTGAGAAGTCAGTGGATACTCCAAGTATCTCACATGCCCCGAAAAAAAGCTGAAGATATCCTACAAAGATGCAATGGACTGAAGCACAATTGAGGAAGGCTCAGGCTTGCGTTTACTGGAGACTTCGTCTCAGTCTAATAAAGGCCTTGACAGTCCGTACAGTATCAGTGGCTCTGGATTAAGCTCAGGATCCAGGTCTGGCTCCAGAATTCTGTTGAGCTTGTTTATTTAAAAATGCTGACGTCAGATCACATAAAGAAATGAGGCTTTAGAAACACTTTTTTGGTACCACTGCCACAGTTATAGGTCAAGAGCTTTTTTGCACTCTCCTTTTCATAAGACATGGAATAACTTGCTATCTTTCAAGATTAATCAGAACAGATACAAAGACATCTTCCCTGCTGATCTCAGAAAATGGGCAGACTAAAAAACTATTAAAACAAATATCCAGAAGATGGCACTAAGAAACATTCTAAAGACAAGTGAAAGCCCCATCCTAACCACACCAAGTCTTCTTCTGTTCCTGCCTCATCCCCAGATTACAGTGGACTACAGTTGAGTCTAAACCTCACCTGATATCTGCATTCACTATATTGTAAGAATAATTATATAATTTACATATACATTACATTATAGTTATATAATGTAAGTTTTTTAATTACTATTCTAAGATGATTTCTTTATAGTATTTTAGATTTTTGAACGGCTTTGATTGACATTAGTCCTAATTTATAATTAATGCTGCAAAAAATGCAAGTCTCTCAAAATCAGTGGTTATAGCTTATATGTAAAAGTTTTATTATTGTTATTATTGTTGCTGTTTGGTTAATTATGATTATATAATTACACATGGGCATCAATTTCATTTTGCCACATGTAATTACATAAGAGTTTATTTTCTCTTATGTAATTACACATGATATAAGCATGACTTCTTTATAGTATTTCAGGTTTCTGAACGGCTTTGCTTGATAATATTTCTAATTTATAATTAATACTGCAACAAATGCAAGTTTCTCAAAATCAGCGGCCACAGTTATCATGCAAAACCTTTATTATTGTTATTGTTAACATTTTTTGTTTTGAAGTTTTCCAGCATAAACTTGCATTAAAACAGTGTTTACACTGAAAATGCCATATACTCTTTGCTAGTGACGTGACATTGTAACCGGTTTCGGCTTCAACTCTCAAAACAATGTCTATATTAACACACCGTTATTAGTACTTACATAGTTCCACATCAACTGTCCACTTATTTTAAAGTGTAGTTTTACACAATTACTGTGGTAACATTGTGTCATAACACAGCAACCTGATCAAATCACATGGATTAATATTGATCTCAGACCTGCAATTACACAGTTATTACAAATGCAGTTACACTTTCGTTATTACTAATGTGTAATTACATGAGAGACAATATACCGTTGCAATTACCAAGATATATTAAATTGATACACATGTGTAATTACATAACCTGTACTGCTGTAATGCATCTGTAACAGTGGCTACATCACTAGTAGGTACTTGTTGTTTATGTGTAACTACATAGTTATTAGAGATTCCAGCAGGTTTCTCTTGCTGAAAACGAGCAGCGTCCACCTCAGAACACCACACTAAAACCGCAACACCACTTTCAACCTGCAGAGATGAATGTATCAATCATTGTTGCCTATTGCATTATATACCATTGATGCCATTTTAAATTCAAAGCCAATTAAAGTCCTCATTTGTTCTAGGCTATGTCCACAAGTTCTACTGCCCCCTGGAACAGGCTGCTCTCACCAAGAGAACCACAAACAGACCCTGTTTGATTGACCAACATACATGTTCTGCTACCTTCATTTGATATTCTTTTCCTTGCATTGAGAATTCTTCATGTTATTTGCTGTTTTGTATTATGTTAAACGGTTTTAAAATAGTTAGAAAAGAAGCCATAGGCTTAAACTTGAAAAAAAAACATGCATAAATGACCACATTATACAGTTCTCATCACCATGCATAGTTATATTTTTGATAACATAAGCCTAAAATTATTACATACACATTAATTGTTATTATCTTATGCTGTGTTTTCTCTGTTTGGCTTGTCCTCCCAGTACATTTGCACCAGTTTCTTTATGCAAATACCGTTTTCTTTTCTATTTTTAAATACCTGATTGCTGTACTCTAAACTCATACTGCATGTCAATATCGACTGTATTTTCCTACAATGATATTTTTTTGCTTTGCATGTTTTGGCTAACATGGGTAAATGGACGCAGCGTGAACTGCTGCCCTCAGCAAAGCCTTTTTGAAGCAGTTTAAGAAAATATTTGAACCTAGATTGCCTTGTTGTTTTGGGTAATGAGGCATAAAAAAGAAGATTGTATTCATAGGAAGGGATTGTATTTTTTTGTGAAAAAACTATGAAAATATCAATGCTTACTGTGGTTTTTAACTCTGTCTGTGGGAACATCTTGTTATAATTCAGAATCGTTTGGAACACATTATGAGTGCAGGGATTAAATGTAGTGTACAGCCTTATAAACTTAAGTTAATATGAACTACAGTTGAACAATAAATTGAATTACATTAGTGTGTAGCCTTTATCTTATCTGTAAGTGCATGTACACCAGTAAGATTTCTCCTGGACTGAATGAATAAACGCTTACTGTCTGCAAAAGAAATAGCTTTTTAAATATAATAACTGTATGTTCTCAGGTATGTGCATTTGGCCCCCATGTTCCAAAACAAATCTGAGGTGCTTTTCCCGATAAGTGAGTTTATATTTCTGAAAGCCGGTTAAACCCAAGTCAAGCCAGCTGCCTGAGCCACTCTGGGTGGGTGTTAGTTACAGCCCAGATAGCCTAGCGCGGTGGACACTGATCAACAACAGTTACTTAACTCGCAAACACCTGACACGTCTGCTTCCTCTGAGCTTCATAAGCGAGACATTTCTATGGATAAGGATGCTCTGGTGCTGGTTATCCTCCACAGAATGGTAAGAACAGACATACAGAGGTTTCGGTGGATGTTTTAAATTTAGCGATTCAGCCAGAGACGCAGGTGCTCTTCTTTGGAAGGCGGCTTCACAACACTCTGATCTTTCTGTGCTGTGTTCTTAGCTCTGTTGTTCAAGCCAAGTTTTCCTCTTCTTCCAATTACTGACTCCCTCTATCTGAACATATTATGCTAATCATTTTATATGTTTATTGTCGTTTTGCTTGTAATTAGTATCAACGTATTCATGGGCGCACCGGAAGTTCTAACACAAAGTAAACAAAGATGCCCCCTCCCCAAGTGCTGTCATGGAATCACATACTCACCTTTGTCAGCCTGCCCATTGGTAGTACATATGTGTATGTAATTGATCAGTCCGTTTTGTTGGTTAAGGGAGAACAAGCTTAGTAAGCCAATGTGTAATATTGTTTTAGAAAATAATATATGTATTAATTTACTACTACGACTATAACACTGGAAGAAAATTAATTATATGTATGTAAATTCATAAGTGTATATCAACAAATAATGTATTGTACTTTAAGCAGTTTAAACTGTTTGTTTCACGTGATTACAATGATTTCAATCTTGAAATAAAAAAAAGTAAAATGTACATTCATGCGCAGTATTAAACTCATGACCTTCAGAGTGGTAGGCAGTTTGCTTCCCACTACACCATGATACAAGCGAACATCTGTTTATTCTAGAGGTTTACTGTTTACATAGTTCAAGATCTTGGATATGATATTTGTTGACGTTGGATGTCATTTCTGTGTTGCAATTACGCTTTCAAAAGTGATTTTAAATCTTCATGAATTCATGTTTGTATAAATACGGATAGTTGCCCTGCACAGAACAGTGTGTTTTTAAAAGGATGACTCGCGGCCTATTTTGTTTTTGAGACAGAATTGCATGTTAACTTCGAGTTAAGAAGAACTTACCGAGTTATGAGTGGGTCGGATTACTCTTACATTTACGAATGACTCAATGTACTACGTTAGTTACAAAGCCTTCGGGAAACATTTGTAATTTTATGAATGTTCTTAAGTATGAAGTTACAAAGTACTTAGCGTTACGAACGTTTTGGGAAACGCACCCCTGGTTCAATTCTGGTACAGGTACAGCAGATGCGCATACAGGCATCTGCATGTAAGCCAGTAAACACGGAGGCTGAGTCTGGGATTCAGCTGAATTATGACCTGTATCTTCTCTGAGTTGTGGTTTCATTCAGATTAGGTTGTGGCGGAGTTCCAGTGTCCGTATCCAGATGAAGCCATCTGGATCATTCAGTGATGGTATCTGGGCCCTGACTCACTTGCTATCTAGGTAGCAGGCAACCTAACAACATGCAACTAGTTGAGTGGACATTTCACTCTGTAAAGTCAGCCATACTGATGTGTTTTTTGGATGATGAAGCCCGAATAACAACGCCACTCGGAGGATGTTAGAGATCTGGACATTAGGAATAAATGCCAGAAGAAAATAGGAATCGATCAGTGACTCACTTTGTTCGCTTAGTTTCTAGCTCCTGTTTTAGAGTATGGAGGGAATGGAGAATTACAGATCACACATAGCATGTAGTAGTATACACAGAGTAAAGGCCTCTCTCTCTCTCTCTCTTACACTAAGTAACTCTGACTTGAATGCTGCACTGCTTTGTTTCCTTCTTGCTAAGACCTCCCTGTAGACAACAGCTGTTGATAGGCTGGGTTACTGTGCAACTGAGTAATGGCCTTGTTTTCAATATGATCTGAAATATTGCTGCTCCTTTACTTTATGTACTGTCTTTCTTCGTAATGCTTATTTGCAGACCCATCAGGAAGCAATAGTAGCAGAAAAATACCACCCACACCCTTCCTGAGTATTCTTTTTTTTTTTTTTTTTAGATTGCTATCACTCCCTCGTTATGGTTTTATGGCTTTCACTCTTACTTTTGCTTTATTCAACAGCTTTGAAGTTAATAGGCAATCAGGTTTAGCAGCTTTCTATGAGGAGTTCTTTAGAAGTTGCGGTCATAGTTGAGATGTGAATAAGTTCTCGACTAAATGAGGAGACTGCTGAGGCTATGTACACTGTGGTGTTAAACTGACTCGAAGGACTTATTTGACTCAAAGGCTGCAGGGAACATAGAGAAGAACCACTTATGTCCTCTAATGAGCTCAGTTGCTATTTTAATAGGTGCTGCTGATTTTCTGTATTTTCTCTTGAACTCAGATGTAGATGTAGCTCAGCCAAGACATCTAATTCTGCTTCTTTAAAACAATGCAATACCACTTATTGACCATATGTGTTTGCACAAAGGAATTTGACCTCTGCATTTAAACCATTCGTACAGGGAAACACACACACATATACTTGGCGTCAGTGAGCAGTGGGCACCCCTATCCACAGTGCTTGAGAAGCAAGCTTGCTCTGGGAAGCTTCAGTAGTGTCAGTTCAGGGGATTAAACTAGGTTCCCTAACTTCCAGCCTATGACTGCCCCCAGTGTAGAGCCAGAGGTAGAGCTGACTAATAATGGAAGTCAAGTGTCACACAGCTCTTTCCATTAAATACAACCCTAAAATGTATCTCAACTCACAGTCAGGTCTTCTTTAAGGTCATACAGACCATTTCATGTGGTTTAGACCATTTTAGACTACAATGTTTGACCACGGAGAGAGGGTGTAGAGAGGACAGGTGGAGTTCTGAATGTTTACAGACTTTAGCATTACTGTAAAGGTGATGGGGCTCGTCCTATATGTTCGACAGAGTTTCTTACAGTTCATGGGGTCAACCCTCACACCACTGGGGGCACTCCATCCACCAGCCACTCTCCAGTTCCGCTACCCACTTCCCTGTAGATACCACTGTGGGGGCTGTATGTGTCTTCTAAAGCCCCAGCTCTCAGGTCCCTGCAAACCATGCGGCCAGTGCCCGGTCAAAGCATTTCTAGAGGGTAAGGGTCACTAGCACTAGGCCATTTCTGTCGCTGTCTTTCCAGGCTTCATGTCAGTAGTGGGACATTACAATAGCATGAAGTAATTATAATATAAAATAATAGTAAATAATGTAAATCAAAAATGATGCCAAAGCACCTCTGCCTGAAGTGGTAGGTTCTAGGGTGGAGTGCAGTACAGAACAATGTGAACCTTAATTCCACCGACTGATCTTCTTGTAAAACCAGTATTGTGTCTTCAGCACATACAGTACATGTTTTTAATCCACTTTTTGGCAATAAATGTGTCTGTGTTTGTATTCCTGGAATAAATGGAAATAGAGTGAAAAGTGATTTAAATTTGTTGGGTGCCTGATACTTTTGTACAGTACTGCACATCCCAGTTTATTCATATATATGTATATATATATATATATATATATATATATATATATATATATATATATATATATATATATATATATATATATATATTTATATAATGGCAACTTTACAAGAGATGATTTTAATCTTACATTTAGATGTATATAGTATTGAGTTATAGAGCCATAGTGGTAGTGGTTATCGCTGTTGCCTTACAGCAAGTCAACCCGGGTTCAATTCCTGGTCTGGGCTGTCCTGTGTTTTCAAGGTGCACATGCCCGATGATGCTCCACCGAGGATTGGCTCCAGCGCCCAACCAAGTGACCCTGACTAGGGGGATAAAAAAACTTCATTATATTAAGTAGGTAAGTAGGTAAATATAGACATTTATAGGATGTTGGATTGGAAGGAGGGGAAGCTCCATGTCTGTTACATTTTATTGGTGTTGGCATGCAGATTGTCGTTTAAAATAACCAGAGTCTGCGTTTAATGACTGCAGTTTTTACTGCATTTATTTTATTAGCTTTTTTCATTTTAAATTAAGGGTCTAAATGATTGCAGTATTGGGGATATTTGTTTGATTTACTTTGTTTATTTACTGATCACTTTGTTAAAGATATTATGCAGTTTCAGATGAGCTCGTTAAAAAAGGTAATAAACCAGTTTAGACCATGTGTCATGACTTGCTTGCACTAATAACTACATGTAGCCTGCCGTGGCCCCGCCCTCTATCAGTATCGGCTATCGACCGATCACGCTGAATGGTGATCAGCGATCGGAATCGGCCTCAAAAACGCTGATCGACCCATCTCTAATAGATTCCCAAACCTGATCCTGGTGTGCATCGTGTCCTGCACATTTAACACTTTCCCAGCTCCCAACACAGTCGGTTCAAGTCATGAAGGGCTTGTAAATGAGCAGATTCGTTGAATCAGGCGTGCTGGGAGCCGTGTGAAGAGAGCTGGTGGTACTTCAAGACCTGATCCACAGTAATATAAGTGTCTGGTGAAATACATACAAACATGTAAATAATAATTAATGCTTCTTCTTTTTTTTTTTTTTTTTTTTCATTTACAGGCTCTGAGTATGTACATGTAAAGGGTTGGTGTTCATAAGTAACGTTCACAGGAATCCCATGTACCAGAATGTATGGGCTTTATTTGGGCTGCAGCGTTGAAGATGAAGACATTCAGGGTTATTTCCAGGGCCGGCTGCTCTCCTTCAATACGACAGCTACCGCAGCAGTGGTGCAGGTGTCGGGACCCTCCGGTACTCCCAGTATCCTAACATGGTTATGCCGAGATCTGGACTCCAAGTCTTTACATTTATTTTCCAGCTTGGCTACATTAGCAATGAGGGACCTGATCATAGTTTTCAACATGGCGATATCGCCGGAGCAGTTGTGTCTGAATAGTATTACGAGTTTTAGAGTTTTTCCAGCCATTTCACACAGTCCAGAGTTAGATTTATCAACAAAGAGTGCTGCTGAATTACAATTTTTGTCGAAATCGGCGGGAGCTTCCGAACTTAAGTCCTACTCTATTTAAGCTCAGCAGCGCCCCCCCCCCCAAATAAGAACTTTACAGCAAAGCGCTCTATACTTTTTAATGTAAGTTAATGGAAATGTATTTTTTTGTTTGTTTAAAGCCGTTTTAGAACTATTTTATTGGCCCTATCATAATGAAATTTTGAAACAATATAAAATATAATAGTCAAGTTCAAATTATGCAGAACACTAAAAATCACAAAAAGGAGGTGTTTTCTTTGGACAGCAATAATATGTGGCTTGTGTAAATGTTAGTTTGTGGACTAAAGTGGAGTTGAAACATAATTAAGCCTTTGAGAACTCTATAATGATCCTTCATTTGCTTCAGCTGTGATGCATATATAAACCCCATCCATGAAGGGATTCAAGGTGAGTTGCAATTATGGGAAAGACAAAGGAGCTTCAACAAAAGCTGAGAGAGAAGATTATTTCATCACACCTAGAGGGCCTTGGATATAAGAACATTTTCAAAAAATATAACATCCCAAGAGACACAATTGGGAGCATTATAGGGAAGTTTAAAACTTATGTAACAGCTGCAAACCTGCCTGGCCGAGGAAGAAAGCCCAAAATTTCATCAAAGGCCCTTAGCAACTTAGTCAGGACAACTAAGAAAAACTCCTGATGAAGGCTGGAACACTTGCTTCAGTAGCAACTATAAGACGTGGACTGAATAAAAGAGGACTTCATGGCCGGACTCCACAACTCATTCCGCTCTTAATCAAAAGGAGCATCAAAAGTCAACTAGAATATGCCAGGAGGAATTTGGATAAGGCTACAGAGTTTTAAGAGACAATTCTATGGACCGATGAAACCACTGATGAAAAGTTGGCGACCTCTGCATTATCCTCCTCACAATATGGTATATATTAAGATGCTGGACAACAGGGTGGCTTACCTGATTTGATTATTTGCTAGATACACTCAAAACACAAATATAATCTAAACTTTGCCATTCTTTTGAACCCAGTTTTAATATTCTTATATATTGGGATTAAAACTCGCAAAATGTCCTCGCATATAGGGATCCTGAGAGTTATTGACCTTTACTCCGGTACTCTATTATTAATAATTTTTTCAGTTCAATATCAGTTCTCCTGATTGGCCATCCAAGCAGTGCTGAATCCATTAATGGGAAGACAGCAGTGTCAAACTGCAGCAGGGAGAAATAACACAGCACGCAAAGCACATTACAGCTGATAATTGGCCTTGCCCTAGGTGGTAGGCTTTACTAGTGACGTTGTGGTGCTCTCAGGCTCTCAGGGCATAGTTGGGCAACAAAATTGCAATGCAGGATCTGCAGTAGGAACTGCATTGTACTATATAAAATAATATGTCAAAAATAGTGCACCACCATTAGAAAGTCATTTGTTCAAGACACAGAAGTTCTAGTTCATGCTTTCTTTTACTCCCTCTAGACTACTGTAACTCCCTTCTCACTGGAATCTCTGCTTTCTTCAGTATTTGCAAACCTCTGCTGCTAGAATCCTGTTTTATTTCAGGTACATAGGCTTTGAATCCAGTATAAACTCCACCTGCAGTCTAGCACCAACCTAGTTCACTGAGCTCCAGCACCCCTACAGCCTGCCCGCACACTTAGCTCCTCCTATTAACCCCTACTACCCTGTCTGCACACTTAGGTCCTCCTGTAAACATATAAATCTCTACACAGTCTACACCAGCCTTGTTAGTCGTGCTGCTGCACACCTGCTGCTCTGCTCACATACCAAGGTCCTCTGATACAGGCTGTTTGTCTGTCTCAGAACTTAGATCGGTTACCGCTGGAGGCAGATCATTCAGCGTCATCCACTTTCTTTTTTCAAAGCTCAGCTCAAAATCGGCCTCTTTTCTCAGTACTTTTATTCTTCTGTTCACTAAAAGCTTTTTTGTTTTTTTTCTGTAATGTAACCTTGCGTATGAGGGCGCTGTATTTTTAGGCTTCATTTTGATTACCATGCTTGCACCTTCTGACTCTAGATTGTACCATCTGATTGTGTGATTCGGATGTATGGATTCCCTGCACTCATCTGTTTGTTGTTTTTTCGTCCCTCTTTTTTCACCATACAGTCCAATTCATTTTCGGACACACCCAAACATCATGGTTTAATTTAACCTATAGCCTCCAAACTGCATGTACATACTTAGTGTAGAACCCCAAACACTAATTCACAGTCATACCCAGCTGCCATCCTCTATTTCTTGTTTATTCATCTCTCATTCCTTCCATAGGGTTTCATTCAATGGCTTGTCAACCTATAGAGAAAAAGTTATACACAATGGAAACCTCCTAGGAATACGTTAGCAACCACTTGGGATACCATGGCAGCCGTGTAGCAATGCCATAGCAACCACCTAGCAACACCACAGCAAACAATCTGGAATACCGTAGTAACTGCCTAGCAACACCTTAACAACTGCTTACGCAACCATAACTTTTCTAGTTATTACTGTACATCGTACACAGTACATGGTTAAGACGTTGGGCTGTGTGTCATCGCAAATTTAAACCCCGTTGAAACAGAAAGTCATGGATCACCATTTAAATAGGAATTTTTGCTGTTTGTTCAGGTATTTTGTGCAATTCATTGGCTGTGATGTAAACAAACTCGTTCAGTGATTTGATGTGAAATGGTTAATTGCATAGAAACTTTGATTTCTTTTTTAAAGTGGTGGTTAATGGAACCTTCTAATGTAGTGTTCTGTAGTGTGTGATTTTATCTGTAATGTTGATAATGGTAAAATAGTGGAATTTTTGTCATTCCATGCCCTGCATGCACTCCTCCATGAACAGCCTCCAAAAACTTTTAGGCCAAAATCTTTAATGTCTTATCTCAAAGCTACATACAGCAACTGCTCAGGCATTATGCTAAATAATTTGTAACCATTTCATGTTCTAGCTTTGGGTGATGTTGCTTTTTAGAGGCATAAATAATTCAGCTAATAATCCTGACTCACTAGATTCTCTAGAAAGGAGCATTTCACATCAAACCACTCTAAACGATTTTGGTTTACATCACAAAAATGTAATTAACAGATTATCAAAAAATATTATTTGTATGATAAGTATTTAACACTTGGCTGGACATTAACATTTTTGTTTATTGTTAAAACTCTTGTTAAGTTTCGTCTCATTTTTTTCAAAGTGTTATATTTACTTAATTAAGCAGAATGACCTTTTTACCCAGCTTTACCTCCAGCAGCAGTAACACAAACTCTCTCTCACACGCACACTTACACTGACAGTAAAGGGCTGGCTGGAATAGCTGCACAGCTGGGGTTCGCTTTGCTTCCGTGCTCTGCACTTGTGGCTCTTTCGCGTGAGTAGAGATGATGCAGTTGTTTACTTCATGCTGCTTTGGCACTGCTGCCCACTGTGGAGGACTGTTATCAGGCTGCTTAAGCACTGGAGAGCTCTCTATGCTAATGCAGTACCTTATTAACACACCAGCATTTCAAAGTTCAACAAGGCCTTTAGCAGTAAAGAGATAGGGACAGTTGCTGAGAAGAGTTTATGTGTCACAGGTAGTGTTGGGAAAGATTAAGGAAGGATCTTTACCTTATATAGAATACATCAAACAATACAAACGTACTGTAAGTCAGTACATGTGTTAACACAGTGATGTGCAAAAACTTTTAAAATTAAGATTGTAGAAGTATTTGCTAGTTGTCTTTGCACACAGAGGAATTTGACCTCTACATTTAACCCAAACAAATAAACACACACACACTAGGTGGCAGTGAGCACACATACCCAGAGCGTTGGGCAGCACTATCCACAGTGCCCAGGGAGCAGTTGGGGAGTTAGTGGGTTAGAGCCTGGGTGGTAGTCATGTCCCGTCGGTTCAGGGGATTTGATCAGCAACCTTCTGATCACAAGGCTGGTTTCCTCCAGCCCATGACTACTCATTACTTATTATACTTACATGTGGCAGCTGTCTCTATAGAGAACATTTTAACTTATTTTCACCAAAAGAATCAACTAAATCAGTGTTTTCACTCAGGCGCTCTAACCTCATGTCTCCACAAGCTAGTTGAAGTAGCATCAGGAGCTGCAGGACCTGAGTAGACTAGGTGATTTGGATGGTGCTTGCTGATCAAGTGTGTATTTGTAAAATTCTGTGTTAAATGATTTTCAGAGATTTCTGTTTCTTTTTTTTACTGCATATTGAACAATTTTGACTTTACTCCTCAACCTTTATCTATGAGAAGAAGACAAAGCAAACAGAAGACAAACGAGAATACTGTGACTATAAATTATATACACTGCTGTTCACAAACTTTGTCATGTTTATAATTGCTATTATTTTATTTTTTTAACTCACACAATGTGTATTTAAATACTATAAACCTGAGGGTATTTTATTCAGTATGTCAAATTTTGATGTGATATGTAAACATTATTAAAGTTTTAAAACTTAATATTTACTGCCCATTCCGTACAGAAAACTATTCATCAGTTTTGTGATATCACGAATGCCAATTAACGTACATACATCTACTTATTCAGATTTGTGCAGCCCAGTCCCACTGAAGCTATAAAGAGTGTGTCTGTCTGGACTGCTTTTTGAATGAGGCACAGTGCAGGGCAGCCAATCACAACAGAGAAAATATAGACAATAACAAAAACAGTCTGTTTAGTGATAAAAAGAGTTTAGAAATAGTCGGTTAAAAATAGATCATGACTGTTTTTGGTAAATAAAACCACATAAACTTCATAAACTAGAAAGAAAAAAACACATCTTAAATAACTTGGTTTTAAAGGATTGAAACATATGATCCCAAAGCTTTGAGCTGCATGTAAAGTGCCCTCAGCATTAGTGCTATGAGGCTGTACAGGCTGTGGTCTGCGAGGGCAGAGAGAGGAGTGGAGTTTGGGCACTCTTTGGTCTTTATAGAGTGTTTGAGGAGGGTCAAGGTGAATGTGGTCAGCTCATAGGGGGCCTTTATAAACTGTGACTCTGAATGAGAGGATGATTAAAACAAAATGAGGAACTGTGTTTGAGGGGATGCGTAATGAAGAAGTGTTATAACAAGAAATTTGTAGGCAAGATGTTTGTGAGTGTGTGAGTTATTCAGAAAGTATATGTTAGTGAGTTTTACACTGGCACAATTACGTGTTACACCTTTGTTTTGTGCATATGTTTGTATTTTTGTTTGAGCATTTTTGTGCATTTGCTAATGCCACTCTATGTTAATAAGAAATAAGAATAAGAAAGCCAAAAAGAGACCAACAGAGAGAGTGCCAGATAGAAACATAGACTGAAAAACATACAGAAAGAGGCAGAGAGAGACAGAGACAAACAGAAAGACAAAGAGAGAAAGGCATACAGGCAGAATGGAATAAAATGAGAAATACAGAAAGAGAGAGGGAGAGAGAGAGAGAGGGAGAGACTCCTCTTAATCCAAGTACCACACACAAGCTGTTGATGTGTGATAGAGAACAATCCATGCACCAAAATACTCTCGGCCGGCTGCCACGCCGCCTCTGTTGCGTTATTTGGTGACGATTATGCATCAGTGCGTAAGAACACAACCACCCAGACTCTGCGAGAGCATTCTTGGAAGATAATCCAGTTTATGAGAGCCATATGTTCAAAATTAAGCAGGAATACGTCAGCGACAGGAGAAGAGAGTCAGAACTGACGTGTTACTACCCTTGTCATCATTATCATTATCATTAGTAATGTGATTTCTCAGAGCTGAAAGTCAGCTGCCATGTTGGAAATACCAGAGAACAAATGTTGCCATAAATGCTAACACACAGTGTATTTGTACAGAGATTCAGCTTAAAGGAGAAATGTTTTACAGTTTTTGTTTAGTTTAATTGGGCATTCCACAAATTCCATGTGTACATGTCTGCATAATTAAGTATTTGAGGTGTAAACAAAGTCATTCAGAGTGGGTTTGTTTTCGAGTCACAGAAAAATTTACCAAATTGGATTTTCTGTATGGTGGTGCTGATAGGAACCAGACTAAAACTCAACTCAGAACTTGCTCCAGTGTGACTCAGTGCATCTAAAGTGATTTTACAGCCCTAAAGTAACTAAGCCTGCTCTAACATAGATGCCAATCTACAGATGGTGTATCAGAAAATAAGGTATAGTATGAAGTCGAGTAATATGGACACGTTTTAATCACTATTACTGTTAAAACACTGAGTATAAACAGCAGCGGTAAATCCTTCATTATCTCTTTTGCATGTGATTTGCTGAGTACAATGCTCAGTATGCTTTATACAAACTCCACTGTAACAATGGAAATTAGCTGGAATGCTAATTTTAAAGGTCGATCTCGGGTTTATACAAATCGATATTGATTTATTCAAATGAAGATCGATTTGAATCAAAAAAACGTTTTTTTTAAACACACCCCTGTTACTCAGTTTTGCAGTATTTAGTATGTGAGTCACAACAGTTAACTTAAAATATACACTAAAATACAAAAGAAGGTAGGACTTATATTTTAGACCTAAGATGTAAACTTTACTAAGATATAGTACAAAATCCTATGAAGTTAAAGATATACCAACAAAAACCTGTAATGACTGGATGGACTGAAAAAACAATACCATAATATTTTCTCTAAGCATACATCTGCATTTGTAGTAACACAGCAAGTACTTAAGGTACTGTAAGTACCAAACTCACAAGGGGACACACATGCTATTAAACATCACCAGTTAATATTTCAACTGCAAATTAAAGCTTCAGCTTCAGCCACTGATGATGCACTGGAGGTTTGTAGCAGATGTGATAAACTCTGTAGAGCTACAGTACTCCAGATTGGATAATATTGTGTCCAGATTCACACAGTAGCACTGAATGTAATTCATTAAGGGTGATGTTGCCTTTTTATTCCAATGTACGTTCCACCCTCAGTCCTGCAGTTACCCACGAGCCTCTGTGCAGAATGTTATTCATACATCATTTAAGGTGGAATGGGAAATGAAGCTTCATCTAATCTCTTTTTTCTGTAGAAGTCTGAAATACAGTTAGCTGTATCACTAGAGACAGGGCTCACTGGTTTAACCCCTAAATGACAGATATACACTCAGTAATGTGTAATGTTTGTAGTTCTTGTGCTTATATACGTGAGTTTATACAGTAGCTCACAGTAAGTGGCCCAAAACACTGACTCACCAGTTTGAAATGTTGTGAGTAAAAGAGAAAAGTTTTATGTGACAAAAATACTCAAGTTAAGACCAGTAATGAAGTGCTGGTACATCGTTACTTGCCACCTCTGATGGTGATGTTATTAAAAATCATGATTTTTAATGAGAAAAAAATTGCTATAATAATTTAGCTATAGTTTGATATAGTTAACAATACTCATTCAATCCAATGTCTAAATATTAGAGCTGTGATAATTCAGCCTTTCTTGTATAATATAGTGTATAATACAGACTCACATGTTCTGCAGAGTGTGTTATTGTATTAGATCAGCATTCTTGTAGAGATGTGTGTGAGTAGTCTTCTCCAGTGCGCTCATCACCACGTCACACACACACCAACACACACTGCTCATGCCTTCCTGCCTAAAGTAGGTCACTGCTCTCACTGCTGCTTCACATACTCATTCGGTCTCTGGAGAGTCGGCGCTACCACAGAACAGACGAGGCTCCGGACTTCTGAGACACTCGTGTGATCGTTCGCCAACATGAGTGTATGTAACGTTCAGTCATGCGGACAATTCCAAGTAAAGGCGGATGAAATGCATGTGAATCTATTGTTCAGTTAAATATAGAATTTATACAATTTTGCATTAGTTGTTAGCCCATCTCTTCTCTCCTCCCATGTGTCCTTATTCCACTACTTGAAGAGATTTGAAGTACCATTAGAGGTAGGGACCAGCCTTAAGCATCTGAATATGAATCTACAGGACAGACTACATACAAACTGGCCCACACAATAGACCTTAGAGACAAACTGCCCACAGACTACACCACAGGACAAATCTTACAGGCAGAATATCTACAATCTGTCTGACAAGACAAACCCAACAGCCAGACTGCCCACACTCTGCCCTACAGGACTGACTGTGCAGACTGCCTACAACTTAGCCCACAGAACAGACCCTGCAGCCAGGCTGCCCACAATTTGCCCTGTAGGACAGACAACAGAGGCTGACTATGTACAATTCACCCAGAAAGACATGTTACAATCTGCCCCACAGGACATTTCATTTGAGCAGACTACCTAGAATCTATCCCACACAATATATCTTAGAGACTGCATCACAGGACAAATCTTACAGGCAAAATATCTACAATCTGTCCCACAAGACAAACCCAACAGCCAGTCTGCCCACACTCCGCCCCACAGGACTGACTGTACAAACAGACTACCTACAATTTAGCCCACAGAACAGATCTTCTATCCAGACTGCCCACAATCTGCCCTGTACGACAGACCATAGAGGCTGACTATGTACAATTCACCCAGAAAGACATCTGTCTACCAATAATCTGTCCCACAGGACATTTCTTTTGTGCAGACTATCTAAAATCCGTCACACATGAGACACTGTCTACAGTCTGCCACATAGGACAGAGCTTACAACCTGTCTACCAACAGTGTGAACCAGGAACACGCCTTGCAAACTGCCTGCCTACAACCAGCCTTACAGGACAGACCTTACAAGCTGATAATCCACAATCTGCCTCACAGGACAGACCATAGAGGCTAAATGTCTACAGTCTGACCCATAGGACAAATACAAGCCTCTTTAACCCATCCTTCCACAACTTTTCATACAATATACAATTTTTTGTCCATTGAGGAACACAAAAATATAGACATTTGATATAATACAGCCTTCTGCCTGTTAGGTTCAATGAAAAGAAAATATAACTCACTCATAACTTATTGAAATCCTTAGGAATTATGGGAACGCAGGCAGAAAGTAGGCTAAACAAGGCAAACGATCTCCAATTATGTTTATTGTAGTTTCCCAATCGGCCAGGCAGAGTAATAAGGTGAAGGAGAGCAGCGTTCTCCTTATCTTCAAGATGCAGGCACGAACCAACATTCAGCAAAGTTCCAATCGAATTACTTTTCAGAATAAGGACCTTAAATAATTTGTATGTACAAATAACTGATCATGGACAGATTGAAGTGAAATGCTTTCTGCACACAGTTCTGTCTGTATGTACACTGCCTATAACTAATTCAAATGCGCATGTAATCTGAACACATTTTTGGTTTCTTACAGCATATTCCATAACTGATAACATACAACAATAGGCACACGCAAAATTCAGCACTGCAAATCTGTTACAGTATTTCAAAACAGTAAATCAGAGTGTAAATCCAGTGTGTAATTTATTCATGTGAGCCTTGTAAATCAGATGTCCAGATTAGCATAAGTATAGTTGAAGCTGTATATGTTTAACACTTCTAAAAAATCATCATAAGCAAATTAAAGACTAATGCACAGCATGCCTGGTTCTCATCAAATGCGAATCCTAATTTTCCTGCAGGATTATGTGTAGTCTTATGGAAGGACGTAGGACATATAATCCTCCACCATCCGTATCATGGTGTAATCCCCCCACAAAAAAAGTTAATATACAAAATGACGGCTATACTAAAATACCTCTCTTCAAAGAGGCCACTATTATGATATTGCATAAATACAAACCTCAAGGTTGGGATAATATGTGAAATGCTGTTAGAGAGAGAAAGCAGTTATTTGCAAATATTACAAACACCAGACATTTAATATTTGTTAAAAGCCTGCTATGTGTTCCAACTCGTGAGATATCTTAAACAGGGACTGCAGTCATGACTGGTATAAATGGAACATCTTGTAAAGGCCCATCTCTAAGCAAAAGTTTAAGAACAACATTCCTAAGATAAAGGCCATCCAGGAGGCTGACCATTGTGTTAGAATCTATGACGCTGAATGTAAGGATGTATATTTAATACAACCATGTAACTCAGCCTGAGAAATGCAATTCAAACTACTGCATCAGTTACACATTACACTAGTTTTAAGACAGAGGAGGAGCCCTGATATCTCTAAGCAATGTAAACAAATGTAAGAAAACTGAAGACACTAATATTCATTTGCAGTTGAAGAGATTAAACCTTAAATATTTGAAGAAAATTTGAAAACATTTGGATGTTCTTCATGACTGAGTCTAAAAGCCTGTATATTGGATACTGGAGAAATATTTCCAATAGTGTCCATTTTCTGTTTTTGTTATTCTTCACCTTGTTCTCAAATGTGTTCTATTACAGTGGACTACAGACCCCAGTAATACACAATGGATCAGTACAGTGACACACCATAGTTTTATTAAAGCTCTGTCTGCTGCTCTGGACAAGGTTCTAAAGCTTGCCACTGGACGAGCAAACTTAGCGTTTAAATGGTTATTTCATCTACTCTTAGTTAATGTATAGCAAGGGCTGCTATATTTGAGTTGTGTTATCTTTTTAATATTTTTATATAAAAAATAACATAAAAAAACATGATCTAACATAGAACCTGGAAGTAATAAGCATGTTAATAAAGGCCACTGTGTCACAGTACAGCTCTATATGTGAGTTACTCCATGTCAGATCACCTAAGGATCTACTGTTGCAACATATTACCATGTTTTAGGCATTTGTCTATTGTTTAAGGAGATACTGCCCTCTGTTGGTTTTACCGCCACAGTACATTCTATACAGTGCTGATTCTAAAGATGTTTGCAGATCAGAGTGACCACACTCTCTTGTCCTTATTCCAAGTGGGTTAACCAGACTTAACACCACCAGTTTCTCTCCCTGAAACCTCAATTTTACACTGGGAACTGCTAAGCTAATAGAAAATTGTTTCAGTTTGGAATTAACTCGCTTTAAACCATCAATCTCACAGCGGGTTTAGCTGAACCAGCCGCTGTGCTGTGGCCCTCCAGAAATCTGGTTGGTGTAAACAGACATTAGTACTCATGACATTTTGACTATGACAATCAATGCAAAGTTGATGCACTGTCGCCATCTGCAGGCTGACAGCATTTATAGCAGCAGCTACTCAGACAAATCCATTGAAGATGCAAATGATGCTGACACATTGTGCATAAATGGTATTGAATAACATTCCTGTTTGAGCTGGCTTTCAGCTCAGTTTAAAACTCTTACTCTTACTGAACTGTTAGTTATTCATTTTAAATCTCCTTCTTCATTTTATATGTTTCATTTTCTCAGCACACAGTCCAACAGCACTTTTAATCCTTATTCTTATTTCCTACGTCTAGCTACCTAGAACCTCAAGAAAAACAGCCTCAGCATATTTATTTCTTTTAACTGATTTATTTTAATGCATTGTTTCTTATTTCTTTATTTCTGTAAAGCACTTTGAGTTGCCTCTGTGTATGAAAGGAGCTATACAAATAAATTTGCCTTGCCTTATGTTATATTTAAGTACCAATTTTTAATAACAATAATATGTTCTGTTAGTTTTATGGCTGTTAGTTTTCTTTTGGCATATAATGTATGTAGTATTTTGCATGTTGTTTCTGCTTTTCCTACATATGGAAGGTCATTTTTTTCTCAGAGAAGACAGGAAGAAACAGGTAGAACAGGTAGACAGGGGAAAAAGATAAGAACGAGAGAGCGAGAGAGAGAGAGAGAGAGAGAGAGAGCAGTACTGAGGCCAGCAGGGGATCCTATTTTAAGCCTAGCTGGGATGGCCGTCTGGCCATAAGCTGTTTGGCTGTCCGTTCAGGGGCTGTTGTAATTCCCAGGCCAGACTCAAACACGGACTACTGGTGTCCAACACCACAAGCCAAAGCACGGCTTGTTCTTGGCTACAACATGTCTTATCACTCCAAATTCAAGGATACTCACACATGACCGTCTGAGCGTGAGGGTTCCTGAGTGCCCAGACTTTATGTATGGGTGTCAACATCACATCCATGAGTGTCCAAACTGCATCTATGAGTATCCAGACTCCATTTAGAAATTTTTAGACTCCAGACGTAAATGTCTAGACTTTATCTGTAAGTGTTCATACTCCATATGTGATTGTCTACACCTGCAGTAAGTATCTGGATTCCATTGAGTGTCCAGATTTCATGTAGGAGCGACCAGACTCCATTTGTGATTGTCCAGACTATATCTATGGGTGTGCAGTCTCCCAATATGACTGCCCAGATTCGTCACTTTACATTTATGAGTTTCCAGACTCAAGTTCATTTCACACCTTTCAATCCTTTGTGTTTTTTTTTTTTTAATAGTATAGCTGTTATCATTACTGCTAATGCTGCTTCTGTGGAATGATCTTGAATATGAGGAAGGCTACACATAAATAGAATTATTAGCATCTTTATTCATTATAGCCTCCAGGCTTTGTCTGTGAGTGAAGCAGAAGAGGTCAGAGTTAAGACACGGTGCAGTCAACAACAGAGACAGGTGGAGGCTCAATGTGGCCCTAATAAACGTCTCCACATAATCCTATTATCCATTAGCATGTGCAGTGTGTGCGTGTGTGCGTGTGTGGGTATGTGCGATAGTAGACGTGACCTGTTAAGTCTTTCCTTTTAGCCAGACAGACCAGGTGTAACTACACTACTACACTAAGCCCTGGTCATAGTTCAATGCACTGAATGTTTTAAATGATTATTACATTGAGAGTTTAAACCCTTACTATACATTCAGATGGAAATTTAAAAAGTCTCTAATGTTGCCACGAGTTAGTCTCTTGTATGTGTCTGACACCACAGCTTTTCACAGCTTCTGAAATGAACATTTATTTCTTTACTTTTGTTTAAAATATAAAGGATGGTTCCTCAGTGTCAATAGGAACAAAATACTGGTAAACTCAAGAAGATCTCATTCTCTGCTTCTCATCACTAAATCCTCTACTTCCTTAGGAAATGAGCGGCCAACAGTTGCTCTTTCACTAATGTGAACCCACACCATATAATAATGTGCCAAAACGAGAAGACACAGAAGAAACTTTTTTGGTTCCCAAAAACTTTGGATTGTTTTTAGAGAACCATATTTGTAAATGAGATAACTTACTGCAAGTGGTGAGTTGGCGTGGTGGGCATTTGGACGTGTTTTTACAAGCAGACATTTAAAAAAATCAGAACATTCATACTTTTGGAACCTTAAGTACCAACACAAATCCATCTGTTGTCCTTTTTCAGGTTATGTGATCAACTAGTCTATACTCCAGACTCCAGAAACAGTAGTAGTGAATAGACAAACACAGCCATTAGGAAAACCCAAACTTCCCGCTTGTACATACTTACCCACAGACGAGTGTTCAGACGCGATATGATCAATTCTGTTGGCTTCCTTGCCACCTTTACCTGCTGGAACCCTAGAGCTATCTTTAATTTTACAAAGCAACACCAAGACATCAAAATAAACATAACAGTTTAACTACAACATTAATGGCTCCACCAAGAGTGGTGCAGAGTGGGAGTAGAGCGGCTTTTCAGGAAGTCAGAGTGTCAGTGTTCTCTCTCACTCCAAAATCACACCAATACCATCCATCCAATGAGTCAGTCCGTCCTTCTTCCACACTAACTCTGCTTGACGAGTGATGCGCCAGCTTGACTACCACAACTTTCTCATACACAGCATTTGCCCGGTGTAACTGTTCAACAGACATACATACTGAAAATTCTCACCATCTGCACTAAACTACAGATATCACACACAGTTAGTCTCCTGTCGTCTATTTTGCTACAAGAAGAAGATCATGTGGAAATTTTGTGACTGGGTAATCATTTCACCCTGTACCTACAGAAAGGCCTGTGTAGAGCAGATTTGTTTAACTAGATTTTTGGAGTGGGTTTTCTCTGAGGAGAAATAGAAAACCTGGATTGGAGTTGGAGCAGATTGCATACAGGAGTGTTTGAGTGAGGAGTGGAAATATTTATCGTTCATATAACATAACGGTATGTGAAGCACCCTGAAATTTTTAAAGAAGCTTACACTAATGTGGCTCTTCAATGGCTTCATGTAAAGAGCCTTTTGCAGCTTTTTTGTTTAAGAATACGATTAGTAAAAAGTTGTTCAGCATCAGCTTTTCAAAGACATCTACAGGGATGTTTTCCCACACCTTGAAAGTTCAGTCTTAGAAGTTGGTTGCACTTTCTGTTGCTCACAAACCAAGTAATCCAAAACACGTTAAATAATGTTGAGGCCTGCACTCTGGGGTGGTCAGTCTACTGCTCTGAGAACACCAGCAACTTAAATTTGTTTCAATGTTCTTTCTTCTTTTCATTTTCTTTTTCAGTAACAGTTTCAGTCCAATGAAAACTTTTTAGATGAAATCTCTTAGTAATGTTTATCTTATGAAGACAGTGTTGGTCATCTTGTACAGTTGTTAGGAGTCTCACTTTCTCTGTATCTTTAAAAGATTTTGAACTTCCTGTTTTTGTTCTTTGGATTTTACAGTACTGTCTGAAATGTGCTTAATAAAAATAATCACTCTTTAAAAAGATTACTGTATAAGCACCCAGTGATTATTTTCATTTTAAAAAACGACTCGTGATAGACAGTGTAAACTGCTGATTGCAGATGCCCCTTCAAATGGTGACTCATTTTTTAGCAACCAACCTGTCATTTATGTAATGTGATGTCACTGGTAATGCTTATGTCTACAGGCTCTCTACAATAGGCCTGAATCTGTCGTATATACAATGGTTTACTGTTCTAGAATGATTGATTATAACCAGTATCGGCGTAGAGTAAGTCATAGGAGAGGCCATGATCCTGCTCCAAGCAGAGCTCTTTTATTAGATACAAAGCACTGGACCCACTGGGGAGGTCACCATTAGCCACACACTTCACGCTCATGGTGATCCCCCACAGAAAATCCTTACAACTAAACTTACATCCTGACACAATAGCACAACAAATATATACCATATATCTTTACAGCATAAATAGTCAATTTTATGCCCCTTTTATGATCCTGCCGACACAGACACAGCACAGCTCTACCTCAAGAGCTTCTATAGGCCAATGCCAGCCAGCAGCAGGTCGCTACTCAGAAAAGTATGTCATAACTTATAACCATGTATAAGTATCCAGACATCATCTATAAAGCCCTACTCTTTGCTGGTTTAATGCTCTTCATGTGCATTTGTAGTTTTTAAATCTATTCCCTCTAAATGTCCTTTCATTGCCCTTATTATTGCTAGAAGGGACTCCTTTAAACTGTGACTAATTTTTAATTATCCTCTGTATCATGTCTCTGATGTCATGGGATCTCTGTTGATTGCGATTTATTTGTGGATCTTTGGCAGCTTCTAATGAGGTAAGAGCATTATCCTCCTCAGCCTTGCTACCTGTTCACGCACCTCCTATCTATTTCCAATCTCATTGACGCAATCTGGTGCTAACCACAAAGGATTTGACGCGTCATGGGGATACACCACGCCAGGGCCCTGTTATAAGAGGACGGGCTGTCGAGGTTTCCACAATTCATTCCACCACTCGAGCAAGTGGACAACTGGTCTTCTGGCCAAGCTAAGCTGGGTCTACCCAACGTTCAGCAGGAGTTATCACTTACTGGAGTGGAAATGGAACCGATCGCGCCAACCGTTTCCATACAGGACATCCAGTATCCCCGCAGACCTCTAAGGGTCAGCCCTCGGGGGGCCTCCTCGAACTTTGTGGGGAGCACCATAGTCATCCTCTCTTCATACGCTGTGGCCACAATGGCCATGAACTGCGGCAAGAAGATGCAAGAGATGAAGGCAAAACCCAACGAGAACTGAATGGACTCAGAACATTGTGCCTTCATATACTATATGTCCAAAAGTAACCAGATGGTTTTTTTTTTCAAACTATCATCCAAAGACGTTGGAGCTGCTGCACCAGCCTCTGCGATTCTGGGAATTCTGGGAGAGGCTCTCAAAACACCTTTATTACTCATCCTAAAGGTCTTCAGTGGGGCTTCACCACTCCAACACATCCCAGTGGTGTTCAGTGGAGCTTCATCACTCCAAATCATTCTAAAGGGGCATCATCCCTCCAGTTTATCTCTGAGATCTGAGGAGCTTCTCCACTTCCACTCATCTCAGTGGTGTTCAACGGAACTTCATCACTTCTGTTCATCTCAAGGATGTCCAATGGAGCTTCATCACTCTAAAACTCCAAAGAACACATTTCCAATGCTCTAAAGTCTAACAGCGGTGAGCCTTAAATCCTTCTAGTTGACATTGTATACAGTGACTTTAGTGGTTGCTGGACTTTTGGACATATAGTATATCTGCTGCTGGGGACAATTTGAATGCACCTTTAAAAGACTTCAGCAAGAAAATCTGGCCTTCTGCTCACCTATGTGGAGATAAAGATGAATGGTACATGGCTTGATGGCTTGAACTGGTTTCAGTTGAAGATTGTACAGTGAATGATATTTTCTTATTTTTTTATGTTGGTTGGTTTTTACAGCCTGGCTTTCTTTTTTTTAAGTATGTATAAAAGTCTTTAATACCAAGTTTCTAATGAAAAGCAGCATCAAGATTAAAACTTAGGTAACTTGTTTTGTTATTTATTTACCAGAGATTTTGAATTGTGTTCATTTTAATGATACGGCAAATGAATTTTTTACCTTTTGTATATTCTAAAGCTGAGATGTTTGTGGAAATATGTATTCCGGTACTTTAATAACTATAAATATCATCAGCTGCTTATCTGAGTGCATAAATGAGAATACAGAATAGTCCAAATGAATCAACAATTACAGGCTTATCTTTGAGTTTACTTCCAGTGTACAGTTTGTATCCCCAGTGATGCATTAACACCAAATGTACTAATATGATATGCTCTTCATCCCTATTGGACTAGAATGATGTTAATCTTGCTGTGTAATATAAACTTGTGTAAATACAGCAAACATGTCTTAACTACTGAGTTTCAATGAACACATATTTTTGTCACTTTCATATAACTTTAATAAACTGCCTCAGAAATCAATCTCCTGTCATGGTTATTACACTTTTTGAAGATACAATGTTTTGGGAAATCAATAATCATTGCCTTTTGGGTAAAACATAAAATGATTGACAAGGAATCTGACCCGAAGTGCCATTGGCAATAAAATACGCATATATTTTATTTCTCCCATGACATTTAAAATGTCATCATTGTGCAGTACACACTTTTATTAGATTGAATGCCAGTGAGCAGCGCTGTGACATTTGAGAACACTGTTCTGCATCGCTCAACAGAATCCTGTCCTAAACAACAGCAATGCTCACACACCTATACACACACATGTTTTTATGCAATGTTAGGACACAGGGTCATACAATAAGCCATTAAGTGCAAGTTAATCACTAGTCAGCTTCAGAAAAAGACAGAAAATTATTACAGCAGATTTGTTTGTCTTGATTACAGCATCCACCTTTTTTTGGGGGGGAGTGGTTCAGTTTTTCAAAGAAAGTGATTTTTTTTTACACCTCCAGTCTTGAAGTTGGTTGCATTTTGCTCTTTCAGTGATGTCGAGGTGGCCACTGTTCTGAAAACACCAGCAAATTCTTTATTTGATGTGCAAAATCAGGGCTTTTTGACCCCACTCTCTTTTAGACCCATTGAGCTCTGTTGTGTTCTCACAGTGAAAGGATGGACAGAAACGGCTGTGAATGTTTTTAGATCTGAAGCAAGAGAGGAGTTTGATTTTCTCCTCTTAAAGATGAAGCTTTATGGGCTGTTGGATGTGCTGGGGACAAATACAATAAATTGTTGCTGCTGTGCAAGAGCCTTGTATTTTTTACCTTATTGTTGAAACGCTTAAATGAGCCTTTGCATTCTGTTTAAATGTCATGATGATTGGACAACAAGACATGCTCCAAAAGTACTTGGAAGATAAAATGCTAAATTAAATTATATTACACATTTTTCTTTCTTTCTTCCTTTCTTTTATGACAGTATATATATATATATATATATATATATATATATATATATATATATATATATATATATATATATATATATATATATATAATATTAATAAAAAGTTCCTTTCCACCTTAAATGCTAGAGCTTGCTCCAGGAATCAGAAATCTTAAACTAAAAGTTTCATTTTTTGTATTTACATTTTGTGTAGTTGTCGAAGTTAATTTTATTTTCCTGTCTGTGCCTGTTTAGACCTTTTAAACCAGCCAGTCAGAGCAGAGGTTTGCATACTGTAGGGACATGTCCCAGCAAATTGTCCTTACCAGTGTTTGAGCAAACTTGTTCACATTGTATTTAGAATGAGGTCATATTCACAGCAGAATGTTGTGCAAGACTGGCAAGACGGTGTGTAAACCTGAAGTGGACATGTCCACGTTTTAAGGTAGCTCTTGCATTGTTGCTGTATTCTCTATAAAAAGATATGATACAGCTCTCATACAGGCACCTATGGAGGTGAACCTGCTCAGCATTCCTTTATTTTGAATGAAGCATGTGCATATGGGATCAGAGGTGCTGCTATTTATTTTGGCTTGTGCACCGCTTACAATATGTCAGTCATAAACCTAGCTTTAGATAATACCACTGTGCTTACCGGAGGCTACGTCCCTGAGATGCATTTAGTTGATTGGTTGAGAAGAGAGAGGGCTATCTTAAGGAGCAGATCATGACGTGTAAATATCATACTTACTGCCAAACATGGAGTAAGCCAGAGCTGACCAGTATGCTAACTCTAAGTTATCATGGGTGTTAGTCCACATAGTAGTCACACTGATTTCAAATAGAAAACCTGTCACCTAACATGACCAGGCTTTCCTCTCTAAAAAATAATTATAGATTGTAGTTTGGAATTATAGACAAGCCTAAGCATTAAAGCTGGTCTTAGGATTTTCAGTGGATTAATAAGATAGTATTCACACAATATTGAAAATTGCCCTCTAAAGTAAATGGGAGACCAAGTTTAATCCTATAATTGTGTCTCTTATTTGCTGCCCAGTCCATGTAGTCCATGTATGGAAACTAAGCTACAAACATAGCCCATTTTGAGTTCGGTGTATTTGTGATGTCAGAAAACCCTATTTATTAGCCTACATCCCCCTATTTAGCCTTTAACTTACTACCATCCATTGAAACCCGGAACTCATGAATAATGTTCCAGTCAAGACTGTTTTTTTAAATAAGGCACACTACAAGACAGACAGAACAGTCATAAAGATACAGTAACAAAAATAACCTAGTTGGTTAAAAAGTAGGGAAATGATTTTTTAATAAATGTGTCACCACATGTTTGTTATAAGTATTTTGGGGGGATAAAATACAACAAAATGTAATATGTGCCCTTTAAAGCTACCAACAACAATGTATTCCTCATATTAAATAAAGAGTGGTTGTAAAATGATCATATAACTCTGATTTCTGACTATTCTCATATAAAAGCTCAGATAAATGTTAAAAATGAACCTTGAAAAAATAAAATAAAGTATACAGACCCTTGAGGGTGTTTTGGCTGTCAGTAAGCGTTTGGCAAGGTCAGGCACCATGTGAGGGGAGCCTTGGCCTTCTTTTTCTCTTAATTGTTAACAGACAAAAGTCCAGTAAATGGGTAAGTGGGCTAGATCTGAGAGCTAAGTCTTCCAAATGGTGGAAACCAATTAGTTCTCGCCATTTGCCAGTGCTGGCTAATAACAATTCAGGTTACTTCTCGGGTAAATAAAAAACAAGGGCACATTCACTGGCAGCGGCAGCCGGCCTTTGTCCCTCTCTCTGAATTCATCTCATCTCTCCCCGAATAGCTTCGGAACAAAGCATCTCATTGTTCCTGTTCAAATGGCCAAAGCATAATGTTTTCCGTCTGCCTCCCTCTGTTCTGCTCACCTCGAAAATAAAATGGCCCAATAGAGCGCTCGGTGCCTCTGGGTCAACAGCGCAATCCCCGTTACGAAACCAACCAGACTGCATAATTTGGCCTCGGCTCAGTGGGCCAAAACCCAATCCTCAAATGCTGGTCTCGACAAGGGTTTTGAAGTGTTCATAGGGGTTCATTTTGAATGTTTGTGATGTCACAGGCATGAACACAGTTTATATGCCTGTCCATTCGGTTTGCAACAGTATAGTCTACAAATTCAACTTATGTGCGAATTATAGTGCAGCCAATCAGAACAGCAGCCTGTTTATTTGGGAAATGCCAACAAATTTCTGTAGATGTAAACAAAGTCATTTGGAGTGGTTTGATGTGAAATGGTGCATTATATGAAACATACCGACTCAGATTTCTTTATAATGATGGTGGTAGGAACCAGGGGTCACAATAGCTGTGCCCCAATTCAGGGACTGTATCCTTTAAAGGATGCAGTCAATGAAGGTGTATTCTGTTGACACGTAGGCCACCGAGGCTAAACTGAAATGACGGTTTTCCAGGTTGCGTCACAGCATCACTGTTCCTGTCACTTTACAACTTTGGACACTCTGCTAATGCCGACGTACTTTAGTCCTCACAGGCACGTAATGGAGCTTAGGATATGTTGGCTGACAAAGGAATCACCCCTTGGACCCTTTGTTGCCATGGAAAAGAAGGATGCATTTCTCGATCACAGTTGAAGGAGATTTCGAAATGGGACAGTCTAGTTGCGCTCTTGTGACACAATCAGCCTTTAAGTACAGCCTCTGAAGGATGCAGCCCCTGAATTGGGACACAGCTAATGTCTATATTGAGGTCTCAATAGTCCAAATGTAGCCAATCTATCAACTATCCAAAAACGACCAGTGAACAGACACAGTTTCTCTTGAATGGAACACTTCTTGTCAAACCACTCTTTATGATTTTCACACATTAGGACAGCAGGGCAGCAGAAACAACTTCAGGCTTAAAACAAACGATTTAAAGAATGTTTGGAATGGCTCATGTGTTTCAGACGCTCTTTTCTCCAAAGCCGTCGCTAACCTTGTATGTAGGTCGCTCTCTGTCTGCTCCCAAAACCGTCTTAATGCGGTGCATGGCGGGTAGGATTACGCCTCAAGGCGGGTGTTTAGGCGGACAGATTAGAGCCCAAGCTCTCCAAGATGCATTGCCTGGGAAAAAAACAGGCTGTGAAAAACAACACACAAACCCCCTGCCAAAGGAAAATCTCCCCCTCTTCAGAGGACGGCCCTTTAAAGTCTGACCGGGCTTGGGCAGGACTAAATTATTTCTTTTTAATTTCTTTTAGCTTAGACTCTATCATGGCATCTTAATTAAACCCCAAGGCTCCTAAAGAGATCCATCACTTGAACTATGTGACTTACTCATTTATAGTAATCATAGTAATTATTGGATAATGATTATTATTTGCCCTAACAATAATATAATATCATATAATATCATATAATATTGCTGTCCAAAAAATATGGCAACTTTATAGGAGAGAGTACTTCCATACTTGTAATGGAAGTCGATGGAACCAGAATTTTTCCCAAGCTATTTTGGAGCATCCAGCAGTCCATTAACCATTTTATGTAAAAAAAAAAAAAGGTTAAAAATGTGTATATATTTGTTAAAAATGTATAATATAAATGTGTTATATACAGTGCCTTCTACACTTATTGGCAATCCTCATCTCACACTGAAAATTGTAAAAAAATGTAACCTTTAACTAAAAATCTCTGACTAAGAAATCATTATTTATTCAGTTATGTTCCACAATTGTTGGCACCCCTAACAATTCCTAGAAATAAATGTAATTGAAGCATTTCTGTAGTTTTTAAAGTTGATTAAAGTATCTAGGAACTTTTAATTAGTAAGTCTAACTTCCTGTTTCCCTGTGGTATAAATATGATATGACACAGAGGCCTCTCTTTTCCGCTCTTCAACATGGGAAAGACAAGAGAACACACCATTCAAGTAAGGCAGAAGTGTGTCAACCTTCATAAGTGGCTACAAGAAAATAGCCACTCACCTACACCTGCCCATATCTACAGTCAGAGGAAAATGTTCTCCAAAGCTCACTGTTAGAGAATTACATCAAAGAGTAGCATCTTGGGGTCACAAAGTCTCCATGACAATCATCTTGCGCTATCTACATGCCAAAAAGCTGTTTGGGAGGCACAAAAAAAGCCTTTTCTTACATACAAGCATAAACGTAAATGTCTGGAGTTTGCTAAGCGGTACTGGGACTTCAAATGGGACCGTGTGTCTGATGTAGTCAGATGAGACCAATATAGAGCTTTTTGACAACAAACACTCTAAGTAGGTCTGAAGTAACACAAAAGATGAGTATGCGGAAAAGCATCTCATGGCCTCTGTGAAGTATGGGGGAGGATCGGTGACGCTGTGGGCCTGTTTCTCTTCTAAAGGCCCCGGAAACCTTGTTAGGATGCATGGCATTATGAACTCTTTAAAATACCAGGACATTTTAAATCAAAATCTGGTGGCTTTACTAGGTCTTTCAGTGAGATAATGACTCTAAACATGTGACCAAATCTACACAGTAATGCTTCACCAGACACAAAATCAAGCTCGTCCCATGAACATCTCAGTCCCCAGACCGCAACCCAAATGAAAACCTGTGGGGTGAGCTGAAGAGGAGAGCGCATATGAGAGGACCCAACAATACAATAACAATGATGTGATTGAATAATAAAATAACAACGAGTAGCTTATAATTATTATAATTAGCCCCTAAAACTAAGGTATTTTACATTAACAAATCAAACTGTGGTTTATTTACATTGTAGTACATTGTAGTTAGTATTTTGTAGTACCTGTTGCTAGAGTTAATGAGCTTAACTTAACTTGAGAGTTGTAAATTCTATTCAACTTAATCAAAATTGTAGCACACATCTATTTTTTTTATATATTTCTTTTTTGTACTGTGTTTGTAACTGCTACTGGCTGCTAAATTTCCTTCGGGATCAATAAAGTATCTATCTATTTTACTTTGTATCATAACACATACATTTACATACTAACAATATTTGTTTTAACTTTAAAATATAGGCTTTTATTAAGTATTGGATTTCTTGACAAAAAAGTTGACAAAAAGTGTATTACATTCTGCCTTACTGGAGTGGCTTGACAATTCGTGTATGCTTTTTTGTTTGTTTAATTTATGGGTTTTTGAGCTCAAATTAAAAAACTTAGAATGTTCATAGAGCCTACATAAAATTAATGTGTCAACATTGGTCAACATGGTCATAAGTATTCAGACCCTTTGCTGTGACACTTGCATATTTAACTCACTTTTTATTCTGATCCTCCTTGAGATGGTTCTGCTCTTTCATTCGAGTCCAGCTGTGTTTAATTAAACTGATTGGACTTGATTAGGAAAGGCACACACCTGTCTATATAAGACCTCTCAGCTCACAGTACATGTCAGAGCAAATGAGAATCATGAGGTCGAGCAACTGCCTAAGGAGCTCAGAGATAGAATTGTTGCAAGGCACAGATCTGGCCATGGTTACAAAAGAATTTGTAGCAGCATTCAAGGTTCCTAAGAGCACAGTGGCCTCCATAATCCTTATGGACCTGGCTGTCTAGCCAAACTGAGCAATCGTTGGAGAAGAGCCTTACGAGAGGTAAAGAAGAACCCAAAGATCACTGTGGCCGAGCTCCAGAGATGCAGTAGGGAGATGGGAGAAAGTTCCACAAAGTCAACTATCACTGCAGCCCTCCACCACTCGGGGCTTTATGGTACCAGAGTGGCCAAGACATATGAAAGCACCGCATAGAGTTTGCCAAAAAACACATGAAAGACTCCCAGACTATGAGAAATAAGATTCTCTGGTCTTATGAGACAAAGATTGAACTTTTTGGCATTAATTCTAAGCGGTATGTGTGGAGAAAACCAGGCACTGCTCATCACCTGCCCAATACAATCCCAACAGTGAAACATGGTGGTGGCAGCATCATGCTATGGGGGTGTTTTTCAGCTGCAGGGACAGGACAACTGGTTGCAATTGAAGGAAAGATGAAAACGGCCAAGTACAGAGATATCCTGCAAGAGAACCTCTTCCAGAGTGCTCAGGAGCTCAGACTGGACCAAAGGTTACCTTCCAACAAAACAATGACCCTAAGCACACAGCTAAAATAACAAAGGAGTGGGTTTGGAACAACTCTGTGACCATTTTGACTGGCCTAGCCAGAGCCCAGACCTAAACCCAATTCAGCATCTCTGGAGAGACCTTAAAGAATAGCTGCTCACCAACGTTCACCATCCAACCTGACGGAACTGGAGAGGATCTGCAAGGAAGAATGGCAGAGGATCTCCAAATCCAGGTGTGAAAAACTTCATTGCCAAGAAGACTCGTGGCTGTACTACCTCAAAAGGGTGCTTCTACTTATAATATTGAGCAAAGGGTTCAAATACTTATGACCATGCGATATTTCAGTTTTTCTTTTTTAATAAATTTGCAAATAATTCTACATTTCTGTTTTTTTCTGTCAAGATGGGGTGCTTAGTGTACATTAATGAAAAATCAAATTAACTTTTTTTGTTTTTAGCAAATGGCTGCAATGAAACAAAGCGTGAAAAATTTAAAGGAGTCTGACTACTTTTCGTACCCACTGTAGTTCTGCTCTGTAGAATGCAATGCTGGCCGAGCTAGAACAGGTAAATTCCACTGATGCATCATTCTGTAATTAACAAGCTTACAATACAGACTCCCCCATGCCCCCTGACTAAAATGGCATTAGTATTTTCCAGTAATTTGCATAAGCCTGGGATCCTTATATGGGTATGATGACAACTACAGTATGATGTCACAGTGTCTATAATAAGAAGCCTTAAGATTATTACCTCAGCAAGAAGCCTAGGGTTTAAGAGGTTAAAAGACTTGTATTCACTGTTGTGAGCAGGGCAAAGTTCTGAATCCTGATGCACTCTGACATCCCCTCCAGCATCAGAGAGGATGGCATGCTGGTGACTCAGTGTACGCTGGGCACTCATCTGGACCCAGGGGCCAACTAGTCATAAACAGGTTCATCATAGTGTACAGGTGGTCCTGTGGAGTTATCCATCTGATGACAGCTTACCTTGTTTTTGTGTATCTCTCTCCCTACAAATATATATATATATATATATATATATATATATATATATATATATATATATATATATATATATATATATATATATATATATATTTGTGGCTTTGGGGGTGTGGTGCAAAGCAGGCTCATGTTTCATCATTTAAATGCTGATGTCGCTGTTTGCTAGTTTAAGTCATGCTACGTCAGGAGGTGTGGGTGCTGAGTTTAATGCCTTGTATGTGTGTTTCTGTTGATATTTTTAATAAAAGAACACTACTCGCAGCAGAATCATTGCCTCCCCTGTGACTTAGGCTACATCCATGCTACAGTGGTGTCAGAAGTAGGATAGCACCCCCCAGCAATCTGGTGTGGGACAGCACTTCAAAGAACCTCTAGGCAGATGTTAAGAGAGGCAAAGCCTGGTGAAAAATTGCAGTTGTGTAGACAGCTCTGTGAGGCTCCAGGGGGAGCATGGTGCAGTGAGGCTGGCAGAAGCAATACCATCAAAGGCTTCAGGAAGGGTGCGGCATGGTGAACCGTGGAGAAGGTGACATTGCAGTGAGCGAGGACACTGCATCAGTTGATGTCCCTTCCTAAGCTGGTGAGTAGATGGATGCCTGGCCAGGAGGTTCAATGCTAGCTGCAGGCTGTGGGTCGATTGTGGATGGGAGGTGGCTCAATGTGCTTGCTATCACTGGCTTGCCCGTATCCTTACTATGACCAGGCATGCTCAAGCAAACTGAAAAAGGCCCATCAAACATCTAGAACCATCCTTAACTTAGTCACCGACAGCACGCAAAGCAGCATGTGCAAAGCTCATATGTATTTTCTGAATTTCCCCCAATTCTAATTCTTCAGGTTAAAAGGTGCTCCCTCCTTTAAAAAGCTATAACCTGCATTTGGATCAGGCTTAAAACAGACAGGGCTGCTTTGTGAACTCATGCAACAAATCAGCATTTGACACTGTCTTACTGTGGGCATACTTTTGCTAATAATACTTTTACACACTTACTTTAGTAAAGCTTTTACTTATTATTTATCAGTTTTAAGATCTGTTATTTCACTTGTTTGAGTGTTTTTACTCTTACTCTTACTCTTACTGCTGTATACAGTATATCTGTACTTAATATTATAGACACAGTCACTTTACATTTTATTCTTTACATTTTTTTTTCTTCTATTGTATTATAAGACTTATATAGGTGTACATACTACAAATTTCTTTTATGTTGTAAATTATTATTAGAGTGTATATTCTTCTTCTGCTACTGTAAAAACTGCAATTTCCCCCTGAGATTAATAAAGTATTTCTGATTCTGATTCTGATTAAAACATGTTGAACCGCAGCATAGAGGCTACAAATTCAAACTACTATGCAGCCTTTCAACACACCTTTAGCCTAAATATCTAAAACGCTTTGATGTAGCCTAAAATGAAAACTTGCTGCTCAACCAGCACTTCTCAGCCTTGACCGTTGACTATTTTATCAGAAGAAGGTGTCGTACGTGGCTGCCAGAATTTGGGAAGTATGTAAATACCAATAAATACTGATACTAATCAATCACTGTTACTCGTCGTTCTCATGTAATAGAGCTAACGTTCATCAACTCACAGTCCCTGTGTTAGCAACCTGCTGTTGCTGGAGCTCTGCTGTCACAGAGGATGTGGAGGCTACAGCAGTGAACATGTCTGTGATCTTAGCACATTTTTCAGCATCCCCAGTGACACTCTTCAATCTCTTCGCACGTAACTTCTCCGCTCCCCCCTGCTTCGGTTTCTCCATGTTGCCTCTCCTTTAACACACACGCTCAACACTGAAACTCAGAGAAAGGGTGAGCCTGCTTTAGTCCTATATCCATATTGGTTCAGTCCACTGTCTACATTGACGATGGGCAAATGGGCTGCCTTCTCTAAATAGTGAGCCCGTCTCTTAAAAAAAAGGGAAGAAAAAAAAATCCACCAGCATCAGCCCCTGAGGACTGTTGGCCCACGCCAGATTACCAGTCCAGCCCTGGGCGTGGCCATGCAAAGCACCCACATAATAAAGTTCATGGTAGGTGTGACTAACATGTTGTAAAATATTGTTAGTTTAACTGGTGTTGCAGGTGGTACTTGTGCTATTCTGTGCTAGTCAGGGGTGCCTGGGTGTTGGTCACCATGGGGTGGAAACCTATGGCTGATCGTGACCAGTGTTTTGTATGTGCCCTTCTGCCTGGTGTTTAATAAAAGAGCACAACTCACCACAGAATCATGGTCCTACCACACATCACTGCTAAAATACATAATATTATATTTACATATACTGTATATGCTTACACATACACACATATATGTGACTCTATGCCCTGGCAAAGTCTGAAAACAGTAGTGTGTGTGAGACAGGGAGAGAGCGTGTGTGTGCGTGTGAATGTGAGGGTAAAGGGGGGGGGGCTGTGGGGGTGTTATCGTCCTTTGCTAAAGCCACTGAGAGAAACCAGAGGGCTGATTGTTACTGACAGCGACCCTGAGGAGAGAGAGAGAGAGAGAGAGAAAGAGAGAGAGCAGGAATCAGAGAGAAGAGGAGGGAGAGGGACCGGAGCTGCTGAAACGGAAGTGTGTGAGTGTGTGTGTGCGTGTGTGGAGTCTATCACCAGCAGCAGGAATCGGGTAGGTCGCACTTTTACATAAACCTTCATTTCCTGCACTTTTTATGCAGGAGTACTGGAAGTGTTGTGGTCAGTGAACAGACAGTAGCCAGTAAACATACAGAGTCCTCTGTTGCTGTTGTTTTGGTGTGTGTGCGCATGTGTTATCCTCTTATGAAGATCTGTTGTTTTTTTCTGGTCTTTTGAAGAGCACATTACAGAGCTTTACGTCTGTCTGGGGACTTTGCACTCCCAGGACTGAGATTATGGATGAAATGTCACAGCATCTTTGTAGTGAGGGATACACTTACTGTTGTTGGTCTATGAGTGATATAGTTGTGTTGTCGATTTATTATCACAACAGAAATGTTTTTTTTTTTTGTATTAGTTACTTAGATTATAATGTAAAGCCTTTATAACGGATACAAGGAAGGGTGAAAGAAAGTAAAGGATTTAACATTGTGATCATATTGTTTAACATATTGTGTCTATTTGGTGAGATTTAAAACAGACCTGCATTATTTTGTCATACTGGCTTTTTTGAAAGGATGCTTTTCTCAGATATCAGTGCTGAAAAGGTACATATTGCAATAACATTGAAGAAAAGAAACACTGCTCAGCTGTAGCTGTGTGTTTACATACTCTGTATTTGCCAGGAATTGCTTCTGAAACCAAACAGCAGGCCAGACTAAAACAACAACTGAGTAATCGTTATGATGATAAATGTAATTTTAATTTTTACTTGCTGGGTTTGAAATACACTACTAGTCAAAAGTCTGGACGCACCTGATCGAATGTCTTAACATTTTGACACACGCATGTATGCTTAATGATTGAAAAGTTGTTACAACTAACTGTAGTTTTTATTAAAATATATATATAGATTTTATTTTCTTGTTGAAATAGAAGTCAATAGTCTTACCTATGATGACTAAAGACTTTCTCAGACAGCCTAAATCCAGATTTGTTTTGTACTGGTGTTGTAAGAATGTTATTTGGCTGTGCACACGTCACACGTGCTACTTTAAACTAAAGACATATTTTATTCTGAATATATTTTATGAAATTTAACCAACAGAAATCACAAACAGAATCTGGGATCCGTAAGTATGTGTGATGTGCATGCACACGAAAGGGAGGCAGATTCTGAGGGGGAGGTGGAATTTAGTACAACGCCTGTTGTCTTAAAAGACTCCCTCCATCATTCAGCTACAAGCTGAAGTTTTGTTGATGTTTATAGCTCACTGTCTGCACAGTCTGAAAAAAGACCTGGATGCCGTTCCTGTGGGATGTTTTTATGAAAAAGATTTGGGTGTCTTTTATTTTTTGTTAGCAATGTTGGCCTCATAGCTCACATGCTAAACTAAAGAGGCAACATTTGAATGTCTTGACTGTCCAGTTGCATCTTAGGTAAACTAGGAAAATTGAGTAAAATTTGATATTTCACTTAAGTGTAACTTATTATCCTATCTTGGGTGCGGGGAGTGTTCTAGGGTTAGGCACAGTTTGTTGAATTCCCTGCTCTTAACTGAAGAGCTTGAGGTGTGTAAGAGCGGAAAACTGTGGACTCGAGTCATCTAGTACCAGAACTCGACCCTGCATCTTTAAATATGCTCATGTGCCAAATACCATTGTTAATTCCTTCAGCGCTGTCCGAGGTGCTGAACACATCCCTCCATCTTGAACTCTTACTTGACCTCCTGGGGAAATGGCTGTTCCCAGACTGCTGCTTGGCCTCGCTTATTTTGCCACTTTGCTCGCTACATTTGCCTGGTGTCAAGAGGGGGCATGTCTGCAGGACGGAAGACACAAAGCCACGCCCAGTCCAGAGCCCTATCTGAAAGAGTGCTCAATGTACATGGAGAGTAAGTAGACTTTCATGCAGACGTGCTTTACATAAATAGTCAATCCTGAACGGAAACTGGAGCACTATGTTCTGTACTGCTGGTCAGTATTGAGTTTCTATGCAAGGCTGGCAGATAGAGCCACAAATCATGAGAACGCAGCACTGAAGTTTAAAACCACCTGAGGGAAAAATATGGCCTTGAAAATTTGGTCTAAAGCAAAAACTTTGCTTTTATGTTTAATTCACAAGCAAAAACATATTATTCATATCTTATGCTTAAACTTAAAATTAATTGCATTGTTTGGAAACTGAACCAAACAGAAACAACCAAAGGAACATACAGGTCTACTTCATTTTCCACCTACTTGAGAGAAACTTTCATAATAACATGTATAAATGGTTCATTATCTTTTTGGCTATTTTATACCTCTCTCCATCTCTGTGTGTTTGTGTCCTAGCTTAATGCTCAATGTTTTACTGAAGTTACCCTCATTATGAAATAGGAAATGTGTTAAAAATACAATTACTGTAAACTCTTGTAAGTAGCTTGATGCCTTTAAGCAATATATTAGCTTGATAGCAAATTAGCATTAGCTAGATAAGGAAAGTAAGTTAGCTAACTCTAGTACTTAACCTCCAAAGATACCCATATTAGCTGTACTGTGTGAATCACTTTCTATCACCAAGTATGTTATACACAAAAAGAATTTGTCTTAGTGAGTGCAAACATGTATGACATGATGCTTGAAGTGAGCTTTTGGCCATTTGATTGTATATTTTGCAGAGACTTTAGCGACTATTAGCAATGACTAATAACCTAAGTGAGTTGGTCAGTTTTACTACACAGTATTACTACACTTCCAGCTTTAGTTTGACCTCTAAACTGTTTAAGAGTCTAAAGACTTGTTACCTAGGCATTGCAGCTAAACTACTAAACCCTGTAAATATCTTGATGTAGAGTTTTGCTGAGCCTTAAGCAGCTATCCTACATTTATCAGCTGCATTTATTGAAAAAAAAAAAACATATAACATGAATTTAAGCTACATACAAGTGCCAGTAGGAACTAGGAAATGCCAGTTGTTTTACTTAAACTACACCTGAACAGTCAACATAATGTCGGATACTGTAGATCCTGATAGTTCTAAGCCTATAAAATGTATTTTCAGAATCAAGCTAATCAAATTTTATTTTTTTTTCTCTGTCACGTGTGAAAGCTAGCGTACATGCTAACTGCGTTAGCATTAGCTTTCTATCTAGTTTATGTCTACTTAGCAATTATTACTTGTTCAAAGTAATAATTCTAAAAAGAGCAGTTGACACTTTAATCTAGCATTCTAGTGCACATATGGTGCTGTAATAGCCCTTCACCTGGAAGAGGAAGGAATTTGTTTGTCATTAGTGATTCCATATACAGAGGAGAAGATACTTAGGTGCCATTAAGTCCTGTGGGTACTGATCCTGAGTAGTTACTAACTACCATAAAACTGGCCCTTTAGTACTGGACTGATAACCGAAGGAAACAGCACAGTTCCAGTTTGCTGGTAAGTTCTGTTTGGAAAAGCAGCCTAAAGCTGGGGTTTACCAACCCTTTGGAACACGTGGCCCAAACAACTGACCACAAAAGATTCCATGGACCACAAGACTGTTCTGTACGACTCATCTAATGAGATTACTGATGTTGTTTGGCAGCTACCAAGTGCTGAATGTCAGGCTGAAAAGCAGAAAGCTGCAAATGAAGTTCAGGCTCAATTTGACAAGTTTAGGCGCATACTCGTTACGTCTAGTCTCAGCAAGTGACTGCACAAATTGTACAGCTTCAAAGCTTTGTTTGACAAGATCTCTTACAACACACTGTTCAACACAGCTGAAGTAGCTTGTTCTCAGTTCCTGTGCATGTGAAGCCTAGCGCTAATTATTCACTGCTGCATTTTCTCCAATTTGGTTTATGCTTGGTTTCTTGCTTTTTCAGTCTGAGACGCAGTGACTGTTCTTATTTAAGATGGCTCTGCCTCAGTATTCCTCCTTGTAAAACTAACGAGGAAAGAGGAAATTGCAAATAATTAAAAAAAAAGTTTGACATTAATTTATATTGAAAAATATAACATTTAATAACTAGCATTTTTCCCAGACCAATAAATTAATTAACATGATTCTGTAAAATTCTGTCATAATAACACAATAATAGTCAATAATATTTTCTTAATTGTGTATATATTGTAAAGATCTTTAAAAAGTTGAAGGAACATTTTTTAAAAACTAATGGACACCCACCACAATGCAGTACCACCATGGCTCAGTGTAGCTGTCTGATTTAAACCCACTGTGCTATAAGAAACAACTTTATTTCATTGATTTCCGATCTGTTGATTTCTGAAGCTTAAGGATCCCATAAGATTATCTGCTAGGACTAAGTAAGCTAATGAAACCTTCAAACACAATTTAAAACACTTTATGATTTTTAAATTTGGAACTACAAATATTTCAACCATTTCAGAGAAAAGAGATTCGTAGGTTGAGGTCCAGGTTCCGAGGTTTTCTTTTGACAGTGAAAACATCTTATGTCCTCAATACCTGCTCATTTCATCCCTCATGAAATCTCATCTCTGTCCCTCATCTCTGTCCTTCAGATGCTTGTTGCTCAGAGCAGGACATTGATGACCTCACCACGCCCCCTGCTGGTGTTGACAGTGCCCCGTGGGACAGGTGTGGCACACTCAGTCCAGTGTAAGTTAAAGCCTTTCTGGTCCTGCTCTTCTAAACCAGTCTCAGACTGGGCAGCACAACAGTCAACAAAGAATACAAATGTAACTGATAACTGACTGACACGCAGGTGCACTGCAGGTGGGTAGATTGCCGCCCCTGCATTAGACCACACCAGCATCAGGTGGATCAGAACCTTACCTTTAGCCTTAGCAACTATACTGATGTTCTAGTCACATCATTTTGAAAAATTGAATCTGAATCCATGCATACACCTCCTATTTATCAGGTAATTTCCACAGACATTAAACAACTACAGCTCTGTATAAAGAGACCACTCTTCATTTTTTCCATTTTTAGTCAGTCACAAGTACAAGTTATTAATTTTTTGAGGAGATCAGATATAAGATAAAGAGAAATGAATTAGAATTAAAATAATAATAATAAAAAAACATTTTTCAATTTGTTAAAAAAAATGATTACATGAAAATATAACAACTAACAACCCCATAGACCACCAGAACTCTCGCCACCAGATAAACGTTTTTTTAAGCTTTCACCTTTGAGAGAGAGAAAGGGGAAAATCAAAGTTCACTATCAGTTCAGATCTAAGAACCCCCACAAGGATAAGCAGATTCCTGAGCAGATTATTATGGTGTGCACCCCTGAAACCCTGATATGCAGGTCCACCCTTTCCACAGTTCCACACTCTCATAACATCTCAATACACCTTAAGATTCCTAACTGAATAAGAAGATTGACTGCATTCTATTCAGTGACTACATTCTAATTCCAGCACATTCATGTAACACAGTCATGTAAACAAATGACTACTATGCACGTCGTGTCCTAATCCACAAATCTGCTTAAGCAGAGGTGACGAGCCAATCCAGAGATTATGCTCTACTTCTGAATGAACTTTACCTACTGACCTGCACTTCTTCTACTAATGTTTATTTTTAAATAATAACAACAACATTAAAACCCATAAAGGAACAATATGTAAGTTGAAAACATTCAAACATTAGATACAATGATCAGAATGTGAGTTAACAGAATGTGAACAGGTTTGCCGATATGTCAGAGATTTGTAGTTACAGTGTAGTTGATATATTTACTGAAGGTAGTTTGCTGAACACCTATTTAAGCAGGCATTAGAAGACTCAACCCCGCCCCTCTTTCTCTCTCTTGGTCTATCTCTGTAGCTGTGAGGCCTTCCTAAAGAGAGTGGTCTGTTTCTACCGCTGCTCTCCTCATGCTGCTCACTGGCCACACCCCCAGAGAGACTCCTTCCTGAAGGCAGTCCCACTGTGCCACAGCTTCTGCAGAGACTGGTAAGACCATTTCTCCTTAATCAGCACAACACTGATTGAATTATTCAACTCATCAGCTAATTTACCTGCCTTTGTAAGCTCATATGAAGCGGTTTCATGTTTTGTTCAACTTATTGTTTCATGTTTGACTATTTCCCTGTTATGAGGTTGTAAAAATGCTTTGAAAAGCTACTAGAAGTGACAGGCCTGCTCTGTCCTCTGCCTGTGTCAGGTATGAAGCATGTAAGACTGACCTGACGTGCGCTCGGGACTGGGCCGGAGACCCAAGGGGACTGAACTGCACCGGCAGCTGTGTACCCTACCAACAGGTACCAATCACTTGCCCGTTCACCTGCATGACTGGTGTTAGAATCAGGCAAGCAAGCAAGTCAGAATCAGGATTTGCTATTGATACCGCGCTGCAGCGTTTGCTGGAACAGAGTGAAGGAGGGGGGTGAGTCATCAGCAGTTCCTCCCTCAGGTGATGTAGTATGATATGTCTGACCTCTAGATATTACTGACTATGAGGAATGCTGAAGGTATTATAGTGTTCCACTCTGGGGTGATTATATAAGTGCTAACTGTTCAAAAGGAATTCGGTTTCAGAGCATGGTACTGAGTATGCTAATAGTTCTGACGCAAATTTTGCTCAGTTCAAAGAAACCTTGCCTCTCTTAAGCCCTATTTGGATGGGATTAGTTTGCCATGGAAAGGTGGGCTAATTCCAGCTTAATGTTTAATGTTCATGGCCAATTTATACCGGATGAAAAGTTTCAGTATAAATGACCGAGATGAGAGGAGCTGCTCATTTATCTACTGCCTTTATTCCAGAAAAAAGAAAAACTATTTAATTTAACAGTTAATTTGTTTATTGTAACCATTTAATTTGCTGTTTTAGGTGAATGCAGGGCATCATTAGCTTTTCCATTAGCATAGAAATCGGAATAAATGAATGACAAAATCACTGAGAAACACGGATAAAACTGATATTAGTCCTTCTTCTCATTTAAAACTAATACCATCCAAATAGGAATTTAGCCATTTTGCTGGATTCATAGGAATGTGGAAACATTGGTACCAACAAAGCTACAAAGTTCACAGAAAGCACTACAGAAAGCATATTTGAAACATTTTAAAATATTATAAAAGTGGCTTTGCAAACTGCTTAGGAAAGACATACGTATTTGAAAACTGAGACAGTATTGCAATGTGAACTACTTCATCAAGAAACTCAACAGAGTCTATGCTATGCACGGCTTTAACTACAAATTCAGAAAAGAGCAGACGAGCAAATGGAAAAAAGTCAGTTAAATCAGAATCATGTGCTATGAACCTTCTTTAAAATAATCTCCTTATGAAGAAACCCAAAAACAACCATGAACACTTCCTTTTACCTGCAATTAGAAACACAGCGCATCTAACGTCACAACATGTAGACCAGCATGTTTATGTTAACTATATCAGATAAATCTGTGAGCCACTGTTAGCAGTACACTGTCATACCTATTAAGTAGGCTGGACAGGGGCTAAACTGAGTAGAGCTGCCACTAAAGCTAATGCTGGAACCTAGAAAACATGCCTGAAATGATATTAAGATGAATGTTAAAGAATACAGTACAGTCGAGCTTATCCTGGAGCCTGATTGTGGTTTTCCACATTGTTTAATATAAAACAGTTTCAGCTTCGGCAATTAAACAGCACAAATATCCAGATAATGAGATGATTAGCCACCTTTAGTCCTTCATCAGTGGTCACAGGACGTTGCCCACAGGACACTGTTGTCTGGATATTTTTGGTCCAGAAGCACTGCAGTGTCTGAGTCATTCATACCAGCACAACGCATACTAACACAGTCAGTGTCACTGCAGTGCTGAGAATGATCCACCACCCAATAATACCTGCTCTGTGGTGGTCCTGTGGGGGTCTTGAGAGTAAAACAAAGTATGCAGTAAAACAGATGAACTACAGTGCACACATATGGTAAGTGGCGCTGATAAAATTAACAAGATTGTAGAAACATGGAGGTGCATCTAATGAAGTACTTGCTGAGTGTATTATTGACTAATAATAATAATAATAATAATAATAATAATAATAATAATAATAATCTCTTTAACCTTATAACTCCATAAGCTGTGGAGCAATATAATAAGAGAGTAATAGTGAAGAAATATATGGAGTGGAGTAAAGAAGAGAAGAGAAGGCTTATATAGACTATAAAGAGGCAGAGTGACCCTGGGCTTGGACACAGCTGGGACTTTCTCTGGACCACTGCCTGAAATACACACTCTCTCTCACCCTCACTTGTTCTCTGATAGACGCACACACATATACAAACACAAGCACACAGTCCTTGTCAGTTTTTATCATCATCTCTGACCATTGGCACACTGTACATGCATATAGTGTGATAGAGAGCGATTGGGAGAATGAGAACGAGAGGGAGAGAGAAACAGATGGAGATGAAGGGATTCTGGAGGGCTAAAACTGGCCTCCAAACAAACATGTAAAAGTGGGTCGCAGGGTAGCGGCTGGGTGAAAACATGTTAATGTGGTGTTGTGCTCTGCTTACATATGCATAATGAAGCCTGCAGCTGAAAGGACCAGAAAAGAAAGAGATAAAGGAAGAGCTTGGAATGTTGCTGGCCGAGGTCACGCACTGGGGGCAGTTCGGAAAGAGCAATACTCTTGTTTGGGCCTTAAATGTGTCTCAAAGTGAAGGCTACAGTCCAGGTAGAATAGAAGAGGCTTTGCTGCCATAGTTGGTACATAAAGGCTTCTTCTGAGTGCTCATTGAAGATGACATGAGCCGGCGACGCTGCCTCTACACAAAATAAATTCAATTTTACAATTACAAGCTGTACTACTGCAATACCACACCACTCACAACTGTTTCTAGCCTTTTTCAATGGTTTTGAACTGCATGTGAAGGATTGTGGGTGACTAACTGTCTCAAATGCTACAATATCTGAGCCCTTCGATTTCTTAGAAAGAATTTTTTAGCTGAAATTAAAGGATCATACAAACAAACAGCACAGTCTTCAGTGATGTAAGAGCTAATAATTGCAGATTTCCATGGCTGCATCTTTGACTTTGAAACACAGCTAATATTACTACCATTCCTAATTTCCCCCCTAAAAGAAGTCAGTTATATATGTGTATATCAGAAAGATAATTAATAATAACTTTGTGCTGTTTAAAATCCTTCTTCATTGGAAGCCAACTCTCCAACTCCTAATTGTTGAGAAGGATTATGCAACTGTGGAGATTTCTGCAGGCATTGCAGGCATCTGTATGTGTGTGTTTATGTGTGTGTGTGATTTTGTTGCCAGATATGACCATTTTCATGCATCAGTATTCAGCTGTAGGCCACCTTCAGGGGTGGCACACACACTCACTCACCCACAAGACAAGCTAAAAGCAATAGCGGTTACAGCACAGTGCAAAAGACAGACAGCAGACCACTCTTCATTTATTTCATTTCCAGTCCAAACAGATATGAAGCACAGGTTTTGTTATTTTTGAGAAGGTTAAATATAAGAATGCACTTTCTTAACGCAAGAGAAAGTCAAAAGAAACAGAATTAACATACTAAAAGTTTTTTATTTTTGAGAGATTAAAAGATCTGAAAACATCCTCAGCTGTGTCTGTCCATGCCTCCACTGTGAGAAGACACCTCAGTACTGTGGGTCTGAATGGATGTGTAGCTGTCAAGAAGCTCTTACTGAGAAAAAGAAAAAGTAATTAATACAAAATAATTTTAAATCAAACTAATAGCTGCAGATGTTCTCAGGACAGTGGACTGGCCAACCCAGAGTCCAGACTTTAGCATCACTGAATGTGTTTAGGTTTACTTGAATTTTGAGAAGCAGAAAATGAAACCAATGACTACGAATGTACTTTGGAGGTGCGGAAACATATCCCTGCGAATTTCCTTGAAAGCAAGTGTCCTAAAAAGATAGAAAGCTTAAATTACGACAAATAGTGGACGAACCCAATGCTGAAAAAACATTAATTAGCCATTAAAATGTCTGTGTAATTTTCTATAAAGTATATATTTTTGTATTTTTTTACTTCATGGCCATTCTGACTGGAAATGAAATATATGCATGTCATAAAAATTCTTATATGAATTGCCATATATCTTTAATATAATCTTATATATTTAATATAAGCTTTGCCCTTTTTGTCAACAACCTTCCCTCAGTCCCCAAATTAACCATCCCTCGTACTCCCTTCCTGCCACCAGATTTTGTGCAAGTTTATATGCATACCTAACAACCAACCGACAGACACACACACACACACAAAATCTATTGCAGCGAGCCAAAATGGTAGATGTACACAACTGAAGACATTTTAGCCACTTTGACAAACATACACAGACAGCACAACGCCAACGCAAACAAACAAAGTGTACACACATGCGTACACAAACACAGACATGCACACAATTCATTGCTTCATTGCAGCAAACAGGAGTGGTAGATACACAAGTGAAGAAGACATTTTAGACCCATTGACAAACATACAAAGGCAGCCTCGAGTCAACGTAAACAAACAAAGCACATACACACAGTCACAAACACACAAACACACACACACATGCCCATCAGATGCTGTTTCACTTGTTTTGTCTTTACCATCACTGAACATGGCAGAATAGAAAACGTGTTGCCATCTGGGTCATTCTACCACTGAGCTGGCAAATGGTGGTGCAGAACTTTGAGGCCAAGAAAATTTCTTCAACTTTCATTTTAACACTGAAATATACAAACTGGACGCCCCATTATCTGAAATAGCCAAGTAAAAAACCCAAATACAAACCATGAGCTATCTGTAACATAGACAAGAATCTGAAATAAAGGTAATAAAGGTAGCTGTTTATAAGGCTACATGACATGTTTATAAATGCTCATTTCAGTTTTTGTCATCTGTCATAAAGGTTACTTCAGTTCACTTTGATTAAAATTGGCAAATGTTGCGTTTATGACAGTTTATGCTCATTAAAAAAAGCTATTATGTAGGTTCAGTTGTCATGAAAAGCTTAGGTATGTGTTACATTGCTTTATGAACAGAACCCCACAGTAAAGTGTTACCAAAACGAAGTATTATAAAAATAAAAGCAATACAAAAAAATAAAAGATAAAATGTTAAATGAAAATTAAGCCATAAAAATGAAGCAAAAAACAGCCAATCAAATAAAACACACTCAAAATGAGAATACACCAGTGAAAGACGATGTCTTGTGTGTTATACTACTAAATTAACTAAGAGAAAAGTTATTCATATTCTTCTTTTAGCATTTTTATTTTAGTCATGATGTACTTCACACTATTTTTCTATGTAAAAGAATCATTTTGATGCATGTGCTTTAGTTGGAATTATATATATATATATATATATATATATATATATATATATATATATATATATATATATATATATATATATATATATAGGAATGTCTCAAAGCAAGACTAAACACTAAACTGAGAGGACTAGACACTAAACTGAGAACAAAAACAAAACAGAAGGCTTTATATTTTACTGATGAATTACATCTCACTATTTGTACAGCACTGGGTAAAATGACCCATCTACACTCCCACTCCCACACTTGCTGGAACAGACCCATTCCACATATAGTATCCTCAATGCACACATACAGACCAAGCTTTATACACTCAAGCATAAACATCACCAACAACACCTCACATACACACAAACATACTCAACAGTTCAGTGTTCACAGAGAACATAAAATCTTTTAAATCCGCTTTAGAACTGTTTCACTGCATGACTGCAGTACACCTGGTGGACATCCAGGAGCCCTGCTGATTCTTACAAAACCCCTTTCCAGCCAAAACCAGTTCAGTCCAACAACTTTAGTAAGAGTCAGATTATGTTGTGAGATTGGCTCAGTGTTTAAAGCGGCCCAGTGTCAAATTCAGATTTGGCTGTACAAAGCATTCCCACTATATCCCACATATCCCACTGTAGTGATATTCACTATCTGAGCCAAGTTAAATGTGTCAGAACTCAAAAACAATAGTTATGTACTGTATTAGCAAAATATGGGAGTTGGGAAAAAAGCAATGTCTGGCAAAATGCCAGGAAAATAAGTCAGATGACTGCAAAGAGTAGCAGAGTCTTGTAAAAGAGTTGGAACTAGAGTTGGAACTAGAGATGGAACTGAAACTGGAGGTTATCAGTTATATATTGAGTTAAGTACTATTCTGCACAGATGATGATTTGTAGAGAGCCGTAATAATACATTTGACTTACTAGCAGTAACTGCTTTCTGTAGGCTAATGAAAAGCAACAATTCAATACATCATCAGAGAAAGAGCTCTCCTACCCTGCTATAAAAAACAACTGTAGACCAGTACGGTTGATCACCGACAAAAGCAGCATATGTTGTGTTTTGTATGCTTGTCACCATCAGTGGAGGTTAAGATGCTGGTCACCTGCAAAACCAGCATAGGTTATGTATTAACATAGTAACAACAGTATGTTGGTGAACCAGCGTGTCGAAGCTGGGTGGCCTGCTAAACCAGCACCAGCTCAACACTACGCCAGCTAAATTCAGCAGAGACCACCTAAAAATGCAGTAAAGAACTGAATGAATGACTCATTGACAATAACTAACTGCTTAAAGTACATGGACTCTTACAGAAAGGCAGATGTTGTGGATGGAGGTGTGTACAGGTGCTGCAGTGTGAGAGATGAAGGCTCAGTGAGCTGATGAGTGTTAGAGGGAGAGGAAACACTTCTTCCTCAGCTGCAGTGATGGTGTCCTCAGGAGTGCATGAAGAGCAGGATCTATGAGTTTGACCCCGAGGCGACTGTCTGCCCTGATCACAACACGACTCCACTCACAACTGTGGGCCCTCAAGCTGGCGCTGTCACCCTGCTCTGAGTTTCCGTTCTCTCACTCAGTGATACTCCTGTTCACTTTCACATACCCAACATCATCCTGACACTGCAGACCGAAAGAGAGAGAAACAGAGAGCAAAAGAGAGTGTGAGAGACAGAGATGGTGAGAGAGAGGAAGACAGGGAATTAGATAAACTTGGAAAGTAGTACAGTGAGAAAGGAGATGGGAAGTGAAATGTAGGTGTAGAGAGGAGGAGTGAGAGAGAGATACAGAGAGATGAAGAAAGACCAGAGTGAGAAAGAAAGAGTAACAAAAGGATAGAGACAGAAAAAAGGATGAAATGAAGGGAGAAATGAACAGAGAGAGAGAGAGAGACAAATAAAATTATATAGAGAGGGACAGAAAGGTGGGGAATGAGAAATATGGAGATAGAGAGAAAGACAAATATAGGGCAGGGTAGAGTGAGGAAGATGGAGAGAAACAGGGAAAAGTGGTAGTGAGAAAGAAAAAAGGAGAGAGCATGACAGATGAAGATCAGAGAAATAAAAGAGACAGGAAAAAGAGTATAGGGAAAGAAGACAGAGAGAAAGAGAGATGGGAAGGAAGAGAGAGTAAGACAAATATATGGAAAGAGAACGAAGTGAGAAACAGAAAACAATTAAGAGAAAAACAAGCAGAGAAACAAAGAGATGGCAAGAAAGAAAGAGTGAGAGATATAAGGACATATAAGGAAAAAAGTGAGTGGGAGAATGACAAAGACAGAAATAGAAAGAGATGTGAATGAGGAGCGAGAGTGATAGAGACATGGTAAAAAGGAAAGGAAGACAAGGAAAGATAGAAACAGGAAAAGTGATACAGAGGAAGAGAGAGAGAATGACAATGAAAGAGCGAGATACAAAGAAAACCAAGAAAAAAAAAGAAAAAGGTAAAAGTGACATAGGATGAGAGAGTGAGAGAGAGCACTGAAAAGATAAACAGAGAATGTAATATGAAGAAAAAAGAGGGGATAGAATGTGTAAAAAGACAAACAGATGCAGTCATAGAGAAGGAGAGAGAACAGAGAAAGCCTTAGAGATAAAGAGAGAGTGGAAGCAAGAGAGTGAGAAACAAAGTATAAGATAAAGAGAGAGAGAGTGAAACGTATTTCAGATAACGAAAGTCAGAAAGGAAAGAGAGACAAACAGAACGAGTGACAGAGAGAGACAGTCTGACAGAAAGCAGAGAGAGAGAAACGGAGAGAAAAGCAGCGTCCTTTGCTGGACCACTGAGAAGCTTGGCATGTTCTTTTTTTCCTCACTGCTGGAACGTGTGCTAGAACGTGAGAGAACGCCGCCGGCGCTTAAGCTCAGGAAGATCAGTCTTCAAACCATTAAATGAAAAGAGATCAAAGGAGCGCTTCATAATACAGCATCACTAAATCAACCATTTAGCTCAGGCAGCTGAATCTCATTCCATTCCACTAATAGTTTCCCACAGCAGCAATTCCTCACTGCAACACTGTTCCCTTCACACCACACACAGCCGAGAACCTGTTCAGCAGACGTGAGTAATACAACACGCAGACAAATATGGCTCCTCAGTGTACCTCTGCAATTACACGGCCTGTGCTGTGATGATGTGTATAACTAGATTAGCTGTTTTCCTTTTAGATAGAAATTACTTTCGCTCCTGAATTAGAGAGACCGCTTTCAATCCTGATCCCAAATGAAGCTGCATTTAGCATTTCTTTAAAAAAGACCCCAATCCCACCCAAAAAGTTGTCATGCTGTTGATTGCTAGTGTTAGTCATGTCTAAGTCTGTGTCTCGGTCAATTCTCTGTGTTGTCTACTTTAAGTAGCAAGGCTAAAATGCCGGTGGGTTGGACAGTGCTGTCTGTCTAATGACCCTGAATGTGGCACAGATGGGCTTTGTTTACAAACGCTTGGGATTGTTTTGTTTTTGTTTGTTTTGTTTACTGGCAGGATGCATGTACAGTAAAATTCAAAAGTTTGTAATCATTTAATTATCCACCCATCCATTATCTTCCGTTGTATCCCGCTAGCCGGGGTCAGTGGTGGGGACGGGGGGCTGGAGGTAATCTTAGCATTATTGGGTGAAGGGGGGGTACACCATGGACAGGTCACCAGTCCATTGCATGGATGACACACGCACACCTATGGGCTATTTAGAGAGACCGATTAACCTAACATGCATGTGTTTGGATGGTGGGAGGAAACCTGAGTACCGGAAGGATCTTGCTGTGATGCGACAGTGCTAACCACTACACCACCGTACCACCTTCACTTAATAATGTTATTTTATTTAATCAAACTCGCACCATGTGCATTAAACAATTCCCCAAAATGTCATTATATTAAAGTGATAATGGGATAATACAGTACATGTTGTGAGACAGAACGGACCCTCAAAGTAAACTTAGCTGATGAGGGAACTATGGATCACTCTGATCAGAGATTTAATGATACATGGGATTCACTGATCTAACAGAAGCTAATTCAAGCAGGATGCTGCTGTCAGAACACCTGATATAAAAGGTGAGCTACTGATAACTTACTATCTGAAGCTCTAGCAGCAAAATACTAGCCTTAGCAGTGTGCAACCACATGGCAGTTCACAGTTACGAAGATGAGGAAAACAGAATTATGAACAGCATGAACATAATCTTTACTGATTATCTACCTCACTGTTCATACAAGAGGCATATTATTATGTTTAAATACCTAATAGAGTGATGTACAGCTCTGTTCAGCATCTCACATATTGTTTTTTTACAATGTGCTACTAAAGCAATCCCAGCAAGCACATAATGATGTCACAATGTTCTCTGCTTTCTTACAATGTTGCTACAATAGTGCTAAAGGTGGTGCTTTTGATGTTCTCTGAACAAGGTTATCACAGTGTAACTACATACTTTTATGGAATTATTTCTTGTTGGCAATTTTACCAAATTCCATGGAGTTTAGTTCAGATATAATGGGACGTATGAAGGATCGTAGAAGAGGTTGTGACAACGTACTGACAACCCTGTCACAACTTTTTGAGAAATTACATTACAACGTTGTGACAATGTTGTGGGCACTAAAACAGTACGTTATCACAACATTTTCAAATTGTAACTGTGTTTTCAGGGATAAGACACAGGAGGCTGTACATTACTGTGATTTTAACACTGAAACCCCTGCAGATGGTAAAATTACTGTAGCACACAACCTCAAGCAGCTCATTGATTTAAAAATAAATAATAAAACAAAAGATTCCAAAACACACAACAATTCTTATTCCTCCACCAAGATATGCAGTTTGTTTAGGATGGGCTATTGTTGCCAACAACTAAGGCTTTCAGTTACATATCATTTATTCATCAGTAATTTTTTTCTCATATATTAATGGAAATATCATCATTTAGCAGTAATTTTCCTATGTAGTATATTTAAATCACTAAATTACCACCATGGCAATGCTAATTAACGCCAATAAGAGAAAATGGTGCCAATATGCAATTTTCTTTGTTATGTTACCGTCAAGCTAATGTTGCCAACCGTTATTTTCCCATCTTCTAATAGAACTAATACTAATACCATCTAACCAAAAACACATACATTTAAAGATATTCACGTATCTTTTATTACAGGAGACAGGGATAACCTGTTACCTGTATTTTGCCTGTTTATTCAGCTATAAAGAAAGCCAGGTTTATATCTCATCTGTCTATACACTTAGTGATCAATTCCAACAGCGATTATGCTGCACTGATATGCTGTCGTTTTGTGATCATAGAGATTCTATTACATGCAGATATCCTTTGCTGTTTGGCATTGCAGTAAAAGAAATGGCAAAACAGGTCATGAGCGCTGACGCATAAGTGATAATACTTTACAAAAGTTAGACTTGAATAAATCTTTCACTGCTATTACAATATTGATACTGAAAGTTAGAAACTCTAGCCATTTGCATATACTTGACTACAAGTGCTGCTATAGGTGTATGTTAGAGACATTTTTCAGAGTTATTGTCTGCTACAAGCTGTTGTGTAACATGAACACCTTTTTATTACTCGAGGATTGTGAAATAAAAATTTTTTATTGTATTTTGTATAAAAAGTGCACTGTTTGAGTGATTGCTGATGTGCCATTTGTATTAGTTTGACCTAATGCAAAAGTAAATGTGTAGCTATATTATGTATTTTGCAACACTTTGAAGGCATCTCAGCCAATCAGATTTGTGCCCCAGTAATAAACTTCTAAAAATTGCTTTAACATAGAAGGTAAGTGTGCACATTCTGAGTTATTTTAACTTCAAATGTCAGTTAAACTTGTCAAACACTTTCTCAGTTTTTTATTTACAGTTTAGTACATGATCTTAAGATTAAAATGCATTGTTTTTGACAGTGTATATAATTATATCATTTGTTTTCATTCAAAGTTTTATTTTGCATTAATTGTTGATAAAATGGATGTATATTATAAAAAACAGTGATTCCACACTTCAGGACAGTGTTGTAACAGCATGTGTGTGTGTGTGACTGGTAGATGTATCAGCATGGGCGGGACCTGTGTGAGAGTCTTTGGGGCGACGCCTTCATGACAGTGGAGGATGAGGCCGGGGAGGAAGACAGGGTCGAAGGTCACGGCTGCGGCTGTTTAACCCTCAGCCCTTCAGACCGTGAGGTCATCGCTGCCCTGAGAGCACAGAAGGACAACCCAGATGAACTGGACACCACCAAAAGTGGCCTGCCTCAGTACCGGGCCCCCTGTGCCCAAGCTGCCGCAGCGCCCCCACAGACCCGGAGCGGCAATGGAAATTCAGTACTGCGCAAACGCTCAGTACCTGTTCACGATTCAGAGGGCAGTGGAAGTGGCTTCTAAAATCATGAATCATGAGCTGTGGACCCCAAACCTGGGCCTGATTTACCCCCGCCCTGCGTTTTCATCATTTGCTTTGTTTTTTCATTTAAACCATTTAAACCATTTTACGTCCATTAAAAAATCAGGGACACTAAAGACTAGGAAAACCTCCTTCTGACATCAGTTGAAGCTCTGAGGAACTTTCGAACTACTACAGCTGCTTTGGAGTAGAGCTTCGGAGGCTGTAGAGAACAAAAACAGATGGGAGGCATGCAGAAGCAGATATTTGCGTACGTTCAGAACATGCCCCCCAATATAACCCCAAGCAGTTATAGTGTTTCTGAAGTTCCTCCCACCTTCAAGACACCCTTACAAAAACCTGGGGTGGGTTTTTAGTCTGATCTGAGTGTCCTTCTACTGGTATTATGACAAATAGACCAAAAACTCTTCTGACCCAATCAGTGAGTGAATTAACAAACCCCTGCCAAGTCGACATTGGGGTGATAAAAATGTGCAGGACAGGCGGTACCACAGCACCAGGGTTGGGAGCCACAGTCGTAGGACTTTCCATATAAAAATAATAAATCATTGTTCTAGAACATATCCTTCTTTTCTAGAACAAACTATATCATCACACCGCAATGATCCCTGATATATATGTGCCCTCTCTATTGTTACTTCATGCCAGTCTGCTCAACACGTCTGCTTATTAGGTCTTTTATCGAAGCAGTTGAAAAACTGAAAGCCTCGCTAACAATACATGAATGTGAAGAGCCGCCTTTGAGCATTACGAAAATGGGATCATGCTAACTGCTTTTTATTTATAGTTAGCCATATTAGCATGTTGGCTAAAGCTGTCCCTTTAATGACATACAGTATCAGTTTGCTTACTTAATTTACAAAGTTACTTTATATTCTAAATTTATTAACAGGGTGAGATTTTTTTTTTCCAGCCAGCAATAGCATTACATTCAAATCAACTGATATTGCTTTCTATGCATTTTAGTATCAGCTATACTATACCGGATGGCTGCCTCCATTATAACCCAAACTATCTCCACAGCCTCTGGACTTCACAGAGTAAACAGTGGGAAAAAAGGACACGGGCTAGTAAATACTGGGTCTGGCGTTGAAGTACAACATGTCCACCAAGTATGTGGGTTGATTATTGGTAACTATCGTCAGTACCTGCTTTGTGGTTGTTGTCTACAAAAAACAGTAGTGAAAAGTGTTATCACTAAATGTAACAAACATGGAAGCAATTACAGTCATAAAGCACAGACATGTAGGTGCAAAATTCATTATAGAGCCAAAATTCAATTCTCAACTCCTAGTCTCTCAACGCATGACATCAGTGTTTTAATATTGTACTAATCTAGTGTAGAGATGTATTTCTATATGAGGAGTTTGGGATTTGAGTGGAGGGATGGTGAAATTGTGGCAATGTATTATATAAAAAAAAAGACTTTACCTGAACATTGACATAAGCATGCCACACATATGTCATGGAACACTTTGTTCATTGTGTGAAATATTCCCGGGTCCTATGTTGACTTGCTAATTAAACATTGGCTGGCTGCTCACTGACCATAGCAGTGCTTCAATAGCAGCAAGATGTTTGGCAGGTAATGCATCTACCACACATTAACTGAGATCTTACACATCTCCTCTTTGGTTTTTGGTTTGAGAAACCAAAAATAATTCACTCATTCTATCCTTCTCTTGGGAACACTGGGTAAGTTTTAAGATCGCAGGTATAGTTACACTTGCTGCGTTATGAAAAACGAACTTGGTAAACCAATTAACTACAAACGTGGAAGGTCAGTGCTGCATATGAAGCAGTTAAACAATAACAGCTTTCCTTTTTTTAAAAGACTCCCTAAATTTTAGATTTTGTGACATTTATTGTGTCCATGAGGTTCATTAGAGGGTCCCAGACTGCCCAGGACCCACTGTATTGCACACCTTGGTTATGATCATTACAGCAAATAGTAACATGACACTGTTATATTACTCAGCGTCATTGTAAATGCTATGTTGTAGCGTTCAGGTAAAGTCTTAGCAGAAGTGATTAGTAGACTGATCATGGCTCAATCTGAAAGTCTGTCAGTAGTAAATGTGTGTTTGTCAGTGTTGACACTGTCTAGCTTTTGGTGCTTCGGCTTAGGTTTAGAGTCATGGGTTTGGATTGGTGTACCAGGGCAGCCTGGAAAAGCCTTGTCTGCTTAATCTGAATGTGAAAGCTTGTGGTGGGCTACTGTATTACTGACTCCCTGAATAAACACTGTGTTTCTAATCCGTCTTTTATTTTTGCTTTATTCATTCGGTTCTATTCATAGACATCAACAGCTGTAGATGTCTGTAGGCAAAGCTAACATAAAGCTATTACAAGAGCTTCATGGAAGTAAAGGCACACTGAAGGAACGCTGTATGACTTTACAAGGAATTGCCAGTGGCATGTACTTATATAACATTCAATAAAGCCGTTCCTTCATGGATCAACAATACTTGTTTTTTTCTACTGCTTTGTATTTTTAAAAACTAATATTTATAGACCCCAATTCCTGAAACCACACAGTCAGCATATTCAGACTTTGTTACCTCAACCTAAAATACATTTGCAAGAGCTGGATGTAGCATGTTAACACTGTTAACATTTCAAAACTGTTCACTCCTAAGTCCCCATTGTACATGCTTGGAACTTAAATGGGGTTGACTTAAGAAAACACTTCAGAATTAAGTGGTTCCTTTAGAGCAGTTCAGTTTGAAATCCATTATTCTTGAGAAACAGAAACAAATTAAAATTGTTGTGAATGGGAGGGATCAGAACCAGATATCTAAATCATTTAAAGCCTCTGAAAACTCCCTTACAGAAAGTTATTACATGAAAATGGCAAAATATATGCTGCCCGATGTCAGACATATTGTTTTATGACAGTTTGGTGATAATAATTTGGCTTACAATTGATTGTATTCCATTAATGGTAGAGATGAACACACAGGGCTTTGTTACAAAATATAGAAATAACCTGCTACAGGTTCCACCCCATGGCTGTGACTATTCTTACAGTGGTCTTGATTCTGTGATCAGTTTGAACCAAAGTCCGATTCTGAAAGTCAGGTAGAACAAGGTGACCTGATCCACCTTCACAAGCTAGACTGGAGCAGGTTGTGTCAGAGTGGTCAGTTTTTTTGTGTGTATGTGTGCCAAGCAAAAAAAGGCCATGTTACGAGATGATGTCACCTTATGACACAGAAAAGGGCTGGAATTCTACTGAGGTGTTTCAGGCAACTGGGAAAAGTGCATTCTGGGATATAAAGTTTCTCCCTCTGGTTTACTTTGAGCTTTATAACTTTGCAGACTACATTAACAAGGGCTACGTAACCAGAAAAACAAAAAACAGAAAAGCATCATTGATCACCTTTAAACAATGTTTTGTACAGTGGTGTATATCTACATATCCAGTCTACAACAGCTTAGCAGTCTCACTGCAGTCAATGCTTTTGGAATGAGATATTTTAGAAGGTGTGGCATGTTGGCGGAGTGGTCAGCATTGTTACCTCACAGCAAGAAGGGGCTGGGGTGGATTCAGCCAGTCGAGCAGGAGATACTAAAGTGCCCTGAGGTGTAAGTGTGTATGTCTGTGTGTAAATCCTGTAATAGACTAGCAGCCTCTCCTGTTTGTTTCCTTTGGCACTGCCAGCATTAAACACTGTTTAATTCTAATTAATAAAGGGGGGTTGGACAACGGTCACGTGAAAATGAATCCTGGTTGTTTGAGCTAGATGCAACTACATAAATATTATAAATGAACAAGATAAATCTAGTGGGCCCTTTAAAACTGATCGGTCACCCAATAACCCCCATTGTTCATTTCACAAAGGTTCTTCAAGTAGAGATGCCAATATACACATACATGCAGAGGATTATACCAGAATATATTCCTCCTCCTCTCTTCTTTCCTCTCTTCACTTCTCTTCTCAGCGATAAGCACAAGAATGTCTGTCACCTTCCTCAGCTTTGACACACGTCAGTCAGTCAAGTTTGACCTTTCTTGGCATCAGACATAATAAGACCAGAGTCTGTACATTGCTGTCTGAGTAAACAGAGAGTATGGAATAAGGAAAGCAGGATATGACTAAGAGCTCATAACAGCGTGTGACTAAGAACTCATAACTGCATTTCATATGGCATTATTGGATTGTGTTTGTGATTTGGTGGAATTTATTTGGTGTTCAAGAATGAAGAGTGTTCTGACATTTGCTGGGATTTGTAGGTAAGCCAGGGAGTTCATACTTCTCACCCTGCATGGATGTGCATTTGTATGAACAAGGGGGGAGAGAGAGAGAGAGTGAGATAGAAAGAGAGCCATTTCTAACTTGGTTCAGAACTCCAACCAGACCAACCAGACCAATTCCGACAAACTATTCTTTTTGGCCCGTCGGTGCTCTACCCAAAAATGTATCCTGTAATAGCAACTTAGTTTAAGCTAGTTTTCCAGCCAAAACGACTATTAGTCTTATCTATTTTTCAGGACACTGTGGAAAAAAGGCTAATAAAAACAGAGACTAGTTTCATAAATTTGTTTAACCTGTATTTGAACAGAATCAGTACAAAGACAGCTTAATTATGTTTTGGTAACACGTAATTTTAAGATCTGCTTCTTAACAGTTTATCAGCTATTAGTAAACAATGAATAATATCCTAATAAACATAACATTGGTGAGTAAGTTTATAAATGTGTTATTAGTGTACTTACATTATGTTACATTAAATGTATTATAAATCGTTCATTGAGTACTTAGTTAAATGTTAATTATTTGTATTCTTTTAGTCAGTTAAGTGCTAATTAAGAATATAAACAGGTAGTAATGATCTGAATTCACAGCAATTAAACGCACAAGTCAGCAAACATGTTTTATAAATTGAGGACACAAATACTGTAATTGTACAGTAGCTTAAATTACAATTTACAATAAGCATGTTTAGTTATATTATAGTATTTTATTGCATTTTGCTGAAAAACTCTGGGTGTTCATATCCATTATTAACAGGTAATTAAAATATATTATTTACAAGCACTTATTAAGGGTCAAGCAGTGGTTATGAGGAATGAATAGGTTATATTTATTTATGGCCTTGTAAATTAATTAATAAATATCTTTTTTTTTCCAGGTCATTTGTGAGTACTTAATAAAGGTTGCATGTTGATAATTAAGAATGAATAAGGTCCATTTCTGTTATGATTTTGCAAATTTATTAGCAAAGATCTTTTAAACACATTCAACTTGCAGACTATCTATTACAGAGTAAACTCCTTCTTTAACAACAGATTACGTTTGACTAACCTTGTTAAGAGCTGATGAGTGTCTTTTTAAGGTAGTTTGTTGTGTCCTGGGGGTGGTTTGGGCTTCTTTGGCGTGGGTGGGGCGCTGCCGGGTGTCGGGCCGCTCTTGGGCGCTTGGGGCCTCGGGGGTCGCATGCTCGGCTCGTGCTGGGGGTGCCGGCCTGGGGCGGGGATGGGCTACTCATTGCTTCTGTCTCTCTGGACTCTTGCCCTTGGTCTGTGGAGGCTTCTTCTGGGGTCTCCCTCTTTCCTCCTCTGTGGTGTGCACGCGCTGGCCATCGGGATGTGTGGATGTCAGGTCTTCCGAGTTCCTAATGGGCTGTGGATGGCCTGGGTCCCCTGGGTCCTTCCATATCTGCCTCTGGATCCACGGGGGCATGGTTGTGGTTTCTTGCCCTCATTATTAAGTACATTCCATGACAGAGGCACATATACACACTGCTGCATATAATAGAATTGTGTGTGGGTGTATATATGTATATGCATATGTATAGATATGTAAATATGTGTATGTATGTATATGTGTATGTATATGAATATATATATATATATATATATATATATATATATATATATATATATATATATATATATATATATTTATATATATATATATATATATATATATATATATTATTGTTTATTTTATTTTCTTCTTATTTGTAATATTTTTAATTATATGTATATATATATATATATATATATATATATATATATATATATATATATATATATATATATATATATATATATATATATGTATATATGTGTGTGTGTGTGTGTGTGTGTGTATGTATATATATATTTTTTTTTCTTTCTCTTCTTCTTTCTTCTTTTGTTTTTCACTCTCTCTTCTTTTTCCTCTCTTGTATTGCCTGTCAGGCCTGGCTGAATAAATAAATAAATAAAATAAAGAATAAAGATAAAAACATTAACAAGAGCAGGCTATATGAACCTATTAGAGCTGTTCTTGTAAAAGCAAATATGTTTGGTACATCAGTGCATTCGGATTACCATTTCGATTGCGAAAAATGCCAGACATAATGGAAAATAAACTGTTGTTGATAAACACTGTTCATCGCTGTTGAAGGGGTTAAGGGGGACATACTATGAAAAACTCATTTTCAGATACCTAAATTTATGTGCCTGTGGTCCACTTATGTTTGGGAATCTGAAATGCTTACCAACCCGCAAACTGTGAAGTAAGACACCCCAGTCAGTTTCTTGTGAGCTGTCTACATCAGAAAACATGAAATTCAACCAGTTGCTTAGATTAGGCTCTTCTTCTTACATGAGAACCACTCAGAACTAACCTTTGCAAAGGGGCTCCATTTTTTCTCATGGCTAGCATTATGTGCAAGATAAGAGCCAAGCTTAACAACTGCTCTGATGGATAAAGTATATTTTCTGAGTGTGAGTTAAACACTTTGTGTCTGACACAAAGCTGAAGTCAGCTTCCTGTTTAATGTTCTACCTGACATGGTGTAGCAGTTATGCCGGTTTCTTGTTTCAGATTTTCTGGTTCCACCTGCAATGGTGCAGAGGTTATGCTGATGCCTCAGGCTGCCTGTTGAGCTTCTTGTTCCAACTGATTTATTTTAACTTTAATTGCCGCAGCAGTTAACTGGGAGCTCAGGCTAGCTGTCGAGTCTTTTGTCCCAGTTTTCCCATTTCCACTTAAATGGTGCAGACGGTGCGTAAGGTGTTACAGTAATACTGCTGCTTCAGTAAGGGAACAAAATCTGAAACAAGAAAGCTGATGAACAGGAAGCTGACTTGAGGTTTGCATGCTGTTTTTCTAGCCTGCGCCAGTGCAACGTAAAGAGGTGTAAATTGTTTAAAAAATTATTTCAATTCTTATCAAAATTGTTTTACCTTCATTGTAAATTAGGTTTAATAGCAAAAATGTAAGACTTTCAACTGTTTGTGTCACGCCCTGCCCCGTTCTCGTTGTTCTATGTCATTGCTCTTAGCCATGTGCTCATGCTTTTGTCATGTGTTAGCCATGTATGTTTGTTTACGTTCCCAGCCATGTGTTTATGTTTTATCATGTTCTTCATGTCTCAGCCCATCACATGTTTCTCTTCTGTGGCCCCGCCTTTTGTTCTCAGGTGTTACTCGTTCTTTGTATATACAACTGCTGTTTTCCCCTCTTGCTTGTGTTTTATTTCCTGTGGTTGCTATGTTTGATGTCTCCCTGTGTTTCCTGGTTTTGGTTTATCTACTTTGTGTTAAGTTTCATTTTGTTTTCTTATTAAACAAATCTTATTATAAACTTGTGTTTGCGTCTGCCCTCCATTCCTTTTCCTACGTCTCCTCGTCTGCCCCATGCACCCCAGCCTGAAAGTTTGCTCCAATGAAGCGAGAGTTCCGGTATATATTTCTGAACAGGCATCTCAACACAAGCCTTAACACAGTTAAAGACCACCTAACAACAAGAGCCTGTTGCTAACAACAAACACAGCGCATGAATTGCGAATGCTGCCAAAACGCGCTTTTAAAATAAAGTGTTTTTAAACAGTTTCTGCTTTTTCTGTGGTTTAATTTTTGGGTGGGACAAATCTACCTGTTTCTGGTATTGGGTGGGACACGCCGTTACTGAGGTAGTACTTGGTAAAGATAGGAGTAAACAGTGTAAACACAGTAACAGCAGCAATGTTTCAGTGCAAGTAGAGCATAAAAGAAGTGTATGTGTAAGTATAGAGTTTGTGTGTGAGAGGGTAATCAAATAAGTTCCGGTAAGTTTAAAATCCTGATCGCTTGAGGAATAAAGCTGTTGCAGAGTCTGGCAGCGGTGGTATGGATGCTCCGGTACCTTCTGTTGGACAGCAGCAGTGAAAAAAGTCAATGTGAGGGATAGATGGGGTCGTCCACAATGCTGGTGGCTTTGTGGATGCAGTGTGGTGATAAAAAAATAAGCTTAGAAACAGCCAGAACGGTCTCTATCAAAAAACAGTACTTGATGCTTTTATTTTTGAGAGAAAGGTGAAAATCAGGCTCCACTCTTACTTCAGGTGTAAAAAACTCACAGCTGTTTCTGTCGTTTGAAGACATCTCAATGCTATGGGTGTGAAAGGATGTGTGACTGCCAAAACCCTTTAGGTGTATGAAAGATCAAACTGCTAGAATAGATGTGGTCCATTTTTGATCATGTAAATCTGCTGTTCACTGTTGTTTCTTGTCTAGTTTCAGATAACAACCTAATCCAGCTCAGCAGTGAAGTGTTTGAACTGGAAACACTGCAACATACAGGGGATCTAAAATCCAGTCTAAGCTTGTCTGGCTATTTGTCTGTCAACATTCCTCTGTCCAACACTTCTCTTGCTTCTTGATGATTCTACTGTGATGCTCAGTATACAACAAAGAAAGGTTATGACTGCAGACCCAACTGCAGCCAGGAAATCAGTCTTGAAAGGTTTGTTTGTAATGGATCCACCATCACAGTTGCGGGGGGATATTTTCTGAACATTCTCATCCTTATTAGTTTTTGGACTGATGCCATTAACTACATTAAGACTCTGGAAATTTGATATTCTGCATATGTTGAATGCTTGATCAGTTTCTTTAGTTTTTACAAATACAACCTCCCCGCCAGCCCTTTTTGTATTACAGTTTTGCAAAGTATGTTAATAGTATGAGAATTTTAAATGTTTGGTAAAGAAAAAAGTCCAGTTTCACAGAGGTTGCTTTGAAAGAGCACACAAGTGGACAGAGTCTACAATAATCACATAATGACTACAAAGTTGTTTCAGGCTGGCAGTAAATTAGTGGCTTTAGCTTCTGTAAGTTTAGCCACAATTTTTATAGAGCTGTTTTTAGTTACTCTATATGAAAGCAGGAATGAGTGTGCATATCGTGGTCTATTGCAAATGATTATTCTTACAGTGCCCTCGTGTGGTGAGCACACAGAACCACTCTAATAATGTTTTAGCAAGAATTCAACACATAATTTTATATTCTTCCATATCTGACTGGCACTCTTCTTACAAGGAAAACAAATGAAGAGCAAAAATATGATTTCAACCCTGGCTTTCACATAAAGTCAACGAGATTCAGGAATCATCTTTTCACATGTGTTGTTACATGGTTTTGAGTGAACCATAGACTGAAGAGACTCTAAACTAGCTGAGTGTTCTGCTACATGATAGGGGGGTGCTAGTAAGAGGAGGTGAAACATATTGTTGACAAAATCAAAGATCAATGTTTTTTAGAAAGAGGCAAAAGTCACTACATTTTGAAGGAAGATTTAAAGAAAACAAGAATATTGTCTTTTAAATAATACGATGATTGCACCATTGCCCTCTGGAGGTCAAACTAGTACCTTCTTGGTTGATGTGTACAAGACAGTATTTTTCCAGATCTGTTTCAGTGAGATGCATCTCCATTTTTGTTGATCTTATGAACATCTCAAATTCCCTTTATATCCTGTTTCAAGCTTCATGATGAATGGACCCATTGAAATGCTCCAAAATCATTCTCTATAAAACTTTACATTAAAAGTTAGGAGTGTTTTTGGCCTCTACTGCAATGTTACTATTTTGGAGATACTGTGATGATGTGCATGTTAGGTTATTGTTTATGTCCTATTAAATGTCTTTAAAGTGTTTCTAGGACAAATTACATGTTGTTTGTACATGCAGAGCGAAATTAAACTCTGTGTTTTTGTACCATTTTTTATTTAAAAAAATGTTAAACAGTCTTATAAACACATTCTCAAAGTGAGACAGGTATGGACTCCATGGACTCCTACACAGCCATGGTGTTGTAACACTTACAGAGCGAGGCTTGCAGAATGTTAAAAATTGTATGTTGAGCATTTGTATCTCTGAAAAAGATGGCGTCTAAAAGGCAGTATATAGCGGTTATAGTGTAGTGGGTCACACAACTGCCCTCCATGCTGTACACAGGGGTTTGATTCCTCACCTGGGCAGCCAGCCTACACTATACCAATAAGAGTTCCTAGACAAGACAGCTAACACTACCAGTGTAGATATAAACTCTGAGTTGCTCTGCATAAGATGTAAATTATTTAATCAAAATCTGTTTCACATTAATGTAAAGTTCCAAGTTACCTGCTAATACACATCCCATTACCCCCCCAAAATCCATGACAGGACCTGGAGTTTGATCTTTCTGCAGATAATATCAGGATCTGGAGAGATTTTTCTTAATAAACCTGACTCGTCAGATCATAACACACATTTCCACAGTGCATCAGTCTATTTCCAATGAGCTCAAGCCTGGAGAAGTCAGCAGCCTTCTCGTGCTTTGTGAATATATAATTACAATAATAATAATACTTTTCATACCAGTGGCAGCTCAGAGTGCTTTACACACAGTTTTCGTCAGTAATAACATAAACCTAATCAGCCAAAGACAAAGTTCAAATTATGGCTAAATATGGCTTCTGCTGTGCATAGTACTGTATTAACTTGCATCTGTGAGCACAGCGACAGACTGTGTTTACTGACTATGGTTTGTCTGCGTATTCCCGAGAGCCTGTGCGATGATATCTATCACAGAGTAATTGGAGAGCCTGAACCCACCCAGCTCATAAAGAACGCTGCCTTTCCTGGATGCCTCTTTTATATTCAAGCATGATTGCTTCAGTTGTTTAGGATGTTTTTTTAAGATGTTATGACGTTTCCTGTTTTAAATGATCCCAACCTTTTGGAATATGCTGCAGGCATCTGTGTGAGAATTACAAAAAAAAAGTTTTATGTAAAATATGTTTGTCTTTGTACAGTTTTTGTAGATTTTAGATTTACAAATGATTATAAATGTACATGTTTTGGGGATTTGGTTTGTATTTCTCTCCACACATTGAACAAAACTCACCTAGCTCAAACTCAATGTGTTATAAAGACATGTTTGAGAAATGTGAAAGAGACACTTGTAATCAGCTTTAAAAAATTGAGACCAGGCAATTATGGTCTAATTATGACAGGCCTATCACAGACAGAGTTGATTCAAAGTACACAGTTACTACCAGCAGCAACATTACATCTGTTTCAGCACATGGCAAATACTGTTGCTCTTTTCAGAGCCGTCGTAAATACCAGAGTTAAAGCTGTGGAAGCATTTTGGCTTCATTTAGAGATCTTTGTGTGCTCAAAGTACATATATAAAGCCCGATAGCTTCAATATCTGGTTGCAAATTGCTAAACATCCTCTAGATGGAGCTATTGACTTACATTAAACATTCAAGGAGTTCTGTCAGGGAAGATTAATAAGGATATACACAGCATAGGTTATATATCCGAACAACCCAGAAGCTTTCCAGCATTCACCTGTGCAGGTCAAAGTAAAAATTTAATATTTTAACATGCTGTATATGGTACAGACTCTACAGAAGTCTTTATAAAGCTGACCGTTTTTTGCTTTTGCCTTATTGCTGTCATGACATTATATTATTGAAAAGAAACATTATCTGTGATCTTCAGAAAATCATTAAATTCCCACTTTTCCTTCACACTTCCTTCAAAAGTAATAACATGTACCTACCTTTAAAACAGTTTTGATGTCAATCATATTTCACACCACCCACTCCTCCCAATCTACCAGACATCCAGCAGAAATCTTCAGCTAGCTCAGTGTTTCGTTTGGAAATGTCATGGTACAGAAAGAAGTAGCTTTTTGAATATATTCAATATATTGAATATATATTGAATATATCTAGAATATTCCGTGGAGTTTTTAGAGCTTACCATGTTTAGTATAATCTTTAGTTTTGGTTTATGTAGTGTCTTGTAAGATCATTAGTCTTTAGCATTTTTAGTACAATCTTTATAATGTAGTCTATGTAGTATAATATTTACCATTTAATATCCTTACTAGAATCTTTAGCCTTTAGGCTCTTTAGTAGAGTCTAGCTTTTAGCATCTATACTAGCCTTTTTAGTAGCATGTTTTCAATGTTTTTTTAGAATAATTAGCCTTTAGCACTTTTAGTAGACTTTTGTAGCCTTTTTCCATCTGTAGTAGAATCTTTTATGTCTTGTAAGATCTTTCGCTTTAGGATCTTTAGTATAATCTTAAGCCTTTAGCCTCTTTAGCTTCATATATTAGCAGTTAGCCTCTTTAGCTTCATATATTAGCCTTTAGCCTCTGTAGCTTCATTTATTAGCCTTTATAACTTCATATATTAGCCTTTAGCCTCTTTAGCTTCATATTTTAGCCTTTAGCCTCTTTAACATAATGTATAAGCCTTTAGCCTCTTTAGTTTCATATATTTGCCTTTAGCCTCTTTAACTTCATATATTAGCCTTTAGCCTCTATTGCTTCATATATTAGCCTTTAGCCTCTTTAGTTTCATATATTAGCCTTTAGCCTCTGTAGCTTCATATATTAGCCTTTAGCCTCTATAACTTTATATATTGGCTTTTAGCCTCTTTAGATTCATATTTTAGCCTTTAGCCTCTTTAACGTTATATATTAGCCTTTAGCCTCTATAGTTTCATATATAAGCCTTTAGCCTCTGTAGCTTCATGTATTAGCCTTTTGCCTCTATAACTTCATATATTGGCTTTTAGCCTCTTTAGATTCATATTTTAGCCTTTAGCCTCTTTAACGTCATATATTAGCCTTTAGTCTCTATAGCTTCATATATTAGCCTTTAGCCTCTTTAGATTCATATATTAGCCTTTAGCCTCTTTAGATTCATATATTAGCCTTTAGCCTCTTTAAGGTCATATATTAGCCTTTAGCCTCTATAACTTCATATATTAGCCTTTAGCCTCTTTAAGGTCATATATTAGCCTTTAGCCTCTATAGCTTCATATATTAGCCTTTAGCCTCTTTAGTTGCATATATTAGCCTTTAGTGGAACTTTTAGCCTTTAGGCTCTTTAGTAGAGTCTAGCTTTTAGCATCTATACTAGCCTTTTTAGTAGCATGTTTTCAATGTTTTTTAGAATAATTAGCCTTTAGCACTTTTAGTAGACTTTTGTAGCCTTTTTCCATCTGTAGTAGAATCTTTTATGTCTTGTAAGATCTTTCGCTTTAGGATCTTTAGTATAATCTTAAGCCTTTAGCCTCTTTAGCTTCATATATTAGCATTTAGCCTCTTTAGCTTCATATATTAGCCTTTAGCCTCTGTAGCTTCATTTATTAGCCTTTAGCCTTTATAACTTCATATATTAGCCTTCAGCCTCTTTAGCTTCATATTTTAGCCTTTAGCCTCTTTAACATAATGTATAAGCCTTTAGCCTCTATAGTTTCATATATTATCCTTTAGCCTCTGTAGCTTCATATATTAGCCTTTTGCCTCTATAACTTCATATATTGGCTTTTAGCCTCTTTAGATTCATATTTTAGCCTTTAGCCTCTTTAACGTCATATATTAGCCTTTAGTCTCTATAGCTTCCTATATTAGCCTTTAGCCTCTTTAGATTCATATATTAGCCTTTAGCCTCTTTAGATTCATATATTAGCCTTTAGCCTCTTTAACTTCATATATTAGCCTTTAGCCTCTATTGCTTCATATATTAGCCTTTAGCCTCTTTAGTTTCATATATTAGCCTTTAGCCTCTATAGCTTCATATATTAGCCTTTAGCCTCTTTAGATTCATATATTAGCCTTTAGCCTCTTTAGATTCATATATTAGCCTTTAGCCTCTTTAAGGTCATATATTAGCCTTTAGCCTCTTTAAGGTCATATATTAGCCTTTAGCCTCTATAGCTTCATATATTAGCCTTTAGCCTCTTTAGTTGCATATATTAGCCTTTAGTTGAACTTATTGCTTTTTGGATCTTTGGAAAAACAAACGGAGGAAAGGACTTTGGCAAATCGTTCATATAATATTTAGCCTTAAGCTTAGCTTTAGTGTAGCCATCACTGTGTGTGCAGGTTTTCATGACATTATAAGAAAAAATAAGATGACACCTACATGACGTGGCAATAGTGAAAAACAATTTCTAATTCTCCTGTCAAATGTCACGGGGCAACATCCACAGAAGTGGGATGATAAAGAACAATGTAGGGATCAGGTCACAAAGTTTTTTTTTTAATAATCCTCCTCTTTTCTTGTCCTATGACTTGTTTTCTGCATCTTAGCTCAGCTTCAGAACCTACTCTGCAGCTTTTGATGCAGAATGGGAGAGTAGGCGGAATATTCATGAAGTTAGGGGAGGTGGGATAGACGTAGAGAGAGAGAGCGGGGAAGAGAGAGAGAGACAGGTTGGAGAGAGAACGAGAGAAAAGCAAGATGTGGGTTGGAGAGAGAGAAAGACAGAGGCAAAATTGAGAGAGTGTGAGGGAGGTGAGTGGAGAGGATAAGAGAGAGAGAGAAAGGACAAACCGCTTTGAATGCAAAGGAGTGAGTGGGGGAAATGTGCCCACTATCGCATTCTATCGTCATCAACAGCATCATAGACAATCCCTCCTGTGTGTGTGCGTGTGTGTGTGTTGGCGGGATGCTTCAGAACCCAGATACTGTTGGTGTGAATATGACACCTCAGGCTTTCTGTTGTCTCCAGAGCAGGCATGAAGCAAACAGGCCCAAATGGCTCCAGCTCCATCCACTACTGAAGCCTCTTTCTTTGCCGAAGCAGGATAGATATGATACACTGAGGCAGGAGGCAAAGATGGTACGCATGTGTGTTAAGAGTAAGAAGCTGCAGTTGTACAGTACTGGGGAAAACTTGGGGGCATTATATTTTTAAAAATCTTTTACTTAAAAAAAGCTTTTATTTGCTCTGCAAATAGTGTACAGTAAGTAATGGTTTTATATGTCAGTGTGTTTATTTAACCCTTTCCTAGATTTTCTTTGTGGCAACCCAGCATTATTTGCAATTATCATCTAATACCTGCTTTGACTGCTCAGTACTTCATTAAGCTAAATCAGGATTGCTGGTGATGGAATTAAATACTTTCATGCAATGTCTGGGGCGTCCAGGAGAAATCTGGAACTACACTTTGCTCTTTAAACGGTTGCTAAATCTACCCCTATCTACCAAATATGATATTTATGCTACTTTGTATTGTATTAATGTTTATTAACATCTGTTCTAATGATATATGGTGTTCCTGAAAATACACAAGTGCTAAAATAAAGGTGCCTAAGACTTTTACACAGTAGCGTATACCACAACTGCTTTACACAAGAACTGAATATGTTTGTACTCTGAACTTTCTCTTAGTGTTGACACAGTGAGTACAGCTTTAAGTTATATGCTTTCTAAAACTCTAAAACAGGGGGCAGTGTATCATCCTGTGACTGTGGAAGCACATGGGCTCATGGGAAGCACCGGATTCACAGTAAAAGAGACTTTAAGTAAATAATAGTTAATAGTCCATGTTGTTGTGACTGGGTGGACATTATGTGTGCAGTAGGGTTGGTTGTGTCTTTCTGTGCTGGGCTGTTGGGTAGCTGGGGCAGTGTTAGTGTCTAACATGTACAGGACATCTTGTGTATTGTGATCTGTTGGTGACCTGCCTGCTTTCTGGATGCTTCAGCCAGCACGGGCGGCCGTTCTTACTGCTGCTATTTTATGTTTAATAAGAAAGTCTTAGTCTAAAGCGCCTTGCTCATTTCAATGCTACAGTATAAACCAGCGGCCACCAACTCTGCTCCTGGAGATGAACCTTCCACCCAAATCGAACATCCTCGATCCAGCCAACTTAGTGGGATGATATTCTGGCTCATGTGTGTTCATTCAGGGTTGGAAGTGAAGTCTTTGGTGACCTACATATTACATTGAACATCATTTAAAGAGGTGATATTTGGCTCTTTTTCAAAAATGTACTTCCTGCTAACCCTGAATAGAACCAACTTCGGTTACTATATAGAGCCATTTCTGTAGGCCTTGTATAAACCACACCAGCACGCAGCGTCAAAAGCCTCATGAAAAAGAGGAGACGAAGTGGGAGAGTGAGTGACATTGTTCCACAGAAAACAGCCTCTGAAAATAACCAAGTCGGTGGAAATTAGACAGTTTGATTAAACAGATTAGAGCAGCCTGAATTGGTGGGCAAGTCCTTCAACTTACACTCTCCACAACAACAGGCCATGGAGCATGTGCAGTTCTTTGAAGTGGGTTTTTTTTTCACTTCTATATCAACGAGAAAAAAATCCCGGCCTGGCTGTCAGATGAACACGTCAGAGAGCAGGTGGACAGTGCAGGGCTGTGTGGGCTTTCTAACAGATTCGCAACGCCTGAAAAATACCCCTCTCTCTTCTCCAGAGAGGGGCACGCAGGAAAAACAGCAGACAGCCGCCCAAACACCGCCACTGGCCCCAACAGCCCGTTTACCTCAGCGCGGAAATATCGGCTAATGCCTCACAGGCCCTTTGAAGAGAAATACGTTACATGCACCTCGCGTATGTGGGGAGGGGGGCTTTTTTTAACTATTTCAGTTTGATTTGACTTTGAAGTGAGCTCCTCGCGCGCGTGTTTGAAGGTTGACGCGTCTGTTTTTGTAACGGTCCGTTTCCAGGAGCCGCTCCCCCAATAACATCGCCCCCCACACCACCAACCCTCCGCTCTCGCCCCCTTGCATTCCCGCTGCAGAGCTGCACAACGCCCACACGCGCCTGCACGCTGACCCGCCTACGCGCTCCACATTCCACAAGGCACCGTCACTTCCCCGCACGTGTAGTTCACTGGATGTGTCCAATCAACTATCACTGAAAACCAACAATGCGTTTAAATCAGAGGATGGCACGAAGTACGCCCCCCCGCCAAACACACGCACACACACATACACACACAGCCCCCAACTGCGTATGACCGACCTCCCAGGGTCATATCTAGAACAAACGTAGGTATGTGGGTGATGTCATACGAGAAGATGAAGCCATCCCTTACTTTATTTCACACCAAGAAATAACTAGCCAAACTACAGTGTCTTATCAAGTTTCTTATGCTCACTAAAGCCTGAAAATACACTCACTGCTCCAAAATCTTGTTTCCACTAAACTTTATAGGAGAAAGAAAAAAACATACTTTACTGTTAATGTGAGTCAGTGAAACTAGACTTTCCTGCTAAGTCATTTGGGCCATTTCTTTTCATTTTCAAATTATGTTAAAAACTGGAAAACAACATAAAACTGATGTGTGTAGAGGATTTCACAGAATTTTACTGTTAGTCTGGAAACCACTGCAGCCAGTTATTAACTGCAGGTTTACACAACGTTCATAAAGTGAACAAAGTGTTTTGTGAATATAGATTGTTTCAGAAACTCAACTGATCTGAAGAGCATGGCTTCCTTCTTTCACAATTTGTTATTAATAGACATAACATGACTAATGAGTGTCATGACATGAGTAGCCCAATAAATTACATAATAAAGCCAACAGCCTACAATTTAAAAAGGCTCTAGGAATCAGAACTTATGTATGTATTAAGTAGGAGGTGGGGAAAATCAGTACAACATATTATTGTGATATGTTGCACAGCAATACCAGATCGATACTTTGAACCAAATACCATGTTTTTAGTTTGTAAACTGCAGGTAAAGATTAAACGTTTGTTACTAGAGTAATAAAAACAGACAACTGAGTAAAAAGAACAAGAATAAGAAATGATAGAATTAACCCATGACGCATTGAGGTCAAGGGGCATGGATTCCTATGGCACCATAAAAGTTTCCCCTTTGTGGGCAACTTGCAGTTGAAAAAAAGCTAATGCACATCACAGAATCGCATGCATATCAGATTGCAACTTAAGTATTGTGATAATATCACATTGTGGGGCCTTTTGTGATTCCCATCCTGTTGTTTGGTACTATATGCAAATTGTCTTGAGACAGTGAGAAAGGAAGAAAGACCCTCTCTAGAAGTACACAAAGACATCTTTAACCTTATTTTAGGAATCCTATCTTTAGCATTTTTTTATTAGGTCCAAAATCACCGATCTTAGACTCTGAGCTCATTTTTATTCAGCACGTAAACACAGTCACTAAAGGAGCTTTTTATTATCTGAGAAATATCACCAAGGTTCTGTCTCTTTTATATATCGCAGATATATTTGTTCATGCGTTTGTTACAAGCAGAGTTGATTAATGTAATGTTGTAATACTGTAATGCTCTTCTTACTGGGGTTCCTTAGAAAACAATCCCTACAACCCATACACAACACAGCAGCTCAGATTCTAACAAAACAAGAAAAATAACTCCTATCAGTCCTGGTTTAAAAGAGCTGCACAAGCTGCCTGTATCTTGTAGAACAGACTTTCAAGTTCTGTACTTATCTATAAAGCTCTAAATAATCTAGCACCTGCTTACATCACAGACTACCTCTTCATTAATTTTCCAATTCGAGATCTTAGTTCTGCAGATACTGACCTTCTGCACATCCCTCTGTAAAATACAGAAAATATGGAGAGACTCTTTCAGTTACTCTGTTTCTAAACTGTGGAGCTCCATTCCAAGTTTCATTAGACAGTCAGGATCAGTGCTCACCTTTAAAAAACAATAAAAAATGTTTGTTATTACTGATGAAAACTGTCTGTAAGGCACTTTGAGCAGCCACTGTATTACTATATATATATTACTATATATAGTATTATATAGTAATATTACTATTATAATTATTACTATTATTACTATTATAATTATTATTATTATTGAGGAGTGGTACAACACCATAGATAGCATGTATTTATTTAACACTTGAAACATAATAGTACTCTCACTTTCTGTAAAGAAAATGGTTGTATATAGAACCATAAACACTTAAAGAACCTTTTGCACAAGAAAAGATTCATGAACTATGTGCTGTAGTTCTATATGATACCTTTCTGAAGATGGTTCTAAATGGCACCAACTAGGTTCTTCTATTGTTGCAAGCTTGACATCCTAATTATAGCAGAACCCTTTCCACAAGAAGTTGGTACTATATGCAAATTGTCTTAAGACAGTGAGAAAGAAAGAAAGACCCTCTCTAGAAGTACACAAAGACATCTTTAACCTTATTTTAGGAATCCTATCTTTAGCATTTTTTTTTATTAGGTCACTTGGTCTGGGTCCAAAATTCAGTCTCCATCAATCTGAATGACCACTGCACCATGCAAAGTCACATACTCACTCACAGATGGTTCTTCAAGTGTAAAGAAAATGGAAAATCATGTAAATCTCATAGTTCTAAGAAGAACCATTTTCTTTACACTTGAAGAACCATCTGTGAGTGAGTATGTGGTTTTGGACTGGGCCATAATGAAGCCTAAAATCACTGCACAATTAAGTGTTAAGGATTATCAAAAACCTGAAGCCGAACTTTGTAAGGTGGCTTTTAAGACCACCACACTATTAGGTCTTCATTAGTGAGGTGTTTACTGGTGAACGTTGTGAGCAGGTCATTATTTCCCAGGGTGAAGAGAAAAAAAATCAATGCTATTTCTGATCAGAAGTTTCCCCTATAGACAGAAAAAGGTGTTAGCAGCCCAAAAAAAAAACACCTGCAGTTTTCTTCTTGCATAAGTGGAAAAACAAGGTGGTCGCTTTAGTCCCACCTCGCTGTTTTCCAGCCCTATTGGTCCTCACATCGGCTCCATTGGAGCAAAGTGAAAGCAGGACGTAGGCGAGGAAGTGGGGGGGGGTGTTTCTCAGTAAAAAAAAAAAAAAAGCTACCTGGATGTGACGTACATGGCCCAAAAAGTGACCATATATGGTCATGCTCTTCTTACGTAGATAGGAAAAGACCTCACGCCCAAACGTCAGTGGCGTAAAAAAACACCTCTAAACTTGGCCAAAATTAAGAAAGCAAGGCATCAGCACCGCGCAGGGCGAGGTTCAACGTGGAAAGAAAAGGTGGGGAGAAAAACACGACTCAGACCCACCGTGATGGAAACAGAAAAGGCTTCTGAAAGGTGGAAGATGTGCTTTCGAGTAACAGTAGTGTGTGCAGTTATGATCAGAGTTACGCAAGAGGGGACAGGGATCAACAATGAAAGAACAGATGAAGACAGCAGTTATATTTCAAATGTTTTTTACTTAAATAAACAGCGCACAAATAAAAAAAAGTGTAAACGTGAGACATTAACAAGAGTCAGGATCAACCCGACTGAGACAATATAATAATAATAATTTACACATTTAAAGGAATGCTGTATTGCATGACAAGATCAGATGCATTTACGGAATATTAATAGGCTACAAACACCCAAATCTCCCTTTCATAATAACAGAAAAGACGTTATTGACATGGAGTAGGCTACTGGCCTGTTCACACTGTCTCCAACGAGTCTGTACTCGGCTCGTGTACAGTTCTGAGTGTCTCTGCCGCGGGGCTGTAGTTCGTGTGGTGGGTTTTGTTTTCACCCCTTTCTCTGCTTTCACGGCTCCTTCTGAACGGCGCGCAGCAACCGGAAGTACCATTCGCTTTCACAAAGTCCTCGTTTGTCAGTAGAGTATCGAAATGCCCGGTGCTATTCGAGATGTCAAACGATGAATGTCATGAATCTTCCAGTGTTTCGGTTGGGTTTGTTGTGGTGTTACTTCAGTGTCTAGTGAGTGTTCAAAACGGCTGCTTCACTCAGAACGCCTCCATCTTGCTGGTCAACATGAGCTGGCAGCCGCTGCTGACGTGTCTGAGGACCTTCTGCTTCAGCTGGGCGACCTGCTCCCGGAGCACGGACGCCGTGCTGGACAGCCCCGCGTTGTCCGACTTGAGCACCTTCACTCGGTCTTCCAGACGCGCGATGCGCTCCAACTTCCGCCTCCGGCACTTGGTGGCCGCCAGGCGATTCCTGAGGCGCTTGCGCTCCGCCTTGATCCTCTCCTGGCTCTCCAGGTCGATAGGGGACATGGGCGGCGAGCCGTGGTCGCTGCTGGTGGCGTGCATCTCCGGTACTGTCTGCGGTTCCTCCTTGAGAGCCGAGAAGCGGTGCGGGTGGACGCCGGAGGCCGCGGGAAGAAGGTTCTGGAAGGCGTGCGCTGACGTCGTTTCCGCCGCCTGCTGGTGCTGGTGGTGGTGCTGCTGCTGGATGTGTGGCGGTAGGTAGCTGATTGTGGCGGAGGGATACACGGAGGAGGAGGAAGAGGCGGAGGACGACAGGCTAGGCGTGGGGCAGTAAGCGTTCAGCGTGGTGTAGATAGGCGGCTCTGGCTGCAGGGAGGAGCCGAACACTGAGGCAGCGGCAGCAGCGGAGCACGTCGTCACGCCCCCGGCTCCAATCGACACGTTGGGAGGGGGCTGCTGGTTCATCTTGTGCAGCTCGTCCAGCGCCTTCACGAAGCCTTCCGCGAAGCCCTCCTGCTCATCGGTGATGCCCCGGCCGTAGAGGTACTGGCCCGGGGTCGGGCTGGTGATCACGCCGTTGCTGTTCTGGATGATGAGCCTCTCCAGCTCGGGCGAGGCGAGCTTGAGAGAAGCGGCGTCCGCGCCAACCGCCTGGTAGTGCTCGGACTTCAGGCTCCGGTACGGCTCGCTGATGTTCAGGCTCATCGCCTGCTTCTGGAGTTTGTAGTCGTGCATAGCGGCGTCCGAGTGGCCGTAACCCAACAGGAAAGAGTCGTCGTGGTAAAACGGCTGCTCCATTTTTGTGGACATTCGCTAAAGTGAGAGCTCGGGTGAAGGGGGCGGTTGCTGCTCTGGCTGCTGCCTTCTTTCCCTACTTACTGTCAGAGTCAGGTGTACAGTCAAAATCAAACAGACAGTGACCAAAAATCAGCGTCTGTACAAAAAAAAGTATAAAAATAAAGTTTCGTTCCTTTGCTGAAGCTCTAGCAGGCTGATGAAATGGTTAAGGCAGAAATGTCCCAGTGCAGGTGAGCAGCAGAGCAGAGCTGAATCGAGCCGACACCTCAAATGAAGCGATGTCCAAAATGTCTTCTCAAAATCCTTGTCTTATAAGAGTCTGTTGAATAGAAATGTCTAAAAGATAAAGTCACTCAGGCGAGAATTGCCAGCAAGCCCGTGACTTCAGTCAGACCCGTCTTATGTTCATATGGATTCGTATCCTGGCCGCCACTTTCCCTTTTATACCGACAGAGACCGGGGTTAGCTGGTGGCTGAACGCTGATTGGCCAAAAGTCTCTCAGTGACGGATGGCCACGCCCTGCCGCTGACGCGCTATGACGTTATTGTCGGGAATTACTGGGACTGTAAACAAGCCCCCTGGGCGAGAAGAGGCTGAGAGGCTGTAGGCTCCAAAAAAAGTGGGCGCACGGCGCTTTCTATTCACTGTTTGAAACAGCTGAATATATAATTTCACGCTGTCGCCAGGTCAGGTCAAATACTGCGAGCTGATGTGACTGGTCATTTTTATGATAACTTAAAAACGTGGTTTTAGAGAATGAATGGCACAAACGTGTGCGTAATATTTCTTGAACTAATTAATTCGTGTGAATGCACAGACCTCTCTATTTCTACACGAGTGCCGTAAAACGTTGGGCGCAAAAAAAAAAAACCCCAAAAAAACCGGAATAACTTGCTGTTATCACTGTTATTGTGACCCATTGCCCAGAACACCTGACACATTGACAGAGGACGTAAAACAAACTATCTGAATTAATAGGTGATCGATTTACAGTGCTGAATAAGCGCAGTGAAAGTCGGCAGGCACACAATAAACTTGTGTCTGTGTGTTAAACAACAGGGGCGTGTTATGGTCATTTCTATGGTCACTTCTAGCATCGCTACGTTACAGGCAGTTCCTCTCGGAAGCATATAGTCCAAATATGGGCACGATGACGCAGGAGTTCCTTTTCGTGGGAAAAGCGGGAAGCCCCGCCCACTGCCGAACAGAGCTGCTCTTCACTGGGTCTGTGCTACTGCCTCGGACTGGTTTCTATTTACTGCATTCCACAGCATATCGATCCAATACGCAAACCATAACCACATAACCAACTTATCAGTTAAACAAAGACACGAATGCAGCATAGAACGTGGGCTAATTCAGTCCTGGACTTTAGTAGACGCTCAGTAGAAGAAATACATCATTCAGGTATTAAGCAAAGGCAGAGACAGCTCCAGTGCATGGTGAGAGTAATGTGTGATGATGTATATCAGCAACATGTCGATGTAATGAGAAACTGATCATGTTATATTTGAAGCAGAATAAAGATAAATAAGATGTTTTAGATAATTATAATAATAATAAGAAGAAGAAGAAGGAGAAGAATTATTACCATTGTTGTTGTTGTTGTTAAATTACCAAGTTCCTGACCTAATTAGTTCAAAGGTTATGACGCATTGTTTGATCTCTGGCTTCAACCTAAAGAAAATCCCACCAATAACCACTGTTGTTTACAGTGCAGGTGATAGCAACCAGATGTCCAAGAGATTTAATGTCTCTAGAAGGTGCACAGAAAGGTATTACCTTAATAAACTGAGACAATGATTTTACATTTTAAAAAAAGTGGTTTTAAAAAAGAGGTTTAGGTGTTGGCTCAAAGCATTAACATCTACAATATTCATGACAAAGAGATATGATATATATATATATATATATATATATATATATATATATATATATATATATATATATATATATATATATATATACACCTCTTTGTATCTACACACATTGTCTCTTTCATCAGCTCTACTTAACGTATAGGATCACTTTGTTGTCCAACAATTACAGACTGCAGTCCATCTGATTTGCTGTATACATTGTTTGTCCCCTTTCACCCTGTTCTTTAATGATCAGGACCACCACAGAGCAGATATTATTTGGGTGGTGGATTCTCAGTACTGCATTGACACTGACATGGTGGTGGTGTGTTAGTGTGTGTTGTGCTGGTATGAGCGGATCAGGCACAACAGTGCTGCTGGAGTTTTTAAACCCTGTGTCCACTCACTGCCCACTGTATGAGACACTCCTACCTTGCCGGTCCACCGTGTAGATGTAAAGTCAGAGATGATAGCTCAACTATTGCTGCACAGTTTGTCTTGGTCATCATCTGGCTTACATGATGCTGCCCACAGGACACTGTTGGCTGGATTTTGCTGGTTGTGGACTGTTCCCAGTTCTCTATTCAGCAGTGACACTGAGGTGTTTAAAAACTCCACTCAAACCAGCACAGCACACCCTAACACACCACCATCAGGTCAGTGTCACTGCATTGCTGAGAATGATCCACCTCACTAATAGTACCTGCTCTGTAGTGGTCCTGTGGGGCTACTGATGAAAGGGGATAAACATGTATGCAGCAATTCAGATGGACTACAGTCTGTACTTGTTGAGCAATAAAATGATCCTACATGTTAGGTGAAGCTGATAAAGCAGACAGTGTGTGTAGACATAAGGAGGTGGCATGTTATGGCTGACTGGTGGATATATACAGATACTGTACAATGTATTGAACTATTCCTTTATTATTAAGACCACACTACTGTCCACTCCAGCAGGTACACTTGTATCTAAACTCATTGTCCCTGTTATCAGCTCTGTCTTCTATATAGGAGTGCATTGTGGACTATTTCTACTATCCCCCTTTTATCCTGTTCTTAATAAAAAACGAAATATTGTTGATTAAGATGCTTATGAGTAACTATATGAGTAGGCCAAGTTGTATTTTGTCTCTTACATAAGTGAAATAAACTAATCCCTGCTTATACCTGATCCTTGGCAGAGGGGGTGTAATTCCCCGCTATATAGCCTTCACACACACAGAGTTTTATATTTAACTCCCAACATATCTTCTTTCTCTTCAAAGACTAGCAGTGGTGTTTGAGCTGAATATACCCAACATGTTTGGTTTCAAGCGAAGCCAAGTGGTGTTGCTTTCATTGGCTACCTGACTCATCTGCCACCCTGAGTTTGCTTTTCAGGGGGGTCATTTATCTTTATGGGTCTAGCCATATGGGTCAGCCGTATTTTGCAGCTGGAACACTTTGTAGTCTTATTTTTTGAAGGTGCATGTATACCTCAGGCAAGACAAGTTTTTAAAAAAAGCTCAGCGAGGCAGTGCACCTGTAAAACAACACATGTTTGCAAAAAAAGTGCCAGCCCCTTACAAACTCCACTCTGTTCCCAAAGAACATTAGATTCTTTTTTTTAATCCAGTCACATAAAAAAGACATGCTTAACAGGAATATGCCAGTGTTTCGTGTTGGATCAGATATGTTTATTAATGTGCTCACTGGTTTCTTTATGCTACTCGATAGGCCTGAAAAACTATACAGCAGTGCAAGATAAGAGAGCACCTGCCAAAGGCAACAAAGCCGAGAGAGCTGGACTCTCTTGTCCCAGATGGCAACAAACATAGAGCTGTATGCAAATTTTGAACACCACTGGTCAAATGAAATATTTTGTGGATTTTTTAGGTGACAGTAAGTTAACACACAAATATTACCTTTTTCTGAAGTTACTGCTCATTTGTATGGATTTGCTTAATTTAACGTACTAGGAAACAGCAGCTGTGTATATAAATGTGCAGAAGGGTGTTCTCTGGATGTGTTAACGTATTTTCGCTTAGAAAATTAATAAAATGTAATTCGCCCAGGGGCGCTCAAACTTTTGCATGCTACTGTATGTGGGTGGATGTGATGGGTCGCTGTGTGCATGCCATGTTCATGCCTTATCGAGGCCAAGGACAAACTCCTGATGTTGTTGACAGCTGAACCTGCAGTCATCCAGACACATGCGGTTCTTGGTGGTTAGCTGAAGTAAACATGACTCTTGTCCTAATGCTGAAGCCTGATAGTGAAGAGGATTCAGGTTTTTGCCAAATTCCGTCGGCACATTTCGCTGTCCAGGTGAAGTTTAGTCCCCCGAGATGCAAAGGATGTAAATGTACAGTCAAAGGTGCAGGTTTTAAAGGTGTGCTACATTTACTTTCCCAAATTTTGTGTCTTTTCTTGTATTCACTTATAACAGTTTTAAAAAAATAAAATAAAAAGGTCTGGAGTGGTTACAGTTAGTATAGAGTCAATACAACTAATAAGTGTAAGACAATATGGTGTGGTATTATATTCCTTAATGAAGAGAGTATAGGTTAACTTGAAGGAGTAGACATCAGGCTAAGATACATCTCTATGCGGATGTTGAGTCCACTTCTATTTGGTTTCCGCAGTTTGCTGTGATTGAGCCACATTAGAAAATCCCCTCTCACGCTCATGTCAGTGGGAAGGAATGAGCCATAATAGAAACACAAGATTAGACTGTAAACTTATGAAAAAGACCTTATAGTTTATATTTCTTGTTTACTTTTAATTAGACACTGCACTTTTGTTTATATTACTTATTTCATGTCTATACATTTAATATTTGTATTGTATGGCTTCTATAAAGGCATTTTCTCCCCACAGTTATCATGCAAAATATGTTGATTAGTGTAATATACCATAATAAAAAGACTCACTGTAGCCCACGTTCTTCCTGCCTGTATAGAACAGCAACAAGGTGCACTGCTCACCAAGTAGCTAAATGCAATTTTTATAATATTCACTGTAAACAGTGATTCCATCATGCAGTGTAGCCTGTTTCAGCAGGCTGTGGTTCCCAATCAACGTAACAGTCAAATGTTATTTAAGACCAGGACTATGCTGTCTTATAACTTGCCATTAATACAGAATTTAAGTGATGTAATAATTGTATAAGTGTTTTACAGTGTTTTTGAATGTGGCTCTGCCAATCAGCAAAAAGACTACAATCTGTTTAATAAGATGAATATTCTTAATGAAATAAATATTCTTATTTCTCAACAAGTTTGGACTGATGACTTTTGACATGGTGCACAGTACAGGGTATTAAGGCCACACACAGCCCTTGTTGTCTGCATGTAGGACACCAAATGCAAAATAAATAAATTAAAAAAAAGTGTTTTCACTTAATCTGTAGTATTTTATATGTGTGTTCAAGCATGTCTGAATATGTGAGTGAGTATGTGGAGCTGTGGGATGTATGTGTGTGTGTGTGTGTGTGTGTGTGTGTGTGTGTGTGTGTGAGATAACCTGTGCTTTCCTCTGAGTGCAGTTTGTCTTGGCAAATGCAGATTTTCATGGCTGAAATCACATGGACACCAGCCAGGAAGAACACAATGTTACCTGCACTAGAATCTGAGAGACGAATGCCCTCAGGTGCTAGACACTTACCGTAAGTGTGTGTCTGTGTGTGTGTATGTGTCTGTGTGTGTGTGTGTGTGTGTGTGTGCTTGCATATTTGGAGTTCAAGGCTATTGAAACAAACACTATGTGGGTGTTCATCAAAGTTGCAACAGCATACCTAAAACCACTGATCAAAGTGCTAAACTAACGCCTTTGAAGAAAAGACTATTTAAGTTCTTGTGGACGTGAAATTTGATCTGTGTTCTCGGTAAAGACATGCTGAACCCAATACCAGTACTATCTCTGTCCTTCTCTCTCTCTCTCTCTTTATCTCTCCCTCTTTCTCTCACTGTCTTTGTACTTTGTACAAAGTCTCTGACATTACATCTACATCTAGATGGCTCCCTGTGAGTGGACACAGTGTCTAAAAACTCCAGTAGCACTGCTGTGTCTGATCCACTCATATCAGCACAACACACAGTAACACCACCAACCCAGTGTTGCTGCAGTGCTGAGAATGATCCAGGAACCATTTAACAAAGTAAAGAACAGAAACAGATGAGCTACAGTGTGTAATAGCAGAACTACACAGTGGTTCTATATGATAAAAAGGATAGATATTGCATTGTTATGGCTGATCAGTGCATATATATATATATATATATATATATATATATATATATATATATATATGCACTGATCAGCCATAACAACACAATATCTATCCTTTTTATCATATAGAACCACTTTATTAATCTGTATGGATATTTTTCCATAGCTTAGAAGTCAGTTGCTTTTTTAGCATCTCACTATCCAAATAATCCCAAACACATTTAGTTGCGGTTCTGAGAACATCAGCAGTTTTTTTTTGTTTGATTTGCAAATATTCTTCTGCTTGTTGTCTGTCTTCTTGACAGTCACTCATCCTTTCAGACCCATAGTGTGGAGTCTTATCACAGTGAAATGATAGACGGAAACAGCTGTGAATGTTTTAGATCTGAAGTAAGAGTAGAGCTTGTTTTTTTCCTCTCTCTCTAAAATGAAAGCTTCAAGTACCGTTTATCTGAAGGTTACAGCTTCGGTGGTCTACCATGTCTTAAGTGGTTGATCTATCTTTTTCCGTACCTTTTAGTACTCCAGTTTTAGAAACTCCTGTTTATTTAACTTATTTTCCACTGAATCTAGCCCTATATATATATATATATATATATATATATATATATATATATATATATATATATATATATATATATATATATACTTTTTTCCCTCTGGATAATCAGACTACTAAGATGTGTATATATAATCAGACTGCTAAGATGTGTATATATAATCAGACTACTAAGATGTATATATAACATTTGCCTTAAAGGTCCCAATTATGAACAGTCGAACTAGTGCAACAGCTAGTCCAGCTCTAAGCCATCGAACCACAGCATGATATTATGCTGGATTACGCATTAAACCATAATTCATTGTTATTATTTAAAATTTTATACTACTAAAGCGTCCTGCTGTGATTGCTGCAACAGTCCTCTGTCCTGAATGCGTGTTTTTTTCCAGCCTCCTGTCAGACAGGCCTGCGTGCCCTAACAGCACCTCTGCATAGCTACACATGTTCAACAGCACCTTCGCACAGACTGCCTATTGTATCTCCTCCCCACATATAGGCCTGCTATTGTGTCTCCTTCAGTCCATAGTGCCCGTATGATGTCCCGCTCCGCTGGAAAACAAGGCTCTGATGGGACACGTGGTGGCTGACTCACATTTGGCTTTGGTGTCAAGAAGGAGGGGGACTTCTAGATGACCCTCAGTGTCTTGAGACTTCTACTGTAGTCAGCAGAAAATAAAAAAAGAGGGATAGAGAAGAACAGGAGAAAGGGAGGGTGGAGGGGAGGGCAGGGATTGTCAACACTTTTTTTCCCAGTCAGCAGAAAGCAAGCGAGTGCCAGAGGCTGGGAGACAGGAGAGAGAGAGAGAGAGAGAGAGACAGAGATTAAGAAAGAAGAGAGAAAACAAAAGACAATAAGAAAAAGAAGTCATAGAGTGGTTAGAGCAGTAACTCAGTGCCTCTGGTTATTGATAATATTATTTATTATTCAGTTATTGACTCTTTTCACACACCTACCCGCAATGTTTTTCCTCTTATGTCATTCATATTTCTCGCTACTGATTTAGATATATTGACAATATCTGGCCTGAGAAAATGGCTAATTGTTCAGGAGATATGTGAGAGCACAAAAATTAAGCAGAGCAGACAAGCCCACCAGTTAATGTTAGCTTCTATAGCTAGGAACAGGTTAATGTTCTGCTGATCTTAGTTGAATTTAGTTGATATACCGTCAACACTCATTTAGTCACTTAAATTAGTTTATAAACCATTCAATGATGCAACATATGACTTCTGAGTTTTGATATGTAATGTTGATAGTAGCAAAATAGTGGTAAAACTTTACAATGCCCTACAGAATACAACATTTTACTTCTTATTTTACTCCGAATGACTAAACTTTACATCTTAACAATGCAATATTCAAAAATCATGGAACTTCACTTTAGTTCTTCACTGGCAAAGGGAACCATGGCTGAGAACCAGAGGAACAATAAGAAGAGGACCGGAGCAGATGGACTGAAAGAGAGGCTTCAACAAGAAGATGCAAACAAGCCAACTGAGAAAAGATCTCGAGTGAAATCTGAAGAGGTCCTCTAACCGCCCGCTGAGTCACCTCTTGACCAGGGTTGTTGACTTCATCCAACATAATGGGAGCTCTCATGGCACTGTGGTCAGCGAGAGGACAGAAATACATCCATCCATCATCAGCTCCAGGCTTTAATAGTTCTGAAGTCTGAACCGGAGCACCGCAAACAGGGCGATTAGCATCACTCAAGTGCTGATTGATTAGCTGATAACTGCACAGTGGCTGATGAGGCATAATAACACTGGAGACTATTCCCAGCTTAGCTTTGTTCCCATTTCTGTCTCTGTTTATTGATGACCGCCATGCAGCTCTGATGATGAGTATGGAATACGTTAGCTGTTACAAAATGAAACAGGCTAAAAATGCTATATAGCATATCTTTCTGGAATATACTGATAATATTTCGTAGTATTGTGTGATATATTTTGTTAGTGTACTTTCTCTAACCACTGCCTGTTAGGATTAAGCGTCTTTTGTTAGGACATTGCTAGACATATCAACACTGACCAGCACGACCGGTCACCAGCAAATCCAGAATATGTTGTTTTGGTATTATGGTCAACCAGCATTTTTATTCAAGGTGAGCAGCTAAACCAGTAACAGACTAATACAGCACAGGCTAGCAGCAGAGGTATGCATTTGTCCCTGGCTAGGTTTGCCTCGCTAGTCAAGCAAAGCTAGTCAAGCAAACTTTGAAATCTAAATCTTTTTTCCAATTTTTAAGTCCAATTGTAGCGTAACCTTAAATATCCATTGTGAAAAACTGCTTTGTGTGGTTTAAGTGTGATGCATTGCCTCTCTGTTGTTGTTAGCTGTGCAGCCGTTAGCTTCCTAACTCACATATTGGCACAGTAATCAAACAAACTTACATCAGCAGATTTGTTTAACGAGCGGAGCAGTTCATAACAGCTTTAATGTAGCCAATGGCATTTCATTGTTTTTGAATATTAAGTAATGGACTAAATGGGTGTTGTATGAAGTTTTGTGAGTGTTTCAAGTTCTATAATTCTTACAGGCAAATGGTGAGTGTGAGGACATGTTAATGGTGAAGGCATATTTAAAACTATACAAAAATAGAGAGTACAATGTTGTCATTGAGGATGTGCTCAACGATTTAATTCTTAGCATACATGCTAACTGTAGTAATATTTTAGACTTATTCATTCATTTATTCATTTATTCATTCTCCAAGCCGCTTATCCTTAGGGTTTGCAGGGGGAGCCTCTCCCAGCACTTGTGTAGGAAACACCCTGGACAAGCTACCAGTCCATTGCAATGCTGGTTTGAAATTAGAATGTAGATCCCAATGCAAATCCCATTTTTACATATTATTTGTTGAACCTATAACCAGAAGTGTGGACATACATCTGGCCTATGCTGGTATATGTGGATGTGGTGGTGGTTTAGCAGGTCACTCCAGTATGTTCATGCTGGTTTACCAGCACACCAGAATCAAAACACAGCATATGCTGATTTTGGTGGTGATCAGCTTATTGGCTTCTATTACTGCTAACCAGCATACGAGAATCCAAAACACAACATATTCTGGTTTTGATGGTCTACGCTGGTTTTTAAAACAGGGCCAGTCCACACTCCAATTACACACCAATTAGCATGAGGCAAACGGCATGCTTAAACTCTTAAAAAGACTTGTTTTTGTGGCTTCTCGTACTGTATGACATGCTGTTTCTTAGGAAGTGCTTTGGATGGCTACTGTTTTTAGTTTGGATGCACACTTTCCAAACACTGCCTTGCGTGAAGAAGTTTCAAAAGTAATTGACACCAGGTGGGAACTGTTCTCAGAGTTAGTACCATACAAAGCCTTTTTACCCTGAGGACTCATGAGTCCATGATATCCATTGAGCATGTAGGCGTTCTTGCTTGTGACACGTTTTTGTCTGTGTTTTGGTTCGTCTGTCTGTCTTTAAGTCCATCTGTCTGCCTGGTTTTTGAAATATGCCCCTTTGCAGTTTAAACCTGATGATAAAAGTGTCCCAATTGAGCGTCATTACTTTTCCCGACCACGTCGTGTCTGTCTGTGAGTATTTCCTGACACAGGTCAGTCAGTCAGGTCGGCTGCATGTGTTTCCCTCCTCTTCTGACCTGGTCATTACACTTGAGTTACTTATGTGGTTTCTGCATAATATCCTTTACATACTTTACAATAATAGTAGCAGCCATTTTATAGCCTAAGTCGTGACTGTAATTTTTTAATAACTGCTTGTCAAACAGTGTCAGAAATCACATAAACTACACATTTCTCTCTATTTAAGTATTTGAGATTACTAAACAGGTCAATGAGATTTAAGGCAAGCGTGAGGTGGCTCATGAATGTAGTTTGCTAAATGCTACATGCTGTGGTAACTGTTATCTTAAGTGAGAATGATGGGATTAAAGTACAATATGTCAGATTTACAGTGAAAGTACTAAAGTATGAGGAGACTGTTCACATAAGACAAAAGCTGTAACACTTCCTATGAATCCTGTATTTGCAATACTTTATATATGCACTTGTAATGTGTTATATGTCATACATAACGCTTTTTAATGCCTGGCATAATCCTGTATAATTGCTTACAGTTATAGTTACATACATAACCCAAGTCTATATCATTTTATAATGTCAGGTTTCATAATATTTTATATTATCTGTTCTGTAAGAATATTATATTGTAAGCATAAATGTTGTAATACACTATAATGCACTATTACAAGGTTCTGGTATGTTACCAGGCCTACATCCAGGCAAATATTCATTGGATGTAATGACCCAGCATACATAGGGTGCACAATATAGGATAATGTATGATATGAGACAATAAGGGCTGACTGGCCTGATAAAGGGCACCTATAATAGTAATATTTCCTGAAATGAAATTTCCTTAGTAATAATTAAAAAATCCATTAACCTAAAGCCTGTTTATGTCTGGCATAAATCCTATAAAGTGTTATAATGCACTGCAGTGTTTACAATGTTCTTATAAAAACATGTTATAATATGAAAGCAACTGACTTTACGAAGTCTCAGGCTTTAGCTATATGAAGTGTTATGCATGTAATTATAACTACTAAGTAGACATTATGCAAACTTATGTCATTTATTATGAGGTCTTATGTGTAGTATATAACACTTTATGAATGCATTTATAGTGTCTAATGAACACAGGATTCAGGTTACCAATTTTGAAAGTCCTGCACATCAATAGAAAAAACTTATCAACATGCTGGCAAAGCCTCACGCAGGAAAGCTTGCTGAGATATGCAGAAGCAGAAGAAAAACATATGTCTGTGTATTATTTGAGTCAAATGCTCCTATTTAGATGTGAGATCTGTGAGTCATTTCAAATCTGCACAGGTATAAATCTGCAACCTATTAATTAGACTTGACTCTTGATAATTGGGAATGTTGTATTAAGCATTTACTGCAACTCTTTCTCTTCTTGCTGTTTATACTTTATTCTCATTTGTGTCCAGGTTCTTTTTCTGCATTCTATGTCAAAACAAGACCCCTAATGCAAATTAAAGACTACAAGCTAAGGGGCAAGCCTGCACATTCACAGTGTCTGCAATTAAGGGAACACTAAGCACATGAGCAATCAGAGTTACTTGTCATTCCTTTGTCCTATTGTACAAATGCTCAGCTGAAACAAATGAGCAAAAAAAAAAAAACGTATGATTTATGTTGTATGAAAAACAGAGCCCATGAATAAAAGCTCACGTTTGATGATGTGGAATCCAAATTTTATGAACATCAAAAATTTTTCTGTTCCAATATTTCAGCCTTTCTATGTACATGGACCTAAAAGCTCCAGTGTAAAAACTAAAAGAGTAAACTTCAAGACAGCAGGAGTGTTACAGCTTATTGACTACATTTGGATTAAATGGAGGAAACTTTGTGATTTGTAGCCAAACCAGCGCTTTAAAAGAGAACAGCAGAAGCAGACTGTTGCCATGCCGAGTGTATGGACCTGATAAAGAGAGGCAACTTTATGATAATATAAAGCATGAAGAGTAATTTCCCTCTCAAACTGTTCTGCTGACAACTGTTCTTTTTTCTCAAAGCAGCCGAAGCTCTATTAAAATAGATCAGAGACAATAATCACTGTGCCACATGCTCTTGAGGCCAGGCCTGAGAGCAGGGTGGGATTAGTGATGTGTTACTGTGAATCTTTATATATTTTTTCTTCCCTTTGTTCCACCTCTTATCTCTTCTTGCCGGCCTCACACTGGCCTCTTCACTGATCCCTCTCTTCCTCCCTTTATTATGAGAACTGGGACGGAAAGTTTGGCAGCTAAGCATTCGGGCTTAGGGTCATCATGGAAACAGCCTGAACAGAGAATCCCCTCCAGAGCTGGAAGGAACGGGAGAGGTCACCACCTTATGTGTCGTCACGGTGATCCCCGAACGAAGGTGATGAAGAGATGAGTAAACGTCGAGTCACCGGCACAGACGGCGGGCGGGTGAAGAAGTAAGGTAAACTGACATCTGACCACTGTTACCACACCGCCGCAGAGCCCATGAGTTCACGGCCACACTTTCTCAGGCGGGTAACCTAAGCAGGCCATTATACGGCCTACAGGAAGTGGGTGTGAGGAAAACTAGAGTTAGGCCTACGACTGGAGAACTTTTAGTGACCTGTGAAAAAGCAGTGTGGCTTTATTTACGCCTGAGGAAAGAGAGAGAGAGAGAGATTGTGTCATAACTTCAGCACTCTGTGGTGTATTCAACATGTTCAGACACGGTCTTCCCCAAAGAAAAGCCGTGCGTGTTAAAACAAACATCAACAACACCCCCGCCTGCGGCTCTGTACCACCTGACGCACACGCACACATTTGCTCATTTGCAAATCTGCCTTCTTGCCTACTGGCTTTTTAACCAAACCAGTCATTCCCACACACCGTCAGCTGTTCACGCTGTCTCCGGGCACTTTTGCTTTTCTTAATGTGTAAAACGATGCGCTGCTCTTTTTTCATGTGCCGTCATATTACATGGAGTTAACACACTAGATGTACTCAGGGCTTCGGCATGATGCTACATCAATAATGTGTAACGTGTACATTTCTGTCATCAATTTAACTGCAGTCAAAAAATGAAGCAATCAGTTATGAATTTCACTAACATTCATTTCAGTTCAATTAGATTATTTTGTTAGGAATCATTTTTTAAAGCTACACTATGTAAGACTTGGAGATTTGGAGGCCTCTCTGGTGAAAATGTGTAATTGCATGCAAGATTCATAAGAACATTTTAGAGTGAATGAATATGATGACTAAATAGAACTTGTGAATGATTTACTATTTTCAGCTTGTTTTCACAGCTTGTACAATCCGTGTGCAAAATACCCCTTGTTGTTTGGGGAAGTCTCATGTTGACTAGCTAATCCGTCATTGCCTGACTTTTAACACCCCTAAAGTATAAAAAGTATATACATGAATGTTTATGTAGTCTATTAAACTTGATTTTAACTTTCTAAAATTCAGTGCAGTTGACCCACCAACTTTTGGATTAATGCATTTGAATGTGAGCGGATTATGACGAATAGACAAAGTAATCATTTAGTTTATTCAGCCAATTTAGGTGTGACCCGACAGTGTTGCACATTAGCATCATCCTGAACATCATTTTTTCTGACGGGAGATTTTACTCTACTCAGCTCAGGCCTGAGGTTGGACAGCTTTTTAAACAGCATCACGGCTGCCACAGCCATCTGAACTGAGCCTAGGCTTCAGCCACTAGGAAAGACATGTGTTACATTACACTTGAGTGTATTAGCATCCTGCGGTTTGTGCTTAGCATGGTAATTACTGTGAAGAATAGTTTACTTAAAGCACCTCTCAGGAAACCACTACACAGGACTCTGGGCTAATTTCACAGTCTTGTTTTGGCACTAATGACTGTTAAATTGGCCATGCAAGATTGTATTTTGCAGCTTTTAAGCAGCGCACATGGTTGTAGCTATTTGGATGGTGTTATTTGAAGAGTTTAGTAGCCAGTTTTTGTATTTGTCATTTATTAGTAGTGATATAATCTAATAAAAAATAAATAAAACAGACAAGATATTGGCCTCATACTTAATTATACTTGTATTTTAGCCCACTGTGAAATCAGGAAATGTAAGGTATACTTATTTACCAGTGTATTAGAAACCCCTTCCCTGTAGCCAAAGGTGGAAATGATCTATTTTACTGGGGGACCCAAAGTTTTTTAAATGCTTTTTTTCTAAAATGCCTGTTAATGTTTTTCACATCGACACACATCTTGAATTATCTTTTTTGAGATCTGAAAGCTGCTGTTTCTTCTTATAAATGTACTTTTCTTTACCTTACATCAGAGCCTGCAAACGTAACTCAAACAACTGGACCATTCAAATTCTGCATGTTGGGACAACAGTACTTTTGACTGATTGTTGAAAATAAATCCAGGTCTTTGTAATGCTTAGACATTTCCATTACAGATACTATAATCATTAAAACTTTGACTAGGTACCAGAGAGTCCCACCTACAAAACAATGCAGAGCTATTAAAATATATATACAATTATTTTTCTTAAATACAAGGGATACTATTTCTCAGTAGCAAGAAAATTGATAAGACACAGTTTGGAACATTAAACAAAATTTGATTAAACATGATTAAATCAGTTAATAAGTGCACAGTTAATTTAATATTAGATACATTTATATTTAGCAGGCATGAGCAAGCTAGCTAGCGAGGTCTCAGCAGGGAGGAGACAAGTCACTGTTAGGAAAATTAATGACAAAGCTTGTAATGCTCGAAATAGCATCTGTTTATGGGAAAAATAAGTCCCACCCAATAGACTTGCCAGTTACATGCCAAGCACAAAAAGCCCCCTTCTACTTGGGATCACTTGTGGAGACCTGCTAAAGCAACCCAAATAAACCAGCTAACATTAACTAACCTTCTAAATTATAGTGGACATTTTAACTTCTTCAAATATTCAAATAACCTTAAATGCATTGAGTAGGCTACATATCCTAATGAACACCAACAAGGCTTGAAAAATATTATGAAGGAAACCACCACCTTTATTACTGGTTATGGAGTTTTGGCTGTTTTCACCTTGGAGACTGGGTGGGTGGAGCTTGGTGCAGCACATGACTCGCCATTATCTACATGGGCTGTAGGTTGAACTTGAGGTTGGTTTAACGGGCCCTTGCTTAATGCACAGGCTTTATAACAGTGTAAAACATCTATACGCAGCCTTCTAATAAACAATTACATAGGTTTACAAGATCTGAGCCAGAACACTTTCATCTCAGCTTTTATTCCCAGAACAAAGTTCCAGTGTGTTCTGGTCAATTTCCAGCCTGTAACTTCACTTTGCTGATGCAGAGTTATAAGCTGTATCTGCGGACACATAATTTGTGTTAGTCAACGTATACCCTTCATCAGTGGTCAAGCTCTGACCAGAGAGCATAGATAGTTTGTGGTGGCAGACCACCCTTAACCTAGCTGTCATACTGCATGCCTGATACAATCATACCAGCACCGAACAAAGTACTATGTCACTACCATGCTGTGCGGAAAATGATTCAACACCCAAATATTATGTGGTTAACAGTGGCCCTGTGATTAGAGACTGACCAGTGATGAAGGGGATAGTGGGACACTGGTAAACTGTGCAGTTGGGCTATAGTCTATAAATGTGCACTTACAAAGTGGTCCTACAAGGGCAGTGTTTCTAATAAAGTGTCCAAAAAGTAGAAATAGAAGGTTGGATGATGAATATGGATGATGTCCATATTTGACACGTGCTGTTAAAGAAGTCTCGTTCCATGTGAGATAGACCTGTGAGGCTGGATTAAATGTAATGCCCGCCAGAACCGGATAAACTAGTAAATTAAACACCTGCACAAGACACAATTGGCCAGCTCATATCACAGACAGACTTAGAAACACCCAGACTGCCTCGCCCACAGAGACCCACACCCAGACACTCACTCTCTCTTTCTTTTCCTTCATTCTTTCTCGGTCTCAGCCACCACACTCAGACAGACACATTTGTGGTTTGGTCGCATTCGCTGCACTTGCTGCACAACTTGCTGCCTCGCCGCAGAAGAAGCTTAAGAAACTGTGTCAAGAGCCTCTTTCATTCATCATCTCAAAGAGCCGTTCATGTCTTGCACCCGCTGTAAGATCATTCCCGCTTGCACAGAGAAATCGTATTAATAATGTCCACTAGCTGCTTCCTAATTGGTCAGCTCCTGTATTACTTATTCAGCTTTACTGGCTGGCATTTTGGAGAAAATGGTGAATTAAAAAATGTAAAGTGTACCATAACTTTTGTAAAGACCTAGTTTCACACATTAAGTAGAGGAGTTGTGCATTAAAATGTGCAAAACATTTCCACCATTTAAGGCGGACAATTCACTAAACAGGCTATCATACAGGACACCAACAAGATCCTGGACAACTTAAACGCTGCGTGGTTAGCTGCGTGGACAATATCAAGCAGCTTTGCTCAGTGTGTGACACTAAAGAGACTAAAGTAAGTAGCAGTTTAACCTTTATTAGCATCGCAACCCCAACAGCGACCTACAAGTAGGAGCTACGCTGTGAGATTTTATCTGCGGTTCTGACGGTTAAGGTTTCATAGTGAGTAACAACTTCCGTTTACTTTGTGTTGTTGTCGAGATCAAAAGCGAAAAGCTAGTACAGGTAACGTTCGCACTAGCAAGCTCCATGTAACTAATGTTAGCACAGCTAGCTAAAGCGCATGATGAGCCAGCTTTTTACTGGTTTATTTTCCTCTGCTTTAACACGTTGCTTCTGTGTGATTATTGTTTTTTTCACTGTAAACCAGTCAATCAGAGCAGAATTAGATTTTTCATGAGTTGAGCAAAACCCAGCTTATTTTATTCTAGGACAAATCATAGTGTTAAACTGCAGCTGGGCATTTTTCACTCCAACCAAAGTCACATATCCTCTATGTGGACATCAGTGAACCATTTCAAAAGCTTTAAATCCCTGAATAAGAAGTTCCATGCTTCCAGCATCCAGATTTGGATGAAGTCATCGTCGTCATTCCACAGCACTATGTGGGCCAGATGAAATAAACCAGACCAAAGACGTGACTGGTTTGCTGTCTGGGTAGTGTTCATGGAAGGTAACTGCTAAAGTATGTTGTAAAGAAAGTGTATTAATCTGTAAGTTATGAGTGTATGATTGTGTAAGGATCTAGACGAGGGCCCAATAAACACTTTAGGGGGTTCAGTTGCACCCAATCAGTTCCACCATTCCCAAGGACTCCTAATGTGCTGTGTGGACACACCAGCATTACCCACTATGCTACACAAACCCCTACACGCAATGTTCTCAGTATAGCTGTTGACAGGTTTGGTGGCTTCTGATATTTCTCGTTTGTCCTAGGTATTACATGTCGCTGTTGAAAACAGATAATTAATTTAGAGTATGTGACATCTAATAATATGATGTCATCTCCAAATAATCAGTTGGCTCAAATTAGGATGATAATTTAGCAGCGTTTAACTTGATTGTAAGAAATAATTCTTTAAATTGGCTCGAGAAACTTAAATTTGATATTTTTTTAAATTCGAATATTTAAGTTGGATTTTATTACAGTGTCCTCCCTGCAGTTCGTGCATGCAGTAATTCTGTGTTCTTTGTACTCACTGCACTTTGGGCTCCTTGCTAGAGTGAGCTTTTTGGGTTTTGCATGGTTTGGACTGAAGAGAAAGAACACAGCCCATTACAATAAGGGTTATAATTATCAGCATAATTGCAGCCAAATATGCCCTAATTACATCTTTCAGTCAATTATATGCATTTATTTCATTACTGGGAAAGACCAGCTTTTCCAGCTTGCGTACACGTTTGCTCAGGCTTCCTCGATGTGGTTTTGGATTTACATGTTCCTGGTTCATTAAAAAAAACGATTAAAGCGTTCTTTTAACGAACAGAACACACTTGACTGCTGCTTTTAATAACCACTGCCGCATGTCCAAACACGCATTGGGCATTTTTGATATCTAGTCATAATTCAGTTGCTTAATTGACATCACTTTGCGACTTTCCTTTGAAATGACACGATTAGACTAACGTGAATCCATGCAATGAAAACTGTGTCACTCCTGTCTTCTTGCCCCATCTCTCTCTTTGGCTGGCTCTACTTCTCTGCATTGTTCTTACCTCTTTGAAGTCATGCCAGATGTTCAGTAGCTTAGGCAAAGTGAGGGAACAGAAATAGTCAATCAATGCATGTCAGAAAGTCACACGCACATACAAATATAAACATTAGGAGGCTTAAAAACATGCATTAGTTTAAACCGGTACTCTCTTTAACCCATACAGCAAGCGTGCCTAAATATGTAATCAAATAAAAACAGAATACAATAATGTATATCATTTAAACCTTATATTTAAATGAAAATAGTAGAAAGACAACACACCAAATGTTGAACACAAGAAATGTTGGGCTGGCTTGGAGAATTAAAGCAACTGCCAACAGGCCAAATCAAATATCCCCAGGGCCAACTTGTGCAGGCCAGATTTGGGCAGCCCTGATCTGGAGCCACATTGTATACACACAGTAAGTGTAGTCGTGTACACCTAAAATGCCCCATATTCTTGTTGATTACACTCCTGTTCTGATTTTTTTGTGTACTAAAAGGTTTACCCGCACTAGAACACTATTAACATTCAGCACTGCAGTGACACTGATGTGGTGGTGGTGTGTTAGTGTGTGCTGTGCTGGTACGAGTGGACCAGACTGCTGCTGGAGTGTTTAAAGGCCTCTGTGTCACTGCTATACTGAGAATAGTCCACCAACCAAAAATATCCAGCCAACAACGTCCTGTGGGCAGCATCCTGTGGACATGTATGAAGGACTAGAGCATAACCAACACAAACTGGGCAGCAGCAGATGAGCTATCATCTCTGACTTTACATCCATGTACAAGGTGAACTGACCAGGAACGTGTGTCTAATAAAATAGACAATTTAATTAAAGTCAAGTTTATTTGAATAGCTTTTTTCACAGCGATGTTGTCACAAAGTAGCTTTACAGAGGTTTTATAAACCAACAGTTACAACATATATCCCCCAGTGAGCAAGCCAGAGGCAACAGTGGCAAGAAAAAACTCCCTCAGACAGGAGGAAGAAACCTTAGGAGAAACCAGGACTCACAAGGTGAGACCCATCCTTCTCTGGTCAAACAGTATTTACAGTTTAAACTAAATACCAAAGAAAAAAGTCTCTGTTTGAAATCTGGATGACAAATCTTTAGCAGCTGCACAGGTAGAGGCAGTGTATTACTGAGGCAGTCTCTGACTGAGGCAGTCTCTGACTGAGTCTTTATGTAAAGTGGGCGTGAGCTGAAACAGTCCCATCCTATCTCAATGCTGATGCATCTGGATGGCACAGTGATGTAACTGAGGGTGTAGCAGTTGAAACAAATGGACAGGAGAGCTGGCTGGTGATGGGTGAGGAGGAGGCCCTGATGGTCAGTCCTCCAACAGTGTTCAACAGACGGGAGGACAGTGATTATCTTAGGAAGAGTAAAAAAGAAAGTTAGTTCAGCTCAGGAGTACGACTGTAGAGAAAACGAAAGTAAACAGAAAGTAAACAGCCTTCATGCCATCAATGCGTCGACTCCAGCAGCACTGCTGTGTCTGATCCACATGTAGCAGCACAACACACTCTAACACATCACCACCACTTCGCCACCACTTGTAAAACTACAAAGTGCAACTATATGCTAAGAGGAGCTGATAAAATGTACAATGGCTGTATATATGGGGGTCAATTTAAATTTCATTTTTGTTTGCACTTTCACTGATCTTAAATGCACTTTGGAAATAAATATTCACTTTGACTGTTTTTAAGGCTAAACCCTACAGACAAATTTGCCTCTTCTTTACCTCTTCTATGTGGTGTCTGTAAGGGAAGAAGGGCTGTGTGAAACTCTGGCAGCACTTCTTAAGTAAACCCTGAGTAATACAAAGAGCACCAAGTCATTTGTGTCTTCTCAGAGGTTCACTCGTTTAGATATGTTGAGCGATGGCATTAAGGCGTGACTGTTGGACAGAGTTGTCTTCAAAGATCTGAGCAAGAGACATGCGATTAAAGCGAACCTAAGTCAACTCAATACAGTACAGCGCAAACGGTTCAGCGCACCGCGTCACCGCCCAAAACCTCAGGACATCAAAAGAATCTGCCTTTTCCTGGACAGCAACTTAAATGATACACAGGCAAACTTCTGCATGAGCCTGGGCCTAGGCCTACATTTAGGCAGTAAGTAGTTCACAGTCCAGCCTAAAATCATTTTTACATAAAATATGGAGTATACTGAAGACCAAAGGTGACAAAAGTATTCACTTTCATTACTCAGGTGGAAGTATAGATACTAGGATTTAAAAATACTTCTGTAGAAGTAGAAGTATCAACTCAAGCTTTTTACTCCAGTAAAAGTGTAAAAGTACTGCTTTTAAAACTACTTAAAGTATAAAAGTAAAAGTAATGTAAGGAAAAATACTATTAAGGACAAAAGCGTAAGCCGCACAACAGGGGCCTATAGTGCACTAGCCCACCTCCCCAAAAAACCCATTCTTCTAAAAGCCATATTGACTATAAATGACTGTAATGTTATATTAAAATGTTAATGTTGATAAATTTGGGATGCGCTAGGCTTCCTGTTTCAGCCGCATATGCGCCCATTGAAGATGAATGTAGTTTAGTACAATGTAAATATACTAAAGAAGCATATCTGTGTACTACTGAGCATTAACATGTGTTTCATGGAGCAAAAGATATGGTGACTAGTTGTCTATAAGTATTGTAATGGTGCAAAAAGTCAAACTTCAAAGGCATGTTATCAATAACCTTTACTGGAATGTAAATGTACATAAATGAAAACAAGCTGTAAATGAAATAGGAGTAACGAGGCTATTTTTAAAATGTAAGGAGTAGAAAGTACAGATAATGGAGTGTAAATGTAAGGAGTAGAAAGTACAGATAATGGAGTGTAAATGTAAGGAGTAGAAAGTACAGATAATGGAGTGAAAATGTAAGGAGTAGAAAGTACAGATAATGGAGTGTAAATGTAAGGAGTAGAAAGTACTGATAATGGAGTGTAAATGTAAGGAGTAGAAAGTACTGATAATAGGGTGTAAATGTAAGGAGTAGAAAGTACAGATAATGGAGTGAAAATGTAAGGAGTAGAAAGTACAGATAATGGAGTGAAAATGTAAGGAGTAGAAAGTACAGATAATGGAGTGTAAATGTAAGGAGTAGAAAGTACTGATAATGGAGTGTAAATGTAAGTAGTAGAAAGTACAGATAATGGAGTGTAAATGTAAGGAGTAGAAAGTACTGATAATGGAGTGTAAATGTAAGGAGTAGAAAGTACAGATAATGGAGTGTAAATGTAAGGAGTAGAAAGTACAGATAATGGAGTGTAAATGTAAGGAGTAGAAAGTACAGATAATGGAGTGTAAATGTAAGGAGTAGAAAGTACTGATAATGGAGTGTAAATGTAAGGAGTAGAAAGTACAGATAATGGAGTGTAAATGTAAGGAGTAGAAAGTACTGATAATGGAGTGTAAATGTAAGGAGTAGAAAGTACTGATAATGGAGTGTAAATGTAAGGAGTAGAAAGTACAGATAGTGGAGTGTAAATGTAAGGAGTAGAAAGTACAGATAATGAAGTGTAAATGTAAGGAGTAGAACGTACTGATAATGGAGTGTAAATGTAAGGAGTAGAAAGTACAGATAATGGAGTGTAAATGTAAGGAGTAGAAAGTACAGATAATGGAGTGTAAATGTAAGGAGTAGAAAGTACAGATAATGGAGTGTAAATGTAAGGAGTAGAAGTAAAAAGTCAGCTGAAAAAGAATTACTTCAGTAAAGTATAAATTACCAAAGTTTTTACTTAAGTAAAGTAACAAAGTATTTGTACTTCATTACTTGACACCTCTGCTAAAGAGACATTTGATGTAATGTTGCTTATAGCATCAGTTCAGCTGCATCTGTGGATCTCACACCCTTGTCTTCAAACTTTGGAATTGTTGCAGATGTGGTTAGTGGTGTGGTACACTTTTCTTCTTTAAGAAGGCTGCTGAATGGCTGCTGCTGTTGTTTTTAGCCATGCACCATACATTTGTCCATGTTTACAGATAACTGTGTGTCAAACAGTGTGAAAATCAACTGAGCATGTCTGCTGCTTAATAATTACTAAACAATTTAACATTCAGTTAGCGCTGTGTTAAACCACCGGCTGTAAGCTTCTTATGTCCAGTTAGCTACATTGGTTTTGTAGCTCCAGTGCATAACTAAAGAAGCAAACCTATCCCCTTAAGCCCTTCAGCAGGATTAGTTTTACTACAGAGTGCTCATTAATGACATTTGTGTGTGATTTGACTGGGGATGATTAAGGGTCTGTGTAATCTCCCCACAACGCCTGGATCGAGACATCATCACGTGGACCTTTCTATCAGCATTATGCGACACACTTACAAAAAAACACATAAACACATTGGGCAGCTACATGTTACATATGGCACCGAAAAAAATAAAGAATGTGACTCTGGACGAGAGACAGGACTTGGTGCGAGGTGACACATATTATCAGCAGCAGTTGGGATGGATGGTTCATAATCATAGCATATGGTAGGGAACAGAAACCGAGCTGGTTGTGGATTTCAGTAGTCTGGTTCTGAACTTGATGATTAAAGAACCAGGTCAAATCAAGCCTTATCTGAAGGTGCCTGAAAAAAGAGAATGGAGGCTCCATTTATGGTCTTTAGAGTAAATTGATTTAAGCAGCTCTGCTGAGGGGGCTCAGAGTTCAACAAATTACTCTGGAATTATTACTTAGCAGACTTGTAAAAACTTAAGACTGTACATTAGTACTGGATTAAAAAAACAGAAAGGCCCTCAAATTACAGCACCTCCCCAAGCTTAACTAACCACTAGCTGCTCTACTACATTTGACCTTATATGAATGTATTTAAATTATCATCAGTTCTACCCTTTCCTTTCCTTTCTTCTCCTCTCTGGTCCCCTCTTCTTCTCTCCTCTCCTCTCATTAGGCTGCAGGTGTCACAGAGCAGCTGCCCTGTCAGCCCACATCAGAGCACTGCTTAATGAACCCTAATGAGCACCTGTGTGTAATTGGTCAGCTCAGAGATCACTGTCCTCTAATGACAGCTATTTATCTTTCCTCCTTCAACGTTTACGGTCTGCACCTGCCCCTGAGCTGACTTCTGATCCTGGATCAGTGAAGTACCGTCGCTAGTGATGAGCATTCCAGTTCAGTATGTCAGCTAGCTCAGCTCTTCCAATGAGCCAGATCTTTCTCTGTGTAGTAGTGTTGCCAGATTTTTACCAACCTGTTACTCTGTATGTGTTTGAACTAAAAAAAAAACAAAAGTAAGTAATGAAATCACAGATATTTGGGTTTAGCATATATGATATGCATCATCTGTGTTATGTGGCTTCAAGACGATACAGTGGAAATGTGTATGAGTTAGGTGAGCTAGCCTGACACCATTAATAAAAGTGTCTTTATTAAGTTTTAATTTTTTTTTACATTGTGGCATTTACACAATACAAAGTTTTTTTAGGATATGAAGAAAAGCTGCAGCTGTGCTATCGGTTTTGTCTTTACACGGTTGTCTATGTGGAGAGGTGTGAATTCTTTTGGCGGTGGGGTTTCTTACCGCATCTGTTTTATCCATCATTGCTCACTAGCAGCTCAACACAGAGTCACAACAGAGAGTTATGGGGCAAAATAAATGATTTGATTACACCAATGAGAAATGTCTAGGTCATTTTCTACTAGGGAGCCAAGGTTAAACAAGGTTAAGGACATGTGAGGACCATTACCTTACTACTACTGTACTATGGAGCCCTGTTAAAAGACTTTGTGAGTGTATGAATGTGTATGTGGTTACTGGAATAGACCTTAGGGACACTAAGCATGGTGTTGAAAATGGTTACCTGATCGCTTCAGCCCACTTTGGGAAATCAGGAGCACCAAATATAACTGAACACTAACTGAACATTGAATACAATAAAATACTATGTTATTCACAATAACAATACTCATATCATCACTAGTCACATTCCACAAAATGCACTATGCATATTCTATGTCTGCTAAGTAACACAAGTTTGTACACTACTTATTGTACACTTTATACCAAATGGAGCATATTTTCAAACATAGCAGGAATTATACAATAACGACAGCAAAAATACACCTAGAAATTTGGTACAGAGAGCTAAGAAATTAATGCAAGAACACAGTAATAAAATATTCAATCTTCAAGTGAATTACATTAAATGAATACAGGAGTACAGAATCAAGCTAGAGAGGTAAAATGAGTCACCATTTTCTTATTAAATGTATAGAAATATTCATACTGTCACAGTGTCACAGTAGCGTCTCATTTAAGACTGGATACAAAACTCACATCCTGTACCATGGCGGTTTCAGCAGGATGTTGAGGTCTGACAAGACGTGAGCGTGGCTGATACATCTGATCTCTCCCCGGAAGATGTTTGTAGTTTTTTTTTCAATGAAATCTCTAAACATGAAAGAGGTGTGAATGATAGAAGAGCTGCTCTTACGTTCTGCCATTTTTGATGTCTTGGCAGACTTTACTGGGCACGATCAAAGAGTTTGTCTCGTCCACAGCTTCTGCCATAAACAAAAGTGGTTTGACGAAAGAGTATTCTCTGAGTACGTCAGCACTGAAATGTCCCTGAAGAGAACAAAGCTGGTACCTTGAAGTTGTTTTTTCCACCGAATTGAAATTCTTGCTGATTTGATCATTTGTTAGCCTTTCAGGCCTCTGATTTGTGCTTCTTTACAAAAACGTACATGGCCCAAGGAAAGCACCATGGGGCACTCCTCTTTATCTCCTTATAAAGAGATTCAGAGCATGGTCTTGGAGATATAAAAAAAAAGAATTAGTAATATACCGTAAGTAGATCTGTGAACACTGTTGTGGAGTCCACTCCCTACTTTGTGAATCCTGACCTCATAAAGACTCATGAGCACACAGCACACATTCATGTGTATTAATACTCTTAACACGCCCACATTTTCTTAGCTTCATTATTAGACCAGATACTCGGTCATTCTAACTGACGAATCAGCCAGCAGGTCATTCTGGTCACTTCCTGTGTAACTGTGGCTGTTACAGGATGCTGGGAGGAAGTAAGTCACAGGGTCAGTATAAACATCTGACTTAACAACCACATGTATCCTTATATGCTTTTCATAGCTCTTAAGGATGTTTGTTTGATGAATTGAACATTAGAAGGGGTGTCCACATACTTTTGGCCATACAGTGTATATTCTATGTACACTTTAAGGACATAGGACTTATTGGCACCTCTTAAAACAAGGTGTAAAATAGTGGTAAGTGTTTTAAAGGCGTGTTGCTGGGAGACCTCAGGGATACTAGTTGCCCATACTTTAGTAAATCACATGAAATACGTAAGTAGCAGCAACTTTCTAGGCCTTTTTTTGTTCAGTCGTCCCTTAAATGCATGTTAATGAGATATGAAATCCAAATTAGCTGTTCTCTTGCAGAAATTGTCAAGTGATGATACCAAGTGATGAAAATCAGTTCATTCCACACAATAATGTCTCTAATCTAAACCTCAATTAGGGCTGGGCGATAAAGCTATAACGATAATCATCGCAAAATAGCTTTTCCTCAATATAACTATAAGATGTAGACGGTAGAAAGTCAATAGAGTTAAGTTCGGTCCATGTTTTGAGAGACAACACGAAACGCCAATGAGGATGAGAATAGCGCCATCCCCAAACCAACCAGGTGGCTGAACTAGAGTTCCAGCCATTTCATGTTTGATTGAAGCACACAGCGCAGAGTGTAGGCGTAGCGGCAGTTTAACCCACATGCTAGTAGTAATTTGGTTACTGCAGGCGTCACAGTTGAGCCGAGAGAACAAGATAAGAGAAAATGACGACAGAAAACGTTACTACTACTGAAAGAAACATGTTACGTGTGTCAATAATCTTAAAATAATATGCTAACAAGTAAACAGTTGCTGTCTTGCTGCTGTGTTGACAAAGCGTTACAGGATGTTAGCACTTCAAGTTGTACTGTTGTGATCATCTCCACTGTGAAGAGCTGACAGAGCACCACACTGTTGTGTTTCTGTGTAAAACAATCCCACAACTTCAGATTCACGCGAGCGATTGTTTGTAGCTGCAGCTTGCGCTCCGGATAAATCCATGCTTTCAGTGGGCGCGGCCACCTTTACAACGCATCGACGCACGTTATGCTAATCAACGTAATTTCGCTATTGTTAAAGATTGATATGTTTACTGTATGAGTTTGAGTGAGAACGCTGAGGCAAAGTTGACTTTATAACCAAAAATCCCGAGGAGGGAAACTTTATTTTCTTCCAAAAACAGAATCGCTAAACCAACTTTACATTTGAGCAAACAGAGAGTCGACTCACCGCTATGAGTCCTTTCCTCAGCCCGAACTTAAAGGGCCAGCAACAGCCTGCTTAACACAGTGTCTGTGTGTGAATCCTGCTCATAATAATACTAATACTAATACTGATAGAAAATAAATCAGAAGATAAAAAACAATTTTACCAAATGTTTACATTTTAATATCTCCACTTAGGCAATAGTGATTCGATTTATATTGTGATATATATCGATATAGACTGATATTAAATAAATTATCATGATAAGATTTTTTCCCATATCGTTCAGCTCTAACCTCAGTATAATAACACCTAACCACACAAATGTTAAAATAAGTTTTAAAAAAATGAAGTTGCAAGCAATTCCATGACCCAGCCTGACCTTCACAATGAAAACATATGTAGGATTTTATGGAGAATTAACTTATTTAGGGATCGACGTAGTCCTAATATTAAGTCTTGTTGGATACGTGCATACATAAATATTGTTCACTTAGGCCGGAACACCAGATCCTCCTGCAAGAGCACGCTTTACAGGAGAATGTGCACTATATATATATATGTGGCTGAAACATGGTGTAAAGAGCTCAGTACATCTGGCTCAGATAGCATTGAGAAAGCCGGCCAGGAGGTCAGGAATGAGAAGCCAGGAAGAGAGGTGCATCCCAAGAGACGGATTCCCAGATTTTTCCAGACGCCGAAAGGGACGGATAGACAGCACAAGGGCCAGAAACCATATGACAGAGAGTCGGACAGATTGAGGCAGACAGACAGGAAGGATACTCAGACACAATGCTCAATCTGCAGTGGGCCAGCGGTCAGGAACACAGTGGGTCCAGAGGAAGGTCAGCAGACAGACAGGCAGACGGACCCACAGCGGGCAAGACCAGCAGGAACAAAGGCACATGAGTACCTGCATTGAATTGCCTGTTTATTAGTTATTCTTACCTTGTGGTCATTTATTGGCCAGTATATCAAAAACACATACCATATAGCTGTACAGTGTAGGTTTAAAGAAAGACTGTGGCATGTGGCATTAATATCTAGCCCCTTTTAGAAAAAAAAGAACCACCAATGATAATATTTGGCTGGTTGAGGGTCCCTAACAGTGCACTGACATGGCTGTGGAGCTGGTTCATTGGTTCATCACAGGCTTTCTCCAAAGGTTCGCAGACACCTGCTCACCCAGTGTTTCTTCTAAAACAAGGTGGGGAATTTGTTTCTCTTGCTCTTCTTGATTTTCTGAGAGGTCTTCACAATAGATGGTGGAATATTGCTGTGAGGATCTGGTTGCATATGTGAGGTGAGATACGGACTAGTTCTGCATAATTCCAGCTCATGCCAAATATCCATCATTTAAGAGCATGCATATCTACTGCTCCACAGACCACCGCTGGGGGTGGTCTTTATACCCTTCTAGCAGATGCTCAACATCGGGCATGGTGACCTTAGGCCTACTTAATATCTATATAACTGCCTATATGTAATAATAATATGTACTACATATATAAATGTACACCTATACTTAACAATGCCATGTGCAATAGGTCTGCATTACATACATACTGTTGTCCATCTGTATATGTTCTTAACTTAAAGGTCAGGACCACCACAGGACCACCTCAGAGCAGGTATTATTTAGGTGGTGGATCATTCTTAGCACTGCAGTGATATTGACATGGTGGTGTTGCATTAATGTATGTTGTGCTGGTACAAGTGGATCATACAGCAGTGCTGCTGGAGTGTTTAAACACCTCAGTGTCACTGCTGGACTGAGAATAGTCCACCAACCAAACCTATCCAGGCAACAGTGTCCTGTGGGCAGCATCCTGTGACCACTGATGAAGCATTAGACAATTACCAACACAAACTGCACAGCAACAGATGAGCTGTCGTCTCTGACTTCACATCTACAACATCGACCAACATCGGAGGGTCCAATACAGTGGACCCACTCGTACCAGCACAACACACACTAACCAACCACCACCACCTCAGTGTCTGCAGTGCTGAAAATGATCCACCAAACAAATAGTACCTGCTCTTGGTGGTCCTGAGAGTATCCTGACCACTGAAGCACGTGATGAATAGGGGCTATGGTGGAAATAATTGGTAGATAACAACAATAAGTGAAAGACAATATGAAGTATGAAGAGTATAAAGAGTATGAAAATGTGCAGATATGGCAGAGTGATTGGAAATGACCGAGGGGGTCTTCAAAATCCAAGCACATAAACAACTATAGGGGGGGTTTGTGTGAGTTTGTGTCTGTACGTGAGATGGAAAAGGTAAAGGTGAGGATATTTTAGATCCAGGCACGTAGATGCTAAGAATCAATATTTCAGGAGCTTGCACAGGAGACTGTGTGTTCACTGCTTGTGCGTGTGTGTGAGAGAGAGTGTGACTAGGTTCATTGGCAGGGAAGATGTGTGTGTTTGTGTGTGGGCTGTAAGCCCTCCCTCAGAGTCTGTCTTTGTCAGCTGTTGAGTTCAAGTGCACACTGGGTGTTCGAGGGTCCGCACATAGCAAGCTCTATATTTGAGTTGACAGGCTTTTTTCCTCAACTGGCTCAGTAGGGATTAGTAAACTACATGTGGCTTTTAGAGGCAATGTTTTGATACCACACACACACACACATATGCACTCACACACACTTTTCCCGGCCCCTCCTGCTTGTCTTTCTTTGTTTGATGTGGTCCTTGGAGAACTCTACTTAAAGACATTCTTCAATTGCTTTGAAGTTTCCTCGCTCTCTCTTTCTCTCTCTCTTTCTCTCTCTCTCTCCCTCTCTCTCTCTTTCAACACTCTTTTATCCTGTGTTCAAGCGTTTTAAACAAAAGGTTTTGGAATGCAATAGGATACTGCACACTCCTACATGCATCACTCACCTTGCTCAGTGAAGACCAGCACTTTATCAAATGACAGAGGTGATTATACTGTACATACCTGCATGAACTGAAATACTCTGACACGCACATGCTTGCTTTCCCTCTTGGTCAGAACATACCAAGATATAATAGTAATGTACAACATATATACATCAACCAGCCACTTTATTAAGCACAGTTTGTTTCTTTTTCCATTTTATCTGCTCCACTTACCATATAGGAGCACTTTGTAGTTCTACAACTACAGACTGTAGTCCATCTTTTTTTTTTTTTTTTTTGCTGCGTACTTTGTTAGCTCCCTTTCACCCTGTTCTTGGTCAGGACCCCCACAGGACTACCATAGAACAGGTATTATTTGAGTGGTGGATCATTCTCTGTGACACTGAGATGTTTAAAAACTCCAGCAGAACTGCTGTGTCCGATCCATTCATACCAGCACAACACACACTAACGCACCACCACCATTCCAGTGTCATTACAGTGCTTAGAAGTAGTTAGTAGTGCTTAGTAGTGGTCCTGTGACTGTCCTGATCTTTGAGGTACCCAGTGAAAGGGGGTGGGAAAGAAACAGATGGACTACAGTCTGTAAAACTTGTAGAGTGTACCTATATGATAAGAGTTTACAAAATGAACAATTAGTGTAGAAACAGATGAAGTATACTTTGTTCTATACTATATCAGACAGTGTATTATACTTACATATCTATGTAGGCACCTAAATGTTCTTAATTGTAATTTTTTTCCATAAAAAATGAAAAAGAATTGTACAAATTCTTGTAATTTTTAACAAAACTTTTTGTTAAATTGTGAAGCACCATTTCTCCTGACATTGTGTATAGATTTCATGAAGCATGGTGGATGTGGCCCAAAATAACCTCTGGCTAGACTTACATAAAAGTACTCTTAGGGCATTTTCATAGCTGTAGTTCGTTTCACTGGTCCGGATCAGTTAATAAGTTAGTTTACTTGGAGCCCTTCCCCCCTCGGTTTGGTTTGTTTTCACACAGGCAAAAACCTAAAAGCACCAAAATGCACCCCAACAAACCACGTGAGCATGTTGTCTCCTCTGATTGGTCAGAGCTGTCTGGCGTGGGAGCAAGAGAGTAAAGACAGGGAGAAGATCCGGTTTTCCCAAACTATTGCACATTTCTTGTTCGGCTTAGCACGGAGCAGCGGCACAGACAGCATTTGTTCATAGCTGTAATAATAATCTGGACAATACACTAAACTACAGTACACCTGCAGAACACCCAGCTCACTCCAAATATCAAGTAGGCAACGCACCTCGTGAGACCTCGGTTCATTGTCCGGTTAGCTGCTACAGTTATCCAGTTCTCTGTTTACACGATCTGCTGGATCCCATAATGCAAAGCACACCTGGCTACAAGAGCTGTTTAGCTCAAACTTGAGAAGTACATCTAGTATTTGGGTCGGATCGAGGTCGGATCACGTTCTCACCACGAACAAACTGCCCCGGAGTTTGTTTAAAACCGGACCGAGACCACCTCCTTTTGAGGGTCTCGGTGTGGTTGTTTTGGTCCGCATTACTGTTTTCACACCTGCCAAAACGAACCGCACCAAGAGTGCAAACGAACCAGAGCCCGTTTTAACCGGACTAAATAGTGCAGGTGTGAAAACGCCCTCAAAGTATAATTCAGACCCAAAAGCAATGATATTTAAGTACCTATATATAACGCTACACCACACATGTATTATATATGTGTAATTATACCTATAAGTAATAATACGCAGTTAGAACATTTCGTCTTGAAAGTACATAGAAACAAACAGATGCAGACACAGACCAGGAGTAACCTGCTCGTCCTCCCTCCTTCTTGCACTATGACTGGCATTAAAAAGCACCTCTGAAGATCAAAGCCTGGGAAAAGAAGTTTGAAATGACTCCAGGAATGGATTCAGCGCAGATCAGCTATGCCAGAAATGTTTAGCCACACACATGCACACCCCCCACACACATTCTGATGGTTGATTTGAGTGTGTACGAGTGAAGTGTCTCCTCAGATCAGGGAAGTCACTAAGATGAGCCCAACCTGGCCTCAGGTCTCCACCTGTTCTGCAGCAATGGAGCAGGGGGAGGTGATTGACATGGTAAAAGGGGGTCTTATCAACATCCCTTTAAAGAACTGTTCCAGTGTCTCAAATCGGGAGCGAGTGCAGTACAATTAGCTTCTTCACTCTGATACTTTCAACAAGTGGTATTATGCTGTTACTTTCTATATGATGGACTAGAACCACCCAAACATGAAGTGAGAAATACTGTCATACAATGTGCACTGAGTGACCACTGGCTGTATTTCTGGACAACATTATTTGCCTCAGGCTTGCTTTTCATTCCAACTATATAGTAATAAAGGGAAATATTATATGTCACAGCTAAAATTTGATTACTTTAGCCAGTTGCTTTTCTAGGTGCAACTCAGAGTAGTAACTAGCCATTAAGTGCAAAAAAAAAGGTTTTATTGTCCTATCAAAGTCCAGACCCTAACACTGCATTTACACTGCTCCGCAACGTCAACGGATGTGAACGCACTCCCCCTCTTCAGCTGACCACATCTGGCCGTAACAAGTGTGTTCCCTGCGTCGTCCAATGAAATCACGTATGTGCGTTACCAGGGGTGACAGGGCAGCTGTGATTAGATCAACATTGGCTATTTTATCCCATATTTACATCATTTTTATATATTTGAATCAGATGTAAATATAAAAGAGGGTGTTTTAATTTAGTTCTGAATACGGAACGAATATATCATACGCTGAGGACACTCATCGTGCAACCACCCGCCCTCTTCTCATTGGATAGACACTTTGCGTTGGCCAGATTCATTTGCATAATGTTCGTGTGCGTCCGAAATCGCGTACTTGAAAAGTACGTACTCTGTTGGAGCTCTGCCTGCCTGTTAAAGCAGTACGCTCTTTCAGTGTGTGAGTGTTTAGTATCAACGCAACCTCGGACGCACTATGTTCACCATCGTACCAACGTCCAGTGACGCAAGATGTCAGACCATCACCGCTATTTATTATTTAGGTACAGTTTGTGACAATGTTCTACGTGTTTGTCTGAATATGTACTCGAAGAAGATGAAACAGGAGGAATGTAATTATTGTTTACCTCAGAAGCAGCGCTAACTCCTGTAGCAGCAGTTCACTAGCCGTAGCTACGTACACACAGCGGGCGTTTCACCACGCTTTTTCCTCTACATTAAATTTCTCCGATGGAATCCTGGGATAGGACAGTGTGCTGGGGGACTTTCGCATACTGCTCGTGGAATACTACATATTCGGACACCCTAGTCACCCTAAGTCACTCTAGTCACTCTCGCGCACTGCTTTTGCGTACTGTTCCATATGGAAGTACACAATTTGGGGCGCACCCTTCATCTAGGCTGAACTTCTCGTCGCATTGCATCCCCCAAACTCGACACACCGGACCCATGATGCACCGCGCAGCCACGTCCACGGAACCAACGCTTCCCATTTAAAATGAATGGGATAGATCACAGTGTGTTGACACACTGAAGCAGTGTAAATGCAGTACATCGTACAGTCATGTCCATAAATATTCAGATAAAGGTCTACTACAGTGTCCTGGGCTTGAAACTACATCGTGTAAGCAGTTTTTCAGTTTTATTTTGAGGATATTTACATCCAGATCAGTGAAAACATGTGGAATAACCATTTTTACACATCCTCCCCCACAGTTTTAAATCGCTCAAATGTAATCAGACAACTGACTGCTGGGCTGTTCCACAGCCAGATGCGTGTCATTGCTTCATTATTTCAGAGTAAACTAAGCAGATAAAGATCTAGAGTGGATCTCACGTATAGAGTTGATTTGATGCTGTCCAAAGAGCTTCACTGATGAAGAAGTGAGCCATCTTTAGTCTAAACAGTTGAAACAAACCCTTTAAAGACATTAGGTGTGTTTGATATTTCAGTTTCATATATGATCCATTCTTTAAAAGAAAGAACACACCGGTGAGCTCAAAAGCGCCAGTAGAATTCTTGCCAGCAAAATTCTTGCCAGCTGGCCAGAACAAGAGCAGCCTCCAGGTGGTAGGCGTATCTGTGTCAAAGTCAGCAGTCAAGAAATGTCTTCACCACAATAAATACAGAGAATTTACCACAAGATCTAAACCACCGATAAACCTCAAAAACAGAAAGACCAGATTGGAGTTTGCCAAAAAACTAAAAAATAAGCTTGTACAGTTCTGGAACAATAACTTATAGACAAAGATCAAGCTTTGCTTGGCTGTATTTACCTGGATACAACAGGACAACAATCCTGACTGGATCCTTTTCTGTTGGCGGTATTTAGAATTGAACCACTTTTGGTTTACAACAAAATATTGCAATGAAATTACTACAGAGCTTCCTCTGTCGCATCCTGTGGTAATCAAAAAGGTTCCAAAGCTGATATGTTTTGTCCTATCAACATCTTGAATATCACTGGATCCTGTGAATTTCGAGGTTGTTAAAGAGCAGCAGTATGAAATTGCTACATGTAAGCTAATGCTACCATGCACTCAATTTACAACTTTCTTAATAACTGTGCCATCAGCATGCTTTACCAGTGCTGTAGTATATTCTCATGTAAAGAATATAGTCAAGATTTACTGATGTAGCATTTTTTAACACATGTTGTCACAGGGCAGTTTTGTAGAAAATCCTAGGGACTTGGACATGAGCAAGCCAGGGACAAGGAAAACCTTCCTAAGAGCAAGAGGAAGAAACCTTGAGCGGAACCAGGTTTAAAAGAGGAACCAGTTGATATTGGACAGCAAGACAAAGCCAAAAAAAAAAACAATGCAAAAAAAAGGACAAGAGGATACAATTGTATGCAATATAAAATATGGAGAAAAGGGGAAAAGCAGCCTGTGATTGGACAGAAGTTGGATTAACCAGTGATAGCCAATGACTCCAGAGTCCTATCAGAGAAGCAATGAGAAACATATTGGAAAATCAGAATGAAACTTAGTCACTGTTACCAGTGGAATAAGTGACCACTTACTTAATAAGTATCAGATTTCCCTGTTAAGTAATGTATGTTACCAGTTATCTGTTCTTTATCTGATCTTTATCTTCACTAAAACCCGTTCCTGTTCCACCTTAAATGCGGTTATGTGATATAGCTATTTGAAGACATTAAAAAGAAAGAAGAGTTTTAACTCTTTCTACTTGACGGATCGGTATCTTATTTCACAGGACCGATAAGTCATTGTTTTGTTCTTCTTGCTAACAAGAAGGTGGCCAATATAAAGCTGACTTGGCTTAGCTTTTGATATTTAGGCTATCGAAATAAGCTCCCTAGATGGTTCATGTATGAAGCGTCCAATAAATATGCGCTGTGGCAAGACATTTCAGTCAGGTAGCCCTCATTAGAACAACGCCTAGCCTGCCATACTCACATGTTGCTTAGTTACATCAAATTGGTGCACAGCAGCATTTGTTTGCATGTAGCAGTATTAGTAATATGACGCTTTAATGACCTCATAATTCAAAGGATCCGGTGATATTTGACAGAATAAAAAGTATCATTTTCTGAACATTGTCACTTATTACAGTGTATGACAGAGGAGAGTTCTTCCTGTAATTAGGTCCAAATATGGACACAGTGCATAATAGTGAATGTGGAGCTTCAGTGGTCCATTGTAATTGGTAATTGTGTTCCTTTTAAAGCCCCAGGGTACACTTTCGAAAAAATAGATTTTTTTATATAATACTAAACTTTTGCATTGATTACATCATGAAATACAGTGTTTGGGACATTCATTTAAAGGTAGAAAAAGTGAATGTAGAAATGGCAACACATACAGCCCTGAAACAGCTACAATTTCTAGCTTTCTAGTTGTAAGTTGCAGCTTTAGATTTATTAAGTCACAAGTTTTTAGGATTATTGAGACCTAGTTACTCATGTTGTGGTCCCTTGCTCTGTCCTAGCAGGACTGTACAATAACCACCAGCCTTCTGAGTGAAGTTACTGAAGCTGTCCACATTGGAACATGCACTATGCTGTGTTGTAGACAACGCAGCTAAATGAGTTCATGACTAAATTTTTATGTGTCGATACCTTAAAGAAGGCAAGGCTTTAATCTACTTTACTGCTGGATCCAGGGAATACATACACACACAGGGAATGCTGGTATAACATTAGACGTACCAAACACACAGATAAATAGATGGATAAATGTATTGATGAATAGCTGGAATTATTATTAAGATGCTAAAGAAGCTAGATTTAGCTCACTAGGTTGTTCAGACTTAGCCTTATGATTGGTCAGGGTTATGCTGACGGTGGCCTGGCCACGTTTAGGTTGCCCATTTTAAACAGAGAGGGAAGCAATATTGCTGGAATACAGCGGATATGTATTGACATTTTGGAAGGTGCTCATAAGACATACTTTCCTCATGTATACTAGGGGCCAAGAGTAACAAGCTTAACTTAATTTGAATGAAAACTAAGATTTGGGTTCTCAAGGGTTGTAATTCTTGAAGCCTTAACAACACCGTTAACAGGACTGTGTACATAAAGCTGGCTACGAACATAGTTCTTCAAATACCAATCATAATAAGTTTTTAGAAGCTAAGTTTCTGTTTTTAATTAACAAACACTGACAAATCTAACATAAAACAACATTTTGTTTCTGCGTGGTTCAGTATCACCACTGAGGTTCAGGTGGTGGGAGTTGAGATGTCCAGATGAAGGGTGTTGGAGTGTGATTTTACGCCTCTGTCTCAGGCCGTGCCATAAGAAGTAACGCCAGTGAAGTGAGCTGAGTGTGGAAGAGCTGCCAAAAAGATTCATTACTTTCAGCTCATTAAATAAATGCCAATCTAGTGCCATTCACCAGCTCAAATGCCGTGTTTTGAAAGTGTAGATCATAAATTGCAGTTGTCTTCTTGTAGAGTTGCACTTCTTCAGGTATTCATGACGTCTAAAAACTTGCCAACACCAGATTTTTCTGGTTGGCTCTGACGTGTGCCATGTACGTCCAGTCCCATTCAGTAGACGCTGGTAATCCTGCTCAGTGTGAGAATAAATCTTGTCTGTCATCAGAGTCGATCATCAGTTAAATGTTGCACTAAAGATGTTTTTTCATGAAATATCGTTTTTAAGAGCTTTGTGGCTGCAGCTAAAAGGCCAATGTTGTTGAGAAACACTACACGTCACTTAGGCACCCAAATATTATTTGTAAAATATCTTCAAAACATCTCGATCCGCTCAAACCGCATCTATATCTTCCTTCATTCTACAGAGTGCACAGAGTTGTTGATGTGGTTTAGGAAACGGTGTAATCTACTGTGGACTAAACAAAACTTGTAAAGGACAGGTGTTGTGCAGACAGATACCAATCACCACACATGACAGATCACTATTTCTGTTCTTTCTTTTTATAAATAACCTGCAATTAAAAGCTTTCAATCTTCCATTTTTGAACTCAAGAAATAGGCTTATAAATATAAATGTCAAGAAATACAAGTCATAACCCAGCATCTGTATGCCTGTGTGACGTGCGCACATGCAAAGAGAGGGTTTATTGTGTGAGGGAGGCAGAATTTGGAACAGCACCTGTTGGTTTTTATAGCTCACGGTCTGCACAATTTTAATGAACGCCTGGATGTGGTTTAGGCAGGTGCATAGACGTTTTGGGGATGTATTTACAGAAAGGATTTAGATACTACTGCCTTCTAGTGATTGTTGTATCCTTAAACTTAAACCCAAACCTTATTCAGAACTACTACTAGTCCAACTCTAACCTTAAACTTACCCAAACCTTATTCAGAACTACTACTAGTCCAGCTCTAACTTTAAACTTAACCTTAAACTTACCCAAACCTTATTAAGAACTACTACTAGTCCAGCTCTAACTTTAAACTTAACCTTAAACTTACCCAAACCTTATTAAGAACTACTACTAGTCCAGCCCTAACCTTAAACTTACCCAAACCTTATTCAGAACTACTACTAGTCCAGCTCTAACTTTAAACTTACCCAAACCTTATTCAGAACTACTACTAGTCCAGCTCTAACTTTAAACTTACCCAAACCTTATTCAGAACTACTACTAGTCCAGCTCTAACTTTAAACTTACCCAAACCTTATTCAGAACTACTACTAGTCCAGCCCTAACCTTAAACTTACCCAAACCTTA